>CM055269.1:49774309-49810581 GCA_029237695.1 Conchocele bisecta
GTGCAGATCCAGATCAGCCTGTGCTTTCTCACTGTCTGATCACAGTGTGTCCACGTCTCCTTTATTTCAAAGAATTCTTCTTTATTTCACGATTCTGCTAGATCTCCTTTATTTTCTCTTTTTTGGACAAGTCTCCTTTTGAAAAAAGGAGATTGTCTGCTTTTTTAGCTCACCTGAGCAAAGCTCATGTGAGCTATTGTTATGGCAAAGTGTCCGTCGTCCGTCGTCCGTCGTCCGTCCGTCCGTGAACATTTTCAATCATCTTCTTCTCCCGAACTGCTGAGCCGATATTGGTCAAACTTCACAGGGATGATTTCAGATTTGTTAAAATGGAGGTCATCGACAATCCAAGATGGCCGCCATGGAAAAGTAGGTCAAATTCTTAAAAAATCTTCTTCTCACGAATCGCCAGGCCGATTTCGACGATACTTGGTATGAATGATCGATAGTTAGCGCTGTTTCAGATTTGTTCATATGGTGGCCCGTGGGTCAAAAATGGGCGTCGCCCGAGGGGTCAAATAGTGGTCAAATTTTATTTTTAACCGAATATAGTCGTGTAATATATCAAATCGAAGGTATCGACGAGACAATCACTCTGGAACATTTTTTGTCTAAATCATATGATTACGTCATCCAAAATGGCCACCGATAGTTCAAATGGTCATTCTTTTACTAAAGATTTCAAACGTCTTCTTCTTGTAAACTGCTTGGCCGATATTGGCCAAACTTAACTGTAATGGTCTGTGGTTGAAGCCTGTTCATTTTTGTTAAAATGGAGGTCATCACCAAATCCAAGATGGCCGCCGTTGAGAAGTAGGTCAAATTCTTAAAAAATCTTCTTCTCACGAACCGCCAGGCCGATTTCGACGATACAGGGTATGAATGATCGATAGATAGCGCTGTTTCAGATTTGTTCATATGGTGGCCCCTGGGTCAAAAATGGGCGTGGCCCGAGGGGTCAACTAGGGGTCAAATTATATTTTTGACCGAATATGGTCATATAATATATCAAATCGAAGGTATCGACTAGTTGATCACTCTGGACCATTTTTTGTCTAAATCAGATGATTTTGTCATCCAAGATGGCCACCGAAAGGTAAAAAAGTTGTTCTTTTACTAAAGATTTCAAACGTATTCTTCTTGTGAACTGCTTGGCCGATATTGGCCAAACTTAACTGTAATGGTGTGGGTGAAGCCTGTCCATTTTTTGTTAAAATGGAGGTCATCACCAAATCCAAGATGTCCGCCGTTGAAAAGTAGGTCAAATTGTCAAAAAATCAAAAAAATTCTTCTCACAAACCTCCAGGCCGATTTCGACGAAACTTGGTGTGAATGATTGATAGTTAACGCTGTTTCAGATTTGTTCATATGGTGGCCCCTGGGTCAAAAATGGCGTGGCCCCCCGATTGGTCAACTAGGGGTCAAATTATATTTTTGCCAGAATATGGTTATATAAAATATCAAATCGAAGGTATCGACTAGTCTATCACTCTGGAGCATTTTTTGTCTAAATCAGATGATTTTGTCATCCAGATGGCCACCGAAAGGTAAAAAAGTTGTTCTTTTACTAAAGATTTCAAACGTATTCTTCTTGTGAACTGCTTGGCCGATATTGGCCAAACTTAACTGTAATGGTCTGTGGGTGAAGCCTGTCCATTTTTGTTAAAATGGAGGTCATCACCAAATCCAAGATGTCCGCCGTTGAAAAGTAGGTCAAATTGTCAAAAAAATCTTCTCACAAACCGCCAGGCCGATTTCGACGAAACTTTGTATGAATGATGGATAGTTAACGCTGATTCAGATTTGTTCATATGGTGGCCTCTGGGTCAAAAATGGTCATGGCCCGAGGGTCAAATAGGGAAATCAAATTTTATTTTTGACCGAATATGGTCATTTTATATATCAAATCGAAGGTATAGCAGTAAATCACATGCACATTCGCAATATATGTTAGATCAGAAGGTACCAACAAATTCTGTGGAACATTTGAAGTTGTAAGTGAAGAGTCTTTGTGAAATCAAGATGACCACTATGGAGGCTTTTAGGTGAGCGATACAGGCCAATTTGGGCCTCTTGTTATTGGCTTATTCCTTACAATTGAGTGTGTAATTGAAGTGACTTTATACTTTCAAATTGAGCTCCTTTTGCAATAAAGCATTAGCGTCCTTGCCCATGCCAGTTGTATCATTAGCCTTGTGCAGGATTGTTACAGATAGAGGGCCAGTATCCAATGGATCAGAGCACCGACGGGGGCATAAGACGTCACACAGAGCATTGGGGGCATTTAATGTTGCCCTTGTCCGTCCGTCCGTCCGTCCGTCCGTCACCAACCTTGTAACTCGTAAAACGTTTAAACCGCACTAGCTACAAACTTGAAACTTGGTATGTAGCTTCCTTATGATGAGTAGATGCATACAGTTTATTTGTATTATTCGACCCCTTTTTCAACTCGGAATCATTGCCCCGTTTACTATCAAAGCGGTATGTGGGGCATCCGTATTCTATGAACACATTTTCTAGTTTTTCGTCAAAAACATCAACAAAAATTGAAGACAGATGTACAGCCTGCCTGCGGCTACTGGTCCGCCATATGGTACATCTCTCTACCTGTATCGTGTATGTATTCTAGATAAGGCGAAAGTTAAGGGTTGGGGTATCCAAGCACCCCCTCTCGAACTCGCCCCCACGGCCGCGAATAAAGCCTACGGATTTATCTCCTTTATTTTCATTTCCAGTCTGTGGACACACTGGATCAGGATCTACACTGTTTGCGATTCCATCAAGTAATGATCATTAATATCATGCTACAGGAGTGTGCTATTTGATCTGGATCTACACTAGTCACAAATTCCATAAGCCCAATTTCTCCACTCACAGTCACATGTGGGTTTTGTCGAGGCGTTTGTGAAATGCGAGACATGTAGTGATGACAATGGTGTTTGCCTGTACGTCCGTGTGTGCATCCGAAATATGTATTAACGGTTTTGACATTACTACATCCATACGCCAGATTGACTTTAAACTTGGTATGCTTGTTTATTAGCATCCATTACTTCATTCTATGGCCCAGCGATGCAGCCCGCGTGCCCAAGTTCAAGGTCAAATGACAGAGAAGTTAGTGGTATTGTTTATAAAATTATATATCTACAATCATAAATCAAATTGACTTGAAACTCCATATACTGGTTAATCATCATCCGTAATTCCATTATATGGCACAGCCCGCATGCCCAAGTTCAAGGTCAAGTAACTTGGATGAAAGTTATTAACTTTATATCTACAACCATAAATCAAATCGACATGAAAATAGAGAATAGTAGGTTAGTGCCGTGAATGGGAAAAAATATCTGGCAAGGCTCAGGAAACGGGATGGGTGAGGCTCTGCCGAGCACATCCTGTTTCCGTGCCGCGCCAGATATTTTTTCCCATTCACGGCACTAACCTACTATTCTATTTATCCCGTCAACACCTACAAACGGCTGTAAAATGCAAAAATAGTATTGACTGGATATCAAAAAATGTTTCACGGCACCGTGTTTCACGGCACATACGCACTGTGTTGACGGGATAATGTCATATTCTTGTCTAGCTCTTCATCAATTTTTATGATATGGCCTAGGCCTAGCCATGCAGTCCACATGTCCAAGTTACAAGGTCAAATGACTTAACATTTTGTAGTAGAAGTTTTAACCTTACAATCTTTGAAACCATATATCAAATCAAACGTCATAGACTTGTTTATCATCATCCATAGTATTCAGTATATAGTCCACCCATGGGATCGCCATGCACAGGGACAACAAACGCCTCAGCCGGATCGATATGCGGCCGGCGGCCGTTTGGTAAAATGTCTTCAGAAAAGCCAACGATTGATTTCTCTTCAAAAATCATATTGTAAGCTGAAAATGTGAAACTCCCTAAAATGAGTGTTTGAATACAAAATATTGACATGACTGTGTCTCAGATGATGTCTCAGTAGCCTATTTCACCAAATTGCAAAGCATACTTTTCTATCAAAGTATACTTTGAGGGAGAAATTTTCAATTTTAGGATAAATTTATTAATTTTTATTATACTGAATTTATTACATTATCACAGCCATTTTGGCTGTGATATTGTAATAAATTCAGTATAATAATTCTGCATACTTTTAATCATCAAATATATGCAGTCGTTAGTTCTAAATGAAATAATGCATTTCAGGAAAAATAAATGATTACTCCCTCAAAGTAAACTTTGCTAGAATAGTAAGTATACTTTGCAATGTTGGTGAAATAGGCTACAGATATCCAATATCATGGGATTTGGCTTCACGCGCAGTAAATTAAATGGCTTAATTATATATCAATTAATCGCACCATTTTGTTCGATTATATTCCCAAAAACATGCTTTAGATTTAAGAACATGCTATCAGTAGCTTGGCATAATTGGCATTTTCATTTACATGTAGCCGTCAGAAAAAAAATAAAATTCTTGTGTTTTTAAGCGAAATGATTATACAGGGGCGTCGGAACAGGTCCGGCAGATCCGGCAAATGCCGGACCAATATTTGTCTCAATTTAACGATTGCTGGACGAAAAAGAAAAAAAAAAGGATTTGGAGAATCCGGGTATCGATCCCGGTACCTCTCACATGCTAAGCGAGCGCTCTACCACTTGAGCTAATTCCCCGTGCTGAATATTTGACGCATATTACCTGGAGGTTTGCTCCGTGATTCATATCATGTACATATCATGTAACATAATATGAATACAATAGTTTATACTAAACAATGTAAACAACAAATTCGCCCGGGCAATCAAATTCGCCCGGGTATAAGATTTATGTAATTATGAAATATATTATGACGTGGTATTATGATTGTATATTATCCAGGCCCGTAGCCAGGGGTCGGAGCGGTCGGACGACCCCCGCCCCCCGCCCCCCGCCCCCCGCCCCCCCCCCCCCCCCCCCCCCCCCCCCCCCCCCCCCCCGCCCAGCCTCGAGGTCCACTTTTTTAGCCTCGAGGTCCACTTTTTTTAAACCCCCCTAGATACCTCAGGCGGCCCCTTGGGCCTTCGAAACGACCCCCACACCCCCCCCCACACCCCTTCAAACAGGTCTGGCTACGGGCCTGTTATCTCGTCAACACAGTGCGTATGTGCCGCGAAACACTTTTGATATCCTGTCAATACGACCTATTAACTGCGTATGAATATGTGCGGTGGCTGGGGTTATTTATTGTCACATTTTAAAGCCATTTGTATGTCACTGTGTTGACGGGATAAATAGAATAGTAGGTTAGTGCCGTGAATGGAAAACAATATCTGGCGCGGCACGGAAACGGGATGTGCTCGGCAGAGCCTCGCCCATCCTGTTTCCTAAGCCTTACCAGACATGTTTTCCCATTCACGGCACTAATTAACCTACTATTCTCTAATATATCTTCAGACTCGGGCGCATTTGAATTGTTGTGTACAGTGTTTAGAAATCAGCTGTGAATTAAATAAGTGTATAATTGTTTAACTATTCCACCAGATTAAAAATCGGTACGAGTCCCGCTATACAGAATCATAATAAATTGTATTTTACTGATTGAGACGCGCGGTTGTATCACGCTATTTTATTTTACAAATGACTTAATGAGGCAGAACATTTTTAAATTATTTATATCAATGAAATGCGACACCTGAATAAATATTTTTTCTAAAGATTGATCATTACTCATCAAATATTACAATATAGATAATAATAGTTGTCTCCGCTGGATATCACCACCAATTTACTAAAGAATAGTTCCAGACATTTTGTGGTATAGATCGAGTAGGTATGTGCAGTTTCTATTTTCTTCGGCATAGGCCTACCCATGTTCAACCATACTCCATATAATAGGCTCACTTTGTGTACGGAATAAATTAGTTGCAGCCTGTAGCTCTGTGAACCTCCCGTACCGGTACGGGAGGTTCACATACGGGAGGTTCACATAGCTACAGGCTGCAACTAGGAATAAATTAGTTGTCCCTTTATGTTTGTTTTAAAATAATGGAGAGATGGTAGTATTTTTCTCATGATGAAATTTAACGATTGCTGGAAGAAAAAGAAAAAAAAAAAAATTTGGAGAATCCGGGTATCGATCCCGGTACCTCTCACATGCTAAGCGAGCGCTCTACCACTTGAGCTAATCCCCCGTGTTGATTATTTGACGCAACAAATAGATAGGCTAGTTGAACCGTCATGTACTGATGTAGTGTTGTGTATTTATAGATATGTGTTACTGTTTTTATCGACATTTTTAACATAATCACGTATAATTCTGTATATTTCAAATTATAATCTAACAATAAATCGCTGCTGTGTGAATATAAATCCGCGCAAATACAAATTATCTTCAACTCTGGTGGAGTTATCGGCCATATCTGCGTTCGCGGCACCTCGCACGATCACAGGCGATCGGCATGTTGATAGGATATAGTGTATTATACTTTTTGGCGGGAGACATACCGTCTCCACGCTATTGGGAACGTGATTCTGGCCGTTTGCACGGGTCTACTTTCGGAAGTGGCTCCCTGTTCATCGGGGAACGTCTCAATAGGCTCAATTTGCGTTCGCAATTAACAACAGTCAGGTGACATTTAAAGTCAGCGAGTGAACTGAAAGCAAGTTATTAATAGCAACGGAGTAGTATATAGGGAGTCAGTTCGTTACCGCGAAGTGTGGGGGAAGAATTGAAAGCAGTGGGTAGCCCCATAGGTACCAAAAATAGTAAAATTTCCTGTTAATTTAAAGCGAAATAAATACAACCCACAGTAAAACAAAAGGTCATACTATAGTATTAAAATGTGTCCCCGATTTGCAGCGGTTTCGGCTACCCTATTTCAGCTACCTAGTTAAAATACGTTCCCGATTTGCAAGGGTTTCGGCTACCTGTTTCAGCTACCCAACGAAATAGTAAGTCGATATACGCGGGAGGTCTCCCATATAGGAATGACCGCTCTGTATAATGTTTCTAGTCCATATCGAAAACGGAGCGAGAATAGGGGGAGGGAGAGGGCTTTGGGTAGCGTACGAACTGTGTATCGGGAACGTATTTTATACTGTGGGAATTTTTAGAAATATAATACACCCTATTGAACACGAGAAAACTAGCAGAAAGCCCCCTAGCCCCGACAAAATATGTGTCTTCTATCTGTAGTATGAGGTGTAATAAAATAAATAAATAATTAATTAATTTCCAAAAATGAAAAACACCCTATTGAACATAAACCATACAGGTATTTATATAAAACAATAAATTTCCACGATTAGAAAAATGACAGATATACGTAAAAAAGTTACGAGAGCGCCTCGTCCTAAGTTAACTCGCACAAGGATTAGCGATAAAAGGGGTGTAAATCCATCTAAAAAAGTTCTTCCCCTAGGATTCGGGAATTAAGGTCAGAATTAATAAGAATGGGTACACCTTTTTCAAACAGGTTTAGGGAAAAGGGGTTAACTACACTAATAAATAAGGAATAAAATGATGAATTTATGAAAAGAATGCCTCGTGCAATGTCTCGGGGGGGGGGGTGTATTTAAGGGGGTGGAAAAAAAGAATATAGAAAAGATAGCACAGAATATAGCTGATGAGGCTTCCCTCAGTTTTAGAAGCAGGAACATTGGCAAACCTCAAAAACGAGTGCAGAAGCGCGTTTATTACAACAGTTAATAGAGGAAGGTAGCGAAATATTAGAAGATTATAAAGAAAAAGAAAAAGAAATAGTAAAAGGGCGTAGGATAACTACAATAACCCTGAAAAGAAAACTTCAAATAAATAACAGCAAAAGGATAATAGGTGAGTTAGAGCCTTTGTTAACCGACAGTTTTTACCTAAGATTCTCTTTTTCTTACAAATTAATTCACCAAGAGGAGAGAGACGCAAGAGGAAAGCCGACAACGTTGGTATTTTATAAAAATTTATCCGGAAGTCCGTGGTTTAGGGTTACGATGAGGTTGAAGAGTGGATTAATAAACAAGAAGAGCATAGATTAAACATAGATAAAATAGATAGGCCAAGTACAAAATGGAGGTTTGTAAGATGGATGGGTGTTAGCGTTAAAATAGTATATGGAACAGCTTCAAAGTGGTATGAAATCCCCAAAGGTGATGCTGGAATGCAATCCGAAAAAGTGGCAGGAGGTCGAATGCCAGAGTGGTTACGTTATAAAAAAGGGATGAAGCCCCTGGATAGTTTCAATGATGATCTTTGTTTATTTAGATGTTTGGCCCTCCACACTTCGAAGCTTAGAGCCGATAGGTGTTTAACATTGACCAAAGAGCTCCAGCAGCAATATTTACAGTTTTGTAAAACCCAAAAATTAAAGAAACCCGAAGGCCCCATACTATTTGGAGATATCAAGAAAATAGAAGAGTGTTTTAAAATAGGTATTGATGCATACGAACCTACAGAAGAGGGAGCATGGTATTTAAGAAAAGTAGCAGCTCATTACGACAAGATTGGTAATAAAAAGATGAAAATAGGCATCTATAACGATCACGCCTTCCTTATTACAGACATGAATAAAGCTGCTGAAAACAATTATTGTTGCTTCGACTGCAAACAACGATTTACAAAGTCCAGCAATTTAACCAGGCATGCATTGACTTGTATGAAGGGATTAACTAAAGTAGCGTGTAAAGGGGGAAAAATAGATCGGCCAGTATCAGCGTTCGAAAGAGCTTTCTATCCAAAACCCTGTTGCAGTAAAAAATCTATTAGTTGGATAAAATCTATACCAGGTCCTCACATTCACACTGCAGTATGCGGTCATGGCGGAGAAAGAATAATTGCGGGAGCCCCAGTGGATGGGTATTGCCCTATGACTGATACAGTTTATCAATTTCACGGCTGTTATTGGCACGGCCGGGTGTCCCAAACATTGTACAGATTATAAAAATAAGCTTAGAAGATCCAACGAGAGAGACGAAGCAATTGAGGGTAAGTGCAAATTAGTAACTATTTTTGAATGCGAGTATGATGAAATTTGTAAACCTGAGGATGTAAAGGAACTCGAAAAGCCTCCTACAGTGATTTACCCATATCATATTGTATACGATTTTGAAGCATATTTAGACGGAAGTAAAGAAAAGCGTAACCCAACTAAAGATCTAGAGTTTATAAACGAACATGTCCCAATAAGTGTTAGTATAGGGGATACTCTATCCAACAATATAACTCACATATGTGATACTTCTCCAAAACAATTAGTAACCCTATTTATGGAAGATGTAAAGAGGAGGGGAGACAATATCCGAGAGGCCGTGGGGTGCAACAATACATATGGGTACCCTGCAGACATGGAGTATCTTTACACTTCTCAGCAGCGAGAAATTACCCGTTGGATTTCACAAGTCCCAGTAATTGGGTTCAATTCCAGTAATTACGATCTTAATTTAATAAAGAAGCATTTAGTTGATATTTTAACGGATAAAACCTCTAAGGTACTAGTAGGAAAGAAAGCAAATACAACCATTTTTCTATTACACCAGAAATTTAGGTTTTTAGATGTAAAATTATATCTTGCTCCTGGTATCGATTATGATAGATGGGTTAAGGTTTATGGATGCGAAGGTGAAAAATCCTTCTTCCCATATGAATGGTTTGATTCTCCCGATAAACTAGCGTATGAGGGTTTTACCACCACTTAAAAATTGGACAAATAAATTAACTCCAAATAAAGCGATAACCAAAAAACAGTTGGAAGAGTGCAACAACATTGATAACAGATTAAATATGAAGTCTTTCAAAGACTGGTTAAAATACTATAACAACTTGGATGTTGGCCCCTTTTTAGAAGCTATCGGAAAAATGACAAAATTTTATAAACAAACAAAAGGTATAGATATGTTTAAAGATGCAGTTACCCTACCAGGAGTTGCTTTACAATATATTCTCAGAGGAACGATAAAAAAACATATAAAACCTTACCAAACCGAAGAGAGTAAGATAGCAGACGCGATATGTCCGCCACTGTATGCCCCTGGTGAGGACATAATTATATGAAATGTTAAAAGGAGCATTAGTTGGAGGTCCGTCAATTGTGTTTACAAGATACACTGAAGCAGGTGTTACGAGAATTAGGTCAGCCCCAGATGGAAATGGAAAACTTTGTGAAGCCGTACTTGGTTTTGATGCAAACGCCCTATATTTATCAACATTAAACAAACATATGCCATGTGGCGAAGGGAAACTACACGAGGAAAGCAGCCCTCACGACCCTATTAAAATAAATAAGTTTTCCAAGGCGGTTTTAAGGTTTTAAATGGTAAGTGGTTTGGCTTTGCTGAAGTAGATATAGAGGTTCCCAGTAGTTTAGAAGAGAAGTTTTCGGAAATGTCCCCAATATTTATAAATAGGATTGTAGAGGAGGAAGTTCCAGAGAAGATGTTACAGTATTTACAAGAAACTAACCGTGCAAGAGGAGATGGCAGAAAACTAGTAGGTGCAATATCTGCTAAAAAAGTATTACTATTTGCCCCATTATTAAAATGGTATTTGAAAGCATGGTTTAGAGATTACAGGGATTTACAGAGTAATCAAATTATACAGCAGGTAAGCCCTTGAATGGTTTGTTAAAGAAGTTACTTCAGCCAGGAGAGCAGATGATGTTGACAGTTCCAAGTCCCCAATTGCAGATATAATGAAACTATTAGGTAACTCATGTTGTGGGAAAAAATGATAGAATCCCCTGAAAAACACCTCAACACAACGTATACAAAAGATGAAAAATAGTGTGGACAAAGCTTTAAGATCAGCGTATTTTGATGATTTAGAGGAAATAGGAGATTCTTACGAAATATCCTCAAGAAAAGTAAATGCCAATATGACTCGTCCATTTCACTGTGGGATTGCTGTATACCAATATGCAAAACTAAGAATGTTAGAATTTTATTATGATTTTATGGACAAATACGTAGATAGAGCAGATTTTGAACTAATACAGATGGATACTGATAGTTTATATATGGGGGTTAGCATGAAGGGTGGAGAGCTAGATGGAATGATAAAACCAGAAATGGTGGAGGATTTTAAAAAACATAAAAAAGAGTGGCTAGCGTGGGATAAATGGAGTAATAGAGAACCAGGGCTATTCAAAACAGAGTTTCAAGGATATCGTGCAATAGCTCTATCCAGTAAATGCTATTTAGTTGAAACATTTAAAAATAATGAACTAAAACATTCAGCAAAGGGGTTATCTGCCAGGCAAAATCCTCTCACATGGAGAAGATATATGGAGGCCCTACACCAGGTTGGAACGGATAGAGGAACAAACAGAGGGTTTAGAATGAGAAATGGTGTTATGAAAACATATACCCAAAATAAATTAGGACTGTCCGCTTACTATGAAAAGAGAAGGATTTTAGAAGATTGAATACATACAGAACCCCTTTAAACTTTCATTAAATTTTGGGGACGTTTTTTAATTTTTAAATTTTTTTTTTTTTATTTTAACAGAAATAAAATTATGCAGTTGAAACCTGTTCAATTTTTGAAGGTATCTTACACACCTTAGGTCTTCCAACGGGGGGCTTATCACGGGTTTTTTTAATTTTTGCCCAATTATCTCTAGATAATCCCATTATAAATGTATCATATTCCCACAGATCTGTAAGCCGTTTAGGAACCATGGTGTTTCTTTCTAACTTCATAGGCAGGAACAATTCCACGGGACTGCAAAATATCTATCAGCGCTTCCTGCGTAATAACCGATTTAGGCATGGTTTTATATATATATATAACTACATATAAATGTCTAATATTAATTCACAATTGGAAATAAATATAAATCTTAAAAATATGTTTACAAAAGAAGAAGACGTAAAAACAAAATTTGATGAGGCTTGCTATGAGGATATTTTAGGTCTCCAAGACGGAATTATAGAACGTCTAAAAAAGTTACACGAGGAAGAGAGGGAGCTAGAAGCCACTACAAAACGAAAACCTGTTGAAATTTGTAAAGATTCAATGATGAGCCCACTTGTTGAAAGCATTATAAAACAGTTCGAAAAAACCTACATGGAAAAGATGGCGAATTAATCCATATCTCCGGCAGAGACATAGTACGAGGGGTTAATTATATCTGGTTGAATTACAGGGGGGCTGTCTATTAGGGTATTTATATAATTTGAACACAGCACCAAGCAAACCTGCTAGAGCCACAGTCGAATAAATCCAATACATATTTGAAGAACCTGTATAGAAAGCGCATATTTTGTTTTCAACTACCACACCTATATACAATGTAGAAACCGGTGGTGCAGCTACAGATTAATTTTCTTTAAAAAAAGGTAGCCGAGACCTTGGTAGCCTCGACAAAATATGCGCTTTCTATAGGTTTTGGCCAATTTTCTCTAGATAATACAGTTATAAATTTTGAATGTAACTCAAATCTAACTGAATCTAACTCAGGGCTAACTGAATCTAACTCAGGGCTAACCTAGTATGCCTAGTGGTGTTACTAGTATGCCTAGTTATGGTACTAGTATGCCTAGTTGTGTTACTAGTATGTCTAGTTGTGGTACTAGTATGCCTAGTTGTGGTACTAGTATGCCTAGTTGTGGTACGAGTAAGCCTAGACATGGTACGAGTAAGCCTAGTTGTGGTACTAGTATGCCTAGTTGTGGTGCTAGTATGCCTGGTTTTACCTAGGCAAATCACATTGGGCAAACTATATTTGTATGTACATAGCTACTTGCATATTTTGTGCCTACAAAATCCACAAAAACGAAATTTATCAGAGCAAGATATAGAAGATATTCGCAATCTTCGAGGTATCAATTTTGGAAAATTATCTGCGGACGAAACGAAGAAAAAATATGGGATTGGTACAACTCGTCTTCGAAAAATATGGGACGCTGTCGATGCGGAACGTAGTACAAAACCCGAAGAAACCAAATTTGGAACAAATTTAGAAGAACAAGAAACCCCCACCCCCGTAGTACACAGGGTGACCGCGCCTGGTTTTGCGGCCCCCACCGAGTTCCCCACAGATCTACTAGAAGATGCGCGAAACACCAGCTCGTTCGAAGAGTCGACGCACCTGTCCGACATGGAGAGACGTTTGGAGAACCGGTTGGACGCGCTGGAACGCAGACTGTTGGACGCAATTTTCGACGATGCCCGCACGGCCGATTCCAAGTGCCCGAAGAAAGACGAGCTGGAGGTGCACGACATCTGGAGAACCGTAGAGAATACGAAGTGGTGGATGTGTGCAGCGGTGGCGGCGTACACGGCCTGCAAAATACTGTTTCCAGTCGTGGCTCTAGAGTCCCGTAGACTACTTTGTTCCAAATTAAAGAGCAAAACAGATCCCGACTCCCAGTTCGTACACCCCTCCAAACAGCCCGACATCCCGAATGAAAAAAACACTCCTAGTGAACCCGCACACCCTTCCTCTGGAGGGCGCGACCCTTTCTACATGGAGTAGCTCTTTGGAAAGAAAGTATCCGAACCCTCCCCTATTAGGAACTTCGATTGGTAGCTAGAACTGGCACCGGACATACCACAAACCATCTGGATTTCTTCTTGTTGGGTGTAGTGCGAGGCTCCCCCATTCTACACCGAAGCGGATTCTGTAGTTCGCACAGTGGCCTCCCGATGTTGTCCACTTCTCGATTTCCAAAAAACTGCAAAAGTAGCCGAAACCTTGGTAGCCTCGACCAAATTTCCGCTTTCTATATGGGAGACCTCCCGCGTATATCGACTTACTATTTCGTTGGGTAGCTGAAACAGGTAGCCGAAACCCTTGCAAATCGGGAACGTATTTTAACTGGGTAGCTGAAATAGGGTAGCCGAAACCGCTGCAAATCGGGGACACATTTTAATACTATAGTATGACCTTTTGTTTTACTGTGGGTTGTATTTATTTCGCTTTAAATTAACAGGAAATTGTACTATTTTTGGTACCTATGGGGCTACCCACTGCTTTCAATTCTTCCCCCACACTTCGCGGTAACGAACTGACTCCCTATATACTACTAACGGCAATGCTCAACATTATGTGTAAAATAGTTGGCATGCCCAATTTTACTTTTGAAGAGAACAAATTGCTGTTATTGAGACGCCCCCCGTATCGTGTACCACGCAGTCGCAATGCGACGTGGAAGGCCATTTCTTTTTCATATTGTGGTTTACGGGCGATTTTCGAAAAATTACCCTCTGGGTGAGCGAAACAAAATTCATGAAAACATTTTGCCGTTCATGCAGCATACACGTATGTAGGCCTACGCCCAGTCATAATTTTGAAAAGATTTCACATAATACGTCTGCAATAATATACCTCGTAAAACGGTTTATTAGTCGGACATAAAGCATCTTTGCTTCATCAACCTATTTGTGTTTAGAGCAGGCTGTATTTTACAAACACCAGTAACTGATCAAGTTCTCCAAATTTGCAGATTGTACATCCAATAATCAACATCGAATATATTTCGAACAAGGAATTTCTGAGTATGCAAATTCACAAGTGGCTACTTGTCTCCCGCCAGTCAGTACTTTCAGTACTTTGATTTTTAAGACAAGCAGACTTTTTTTTGTTTAATGTATTCATTCTCTTCAAGGGCGGCGGAAGTGGCGGAGCCGGGGCGCCCTGCCCACCCCAAATAATTTTGTTGTGAAGGCCTGGCCCTCTCAATAATTCTGTAATAAAAGCACAGATATATTCTTATCCTCAAACCAAAATTTCCCGGCCCACCCTAGCAACATATTAATATTGGCCCTTTTGGCCCTCAAGACTGGGCCCCCAATAATTGTCCCGTTCCGCCGCCTATGCTATTGTCAACGTATATAAGCAAAGCATGGCAACGTATAGGCATTTTGAGATCTCTAAAATTTCGTCTTAAAAGGTCCTCGCTGGAACGTATGTATTTCTCGTTTATTCGTCCTCTCCTTGAATATGGCGATGTTGTCTGGGATAATTGCTCGAACCAGATGAAAGATGACCTGGAGGCTGTGTAAACTGAGGCTGCCAGAATAGTGTCGGGCGCGACCAAACTTTGCAACATAGCCAGACTATCAGGAACTCAAGTGGGAAACATTGACCGACAGGCGTAAGAAACACAGACTAGTCCTTTTCTATAAGATGTTAAACAATATTTCTCCCATCTTATCTTGCAAATTTAATCCCCGTTCAAAGGCAGCCTCGCTACAATCTTAGAAATGCTGACGACATACCTCACATACATTGTCGCACACAACAGTACAACCAATCATACTTACCATCCACCATTCGTGACTGGAATGCACTGAATCGGAGCATAAAGGACTCTCAATCTCTGTCTTCTTTCAAAGCAAACGTAAACGCCAATTCTGTCAAATCATCACCCCTTTTTAACGTCGGAAACAGGACAGGACAAATTCTTCATGCACCAGTGTGATCGCCTCGTTGATACCTTCGATTTGATATATGACATGACCATATTCGGTCAAAAATAAAATTTGACCCAAATTTGACACTCACGGGCCACGCCCATTTTTGACCCCAGGGTCACCATTTTAACAACTTTGAAAGAGCATTGTACATCAATCATTCCTACCAAGTTTTGTCGAAATCCGGTTGGCGATTCTTGAGAAGAAGATTTTTGAAGAATTTGTGCTATTTTTAGACGGCGGCCATCTTGGATTACGTAATGACGTCATTTTAACAATTTTGTAATCCCCCTACCTAAGGACCATGACCATGAAGTTTGGTGACTATAGGCCCAATGGTTACCGAGGAGAAGACGTTTGAAAATGTTCACGGACGACGACTGACGACACATTGCGGTAACAATAGCTCACATGAGCTTCGCTCAGGTGAGATAAAAAGAGATATAATTCAGCCCTGAAATTAGAATAACCTGACCCAGTGCCAGGTCCATACCGTACCAAAGTCACTTGGCCCTTTCCCCGAAGAGTAACAGGATTAGGAACATTCGTATTACCCACGTGAGGGCCAAACCAGGTCTCCAATCGGGTTTCCGGTAAGGATGAATCCCGATCGTTCAATATAAGGTTTTTCTTGTGACTGAATTTATTTATATTACCGTAATATTGATATAGAATAGTGAATGTTTAATGTAAAATTCAAGATGGCCGCCATAATTTGTGACGACGGGTTCGATCCTGTATTTAACCTGCTGCATTGAGGGGAAAATCCCAAAATCAAAACGGAATATTTACATTGAGAAAAAATATATTCAGCGTTGAAATTAGAATAACCTGACCTGGTGCCAGGTCCATACCACATCAAAGTCACTTGACCCCAATCCCTAAATGTAATATAATTAGTACTAATCTTACTACTTTTATAACTGGATAAACGGATTCAACACAAGAAAGTAACAAGAGTGTCGAAGGTCACAATATACGCCCGTCTAGGCAAGGCCAGTCAACAAGGGGAGATAACTAACTGAAAACCAATAGCGTTCATCTTGCCGTACACTGAATTTGGTTACAATCCGTAAAGTAGAACTAGAGTTATTGCGTGGACAAAGATACAGTCCAAAAATAAAAAATGGCCGCAAAGCTTAAGGGGAGATAAGTTATCAAAAAAAAATCAAAATCAATAGGTTTTGTTTGTTTGTTTATTGGTGTTTAACGGCCTATCAATAGCTATGGTCATGTAAGGCTGGGCAAACGGGTTCGATCCTGTTTTAACTTGCTGCATTGTGGGGAAAATCCCAAAATCATAACGGAATATTAACATCGAGAAAAAATATATTCAGCCCTGAAATTAGAATAACCCGACATGGTACCAGGTCCATGCCACACCAAAGTCACTTGGCCCCAACCCCTAAAATAGGATTACGAATAATCGTAATACTCATATAAGGGGTATAACCACATTCAACTGTCACATTCAAAATGCCAAAGATGTATGCGACGGCCAAACCAGGTCTCCAGTCGTAATTCCGGTAAGCATGAACCCTGATCCTTAAATTACCCATCGCATGCTCACACCTGCCACCAACCAAAACCAATAGGCTTCTTCGGTATACATGTTTATCATGGCAAGATGAAGAAGCCCAAAATCAATAGGCTTCTTCATCTTGCCATGATAAACATGTATACCGAATTTAGTTACAATCGGTCAAGTAAGTCATCAGAAATTTTTGGGTTACTGGGTGGACAAAGATGCAGAGTGCAAAAATTAAAAATGGCCACCAATGGAAGGTAAGTCATCGAAAATCTTTGAAAATCAATAGGCTTCTTCATCTTGCCGTGATAAACATGTATACCGAATTTGGTTACGATCGGTCAAGTAAGTCATCGGAAATTTTTGAAAAATGATTAGGCTTTTTCATCTTGCAGTGATAAACATGTATACCGAATTTGGCTACGATCTGTCAAGTAGAACTCTAGTTATTGCGTGGACAAGCTGTGCCCGCCCAAAACCCGCCCGCCCGCCCGCCCGACCGCCGGCCTGCCCACCCGCCCGCCCTCCGTACAATGTGCATACATAATACATACATATAAAAAATGTACCCAAGGGCCAAATCGGAAATCTAATAAAGATGAACTCGATCGTTATATTACCCTTCACATGCACCCAACCTGCTGCCCATGTTAACGGGTTCGATTCCCATATTTCACCTGTATGGATGGGGTGGGAGTGGGAGATCCTAAAAAACTATATTCAGCCCTGATATTAGAATAACCTGATCTGGTGCCCGGTCCTCACCAGACCAGAGCAGTTTCCTTGTAATCCGCATTGTTCCATGGATGCACTCATTGTTACACTGATCATTGTTGATCAAACTGTGACCAGTGAACTTTGGTCAGGATTGTCGCTGGTCACACATTAAATATTAGTTATTTAATGGAGTTGGACATCCTGTTAACAGCTATGGTCATTTTACGCCAGGTAAATGGGGTAGAATAAACATTAAATAAGCAAACTTCCTGGCTGAGAAAAGTGTATTAGATTTTATATGAGTATATTATCATATCGATATGTACTAGTATATAGTCGATAACAACATATATGTGGCTGTGACTGGAGAAACAGCTATGGGTTATGCGACCGGTGTAGATCCAGATCAGCCTGTGCATCCGCACAGTCTGATCAGGATCTGCACTGTTCGCCATTCCATGAATGAAGCACCTGCCATGCTTAGAACAAGCAATATAGATCGTTATCAGGCTACATGAGTGCGTTATGTGATCAGAAGATATGCTGGTCACAAATCCCATACGCCCCATTTCTCCAGTCACAGCCACATATTTAACTGATAGCACAGAAAATAACAATAAAACAAGTATTGCCACTAAACAACTAAGTCTGTGAATACATGACGTATTTAGTGACAGATATGCATGTAAGCTGTAAATATTTGAGACATAGACTAAAATTCATTGAAAAAGATCCTAGAAAATCAACATGCGTCCAGATCATTAGCATTAGAGCAGTCTTATCATATGTGGCTGTGACTGGAGACATCGGGCTGATGGCCTTTACGACCAGTGTAGATCCAGATCAGCCTGTGCATCCGCACAGTCTGATCAGGATCTGCACTGTTCGCTATTCCATCAATGAAACACCCGTCATGCTTCTAAAAAGCAATATAGATTGTTATCAGGCCACAGGAGTGTGCTATTTTATATGGAACTACACTGGTCACGAATCCCATAAGCCCTATTTCTCAGTGACAGCCACATACAAGGTTAACATTTAGGCCATAACTATTGTGAATTCTACCAGTCTACAATGGCTACAAAATTCACGGAAACCTATTCAGTTTGCTGGAAAGGAACACGATGCATGGCTAAAGGGAAATAACTGCTGGCTATTGACATTGTGGGACAAAGTATATTATTTCTAGGCATTGCATTGGTCAATTTCATATCACGTGATATAAATATTCTACCGTGTTGCCCGCTTCACAATGCAGCGGGCAATATTAGAGGGAAATATTACAATATTACCATCCAGTGCGAAAATACGCGAAGCGTAATTATGGAAACAGCCGAATTCTGGTTGGACTGTCTCGGCGTTTCTTTAAAATGAAAGTCGAAAGTGTGAAGGCATACAATTGATTGATTGATTGGTGTTTAACAGCCTATCAACAGCTAAGGCGGGCCAACGGGTTCGGTCCCATATTTAACCTGCTGCATTGGGGGGAAAATCCCAAAATCAGAACAGAATATTTACATCGAAAAAAAATATATTCAGCCCTGAAATTAAAACAACTTGACCTGGTGCCAGGTCCATACCACACCAGTCAATTGGCCCCTGCATTAAAAGTAATAGAATTAGGAATAATCGTAGTACTCATACATGGGGTATAACCAGATTTAACCCTCACATACACAAATGCCAAAGACGTATCTGAGGGCCAAACCAGGGGGTCGTTTCATTAAACTTCGTACGACTAAAATGTTCGTAAGTGTAAAATTATGACAGTCTGTAAATTGCACATCAACACTGTTTTCTTGTAAACAATTATTGGATTTACATTTATTGAGCATAGGCTGCATATGCAGCCTATGCTCAATAAATGTAAATCCATCAAAATCTAGACGATCCTAAATTTGCGCTTACGAACATTTTAGTCGTAAGAAGTTTTGTGAAACGGGCCCTAGGTCTCATCGTTCATCGCATGCTCCTACCTGCCACCCACCCGGGCATAGGCCCCATTTCTCCCATTTCTCCGGTCAGTATGTTTTTATTGTGTGTAAATGTGTAGAATGGTCAACGAACATCTACATCTACTACATCGCGGCGCCACCTAGTGGCTGCGCCCGACCGCATTATAATGGGACAGTACCGTACTGTACTTACACACAAATAAAGTTTTGTTTTTTAAACCGAAATAAGTAAGGGTCAAGATGGAAGGTCAGAATGACAATACTTGGTAATATATGTTACATGTAATCAGAGCTCGAGATAAGTTTTGTATCTAAAGAGTATTATACCCCTATATTTAAAATCAATGCATATTTTACTTTTACAAATGTATTATTGACTTTCTTCTTTATTAAATAGGGAACAAATGATAAAAAAAAAAAAAAAAAAAAATTCACTTACTTGAGCTGCAAAAAGCAAACAATGTGAAGTAATTTTTCAACTTTATTGCAGTATTTTCACTACTCAATTTGAAAATTAATGCGAATTTTCACATTGCTGTGAGTATTTTGTACTCCCACGTTTGATAATCAATGTGTATTCTGCTAAAATAAGTGGGTAAAATACGCCCCCAATGCCATAATATGGAGCTCTGCATGAAATAGTAAATATGTGTAGAGCATTACCAGCCAATTACTGTCTTCACATTGTTCACTCGCCATTTGGTAAATGCAATATCCAATACACCTCAACTGAATGGGTTTTATATCATCAAGAATGCATTTTGGACTCTTCCAACTGGTGAGAAATGCAATTAAAATATTTGGCCGTGACTGGAGAAATGGGGCTTATGGGATTTCAATTTGTGACCCGTGTATATCCTGATCATGTAGCACACCCCTGTAGCCTGATAATGATCCATACTCCTTGTTAGAAGCAAGACGGGTGGTTCATTGATGGAATGGCGAACAGTACAGATCCTGACCAGACTGTGCGGATGCACATCCTGATCTGGATCTACACTGGTCGCAAAACCCATAAGCCCCATATTTGCAAGACAATCTAATCCTGTTTATCTTAGGAATCACACTTTCTCGGTCAGTGCTTATAAAATGTTCCAACAACATACTTGGTTCTCATGCTCGTAATCATGAAGTTTGATTGGTTAATGCCGAGCTTTGCTCAGTCTCGGCCAATCAAACTGCATGATTTTGTACAGACCAATGCTATGATTCCAGAGACTCGTCCAAACACATCATATGAGACACGCCATGTGAGTATGTATCTGCGTTATTTCATGAAAAATGTTTACAAAATTTACAATAATTTCCGCACATAGCTTCAAAAGTTAATATTCCACATGTACTCATTATTTATGAAAAATGTTGTAACCTATTTAATGAAATTACGCAGATGTCCAAAGGTACAAAATCATATGTCAGGTCTCATATGGGCATGCCTCTAGAAAAACAAAACCAACTCCCATTTATTGCAAAATAATACTGATTCTGGCAAGGATCTCCTTATAGCAACTAGATTTAAGCGAGGCTTACGGAATACCCCCCGTGTGGGCCCAGGTACCCCTAAATATGTAAAGATTTTCCAATGTGGTGGGCTTGTGACCTTGACTCTGGGCTTAGCGGGGGAGGGGGCGGCACGAACGTGAATTTGTCGTACGGTGGTAGAGGTCCATTGGAGCAATGTGTGTGTGAAATGTGAAGCAGATCCGAGCAAGGAAATAGAAGTTATAACCAATTTCTGATGTTAAGTTTTGTAAAGTATGTGACCTTGACCTTGACCTCGAGATCAGCGGGGATTTGTCACAGCATGATAGTGGAGCCTTAGAGGAATGCATGCATGAAATATTAAGAATTTTTCAATGAAAGAAATAGAAGTTATAACATATTTCTCTGATGTTAAGTTTTGTAAAGAGACTAAGTATGTCACCTTCACCTTGGGATCAGCGGGGGTTGGACGGTCGTAGATTTGTCACAGCATGATAGTACAACCTTAGAGGAATGCACGAGTGAAATATTAAGAACTTATTTCTCTGATGTTAAGTTTTGTAAAGAGACCAAGTATTTGACCTTGACCTTGGATCAGCGGGGGTTGGACAGTTGTGGATTTGGCACAGCATGGTAGTAGAGCCATACAGGAATGCATGTGTGACATATTAAGCATTTTAGATGAAGGAAATAGAAGTTATAACATTTTTCTCTGATGTTAAGTTTTGTAAAGAGACTAAGTATTTGACCTTGACCTTGGGATCAGCGGGGGTTGGACGGTCGTGGATTTGGCACAGCATGGTAGTAGAGCCTTACAGGAATGCATGTGTGAAATATTAAGCATTTTAGATGAAGGAAATAGAAGTTATAACATATTTCTCTGATGTTAAGTTTCGTAAAGAGAATAGGTATTGACCTTGACCTTGGGATCAGCGGGGGTTGGACGGTCATAGATTTGGCACAGCATGGTAGTAGAGCCTTACAGGAATGCATGTGTGAAATATTAAGCATTTTAGATGAAGGAAATAACAATATTTCTCTGATGTTAAGTTTAGTGACGGACGCACGAACGCACGGACGGACAACCTGACTCCAGTATACCCCGCCCCCACGACTCGTTGCGGGGGTATAATTACACAGCCCTTTTAACAACAACACTACCTTCACCGTTCATCAACTAGCTACAGCCCTTGTAGACGTCATAAAATAGCGGACCAAAATCGAGCTCTGCAACCACAGGTAAAACTCATAAAATCCCAGTTTACACAGCTGGAACTGTGACGAGAACTGTATTCTCAATGACGCGAGCCAGGAGTCTGTCTGTTTGAGTTCATCGTTCGCGACAGCTCGTATACAGCATCGCGACATGTTCAGGAATGACGAAGCGTTGGCCCGGGTTTTTAAAGCAAACTCAATGCTACGCAGTACGTCGTTGGTTTTCAGATGAGCAGCAATTGTCGCGGCACATTGTTGAGAATCTGACTGATTTCGATCATGTACCTGCCAGCGTTCGCCTGAAGCTCGTCATTCTGAAATGTGATAATTTTACTCACTGTGAGAACAAGGAATCAGTAACACACATGGAGGATGTACATGTCGCAAACATTAACGCATATGTTTACCCTTCAAAAGCCTGCCTAACCCTTTCAACACGAACGGCCTGTATAGTGGTATTGGCAAAAAGTGTAGATCCAGATGAGTCGGCTCATGACGAGCCGTCTCATCAGGATCTGCACTTTATGCAAGTAATTTTCATATTTTTGAGAACAAAAACACCCCTTTTTTATAAATGGACTAGTCTGAAAATCGTTTTGTGATGATTGGATTGGCTGCAAAATTAACACATCAAAATTCCTTCCAGTTGAAAGTGTTAAGGACATTTGACCTCGAGCACAGGGGACGGCCGAATGGGTGGGCAATAGAATTCAATTCAACTTATGGTAACAGAGATGTAGGTATCCTAAAACGCATATCTCGTACAGCCAGATGAACGGATAAACAGATGTACAGACGGACAGCATGGCGACTATATGTATGCCGAAAATGTTTTCAGCGTATACAGAAATGGTCATATTGAGTTTGCAACCAGAGCAGCTGCAGATGAGCACAGGTCCAGCATTTTAAAACATTCTGGAGATGTTCTCCAAATTTGTACTTGAAATGAGGCAGTTTGATGGTTGAGACTGAGCACAGAAGCTCAGTCTCAACCAACCAAACTGCCAGATTTTGAGCATGAGAACAGAGAAATTTCTCTTATATCACTTTATTGATCATTCCCAAACTACCTGGCTATGGTATGATCAGACTGCAGTATTTCACCAATCTGAACACGAATTGGGTGAAATCGGGTAAAATTCAAAAGATCACGATTTTGTGCACATAACAATCATCATGGCTGAATTGGTAGGTGTGTTTGTGGCTGTAAGGATAATTCAATGACTAAATTTTTTTTTTTTTTATTTAATGGTGTTTAACCGTGTGTCAACAGCTAAGGTCATTTTCGGCAGGGTTAATGGGCTCGAATGTCATATTTCACCTGTTGTGATGGGGAAAAAATCGCAAAATCAGAACCAAATATTTACAGAAAAATTTATATTCAGCCCTGAAATTAGAATAACCTACCTGACGCCAGGTACTCGCCACACCTGTAGCCCGTTTCACCAACATTGCAAAGTATACTTTTCCAGCAAAGTATACTTTGAGGGAGAAATTTTAAATTTTAGGATAAATTTATTAATTTTTATTATACTGAATGTATTACATTATCACAGCCAAATTGGCTGTGATAATGTAATAAATTCAGTATAATAATTCTGCATACTTTTAATTATATGCATTTGTTAGTTCTATATGAAATAATGCATTTCAGGAAAAATAAATGGTTACTCCCTCAAAGTATACTTTGCTAGAAAAGTATACTTTGCAATGTTGATGAAATAGGCTATAGAGTCACATAGCCCCAGTCCCTAAAAGTAGTACGATTAGTACAAATCTTACTACTGCTATAATGGGTATAACCGGATTCAACTCTCAAGTAACTAAAGAACAGGCCCGTACGCAGGATTTTCTATTGGGAGGTACGTCAGGGGCGAGCCCCACAGTAGTGGAGCGAGTATGCTAGGGGGGTCCGGGGGCATGCACCCCCTGAAATCTTTTAAACCTAGATGGCCTGAAATGCACTCTCCTGCATTTTAAGTCATTTAAATTCGGATTTCAACGGTGGTAAATTGTGACATTTTCATGCAAATTACCTGTATATTAATGCATTTCAAGATTTGTTGAGATTACTGTTTGAAAAATAGCGGACCTCGGCGAATTTAAGGGGTAGCGTACGCACCCGTCGCACCCCCCCCCCCCCCCCTGCATACGGGCCTGAGAGAAAGTGAGCAGGGGCTAATGTATACCTCCGTCCGCAGCCTGGACCAACAAATAAGAACTTTAATGCAAATATTTAAAAGACTTTAATGCAAATTTCTAAGTAATGTGACCTTGATCGTGGACATGAAGGCTGCTTGGATGTGGTATGGAATGAAAGTATGGATAAAGAAGTATATGAAGTTTGAAGTCAATCCGACTTACCGTTGCCGAGATAATGGGTACCCGAAAACTTTAACACAAATCTTACGGTTACGGACGCAAATTTATAAGTAAATTGACCTTGACCTTGGACATGGAGTCCGCATGAGTGTAGTATGGAATGAAAATATGGATGATGATAAGGAAGTATACAACGTTTGAGGTCAATCCGACTTACCGTTACAGAGATAATGGGTACCCAAAAACTATAACGTGAATGGACAGACGGAAGGACGGACGGAATTACGAAAACTACTTTGTATGCCGAGGGTATAACGAGGAAGCCAAAAATATACCTGAGGGTCAAACCAGGGATATCAAGATTCCGTTAAGGATGAAACTCATTGTTAAATTTACCCTTCACATTCTCCAAACAACCACCCACCCTTGATGTTTGCAAATAAAATATTATGAGGTTCCTTATCAGATTTACAAACACCTCAGGGAAATAAATCCTGTATTTCAAATGAGTCAAAATTCAAACTTTACATAAACTATATTTATTGCCCGGCTCATCTGGATTTGCAGTATTTGTCATGATTTTAAAGATTTTGAAAAAAAAACTAGATCGCCGAGGTACAAAAAAACTTAGGTAAACTCAGACGCACATACGTACCGACGTACGCGGATGTACATACTGCCATCCGTACGTACGCCAATGTGCCAACTATATTGCGATGTCCACAAGTGGGCGCGACAATTACCCCTGTTTTTATTAAAGAATCTCCACAAAATAGATTAGAACCACCACTGTCAGATATTTTGGGGCAAAATGGTACACCACCGCCTGTGCTACTCTTGCCATACTATCAAATACTATTGACTCATACTATTGAATACTATTGATTCATATTATTGAATTCTATTGACTCATACTATTGAATACTATTGACTCATACTATTGACTCATACTATTGAATACTATTGATTCATACTATTGAATACTATTGACTCATACTATTGAATACTATTGACTCATACTATTGAATACTATTGATTCATACTATTGAATACTATTGATTCATACTATTGCATACTATTGAATAATATTGATTCATACTATTGAATACATACTATTGAATACTATTGATTCATACTATTGAATACTATTGACTCATACTATTGAATACTATTGATTCATACTATTGAATACATACTATTGAATACTATTGATTCATACTATTGAATACTACTATTGAATAATATTGATTCATACTATTGAATACTATTGACTCATATATTGAATACTATTTGACTATTGTGCTCAACATCGATCAGCTTGATTCACTGAGAGAGAGAGCTGTGCTACAGCTTAGGCTCACCCAATCAAACTGCTACTCACAACAATAGTCGTCTGCTGTTGTTTTTATATTTTGCCTTATTTCTCAATAAAAACATGTTTTGACAGCACTGCAGAATAAATTCCAATTTACAAGCATGTTGTAGTAAATTATTCTAAAGTTCTGTCAAAGTATGTTTTTGATGATAAAAATGGAAAATAGAAAATAACAGCAGATGACAAAAAAAATAAGATAGCGGTCTAAGGGTTAAGATTGCCAATAAATGTTCAGAAACAATGACATATTGGCAAGATTAATGCAGGCGGTTTTAAAGCTTGAGATTCGAGCACAGACTCAGAAGTTACCCACCTCCTCGTCGGTGAGTGTTTTCTTGTCGATTCCCTGTGTGATGGATTCCCAGGATCGCGCGGTGAGCATACAGGCAAACAGTCGGTACAGCCCGCCCGCGTTGAGTCGCGACGAGTACCGCTCGATGCCTGCCATGTCCACTTTGATGATAGACAGCCAGAGCTTCGAGTAGTTGATACGGAACTCGTCAGTCAGTGACTGTAACCATCACATCAAATCATATTCAACACAAACATATGGCAATATATAGAGCAGGGTTCCCACAAATTGAAACTGGTGAAATTCAAAGCTATTCAAGGCCATTTCTTTAGTTTGTCGAGGCCAACAAATATGAAATTCAAGGCTTTTCAAGGATTATCAGATTATCAGGAATTTATTCTCGAAGTCGGCGTGACGTAAACAGATCATGTGATACAAATTCGGCCAACGTAACTTTGGGGTAATTCGATTTCACTTTACGATACAATATATCACTGCAATAGTAATGACAATACTATTTAAAGCAAACACAAGACTATTTTTGATTGAATATCCAACATTTTAAATTTGCATTTAAACTTCTCAAACGGTCCAGAATAAAAAATGATGAAATTATATAAGGAAAGCGTTACTTTTCCCCCGGCGATGTGCGGAGATGATCGGAGAATCTTCACATGGAGGTGCACTGAGCTCCAGGTGCGTATTTGCGTAAATAACCAATTAAAATTGCCAAAAATCCAATTGAAATCAGAAGTCGTGAGTATCAAAAAGCAATGAACAATTTGTGGTATCTTTATCATGCTACAGAAAACAATAAACATACCACAAATATAGCATATTTTCTTATTTTTCAATGAAAACACATCTTGGTATTTCATTAGAATTGTCTCCAAGGAGACAATTCTAATGAAATACCAAGATGTGTTTTCATTTAGAAGCAAACTATTCAATAAGTTTGGTCTGCTGATGTGTAAACAGTAGTGTGATTCTATTTTACACAATTAAAATTTTGAAATACCCAATTGCTTCAGAAATGATGGAGTGACAATACTCAATTACTTATTCCTTATCTGGAGCCCTGGTGCATATAACCAAAGCATTCCAGATGTCCGACTTCCTGAATACTCACAATAATTTACAATACTGGATTCTATAACCAATTCAGACAGTTACCATGGTTACAGAAGATGAAATTGTTCTTTCACTAGAGCGAGTACAAGCTGATAAAAAGATTACCTGCTAATCCGGTCTCAATTTTGTGCACAGTAACAGTCGATATTATATACTACCGTACTGACCCTATGAATTCGGACACCCGAAGAATTCGGACACCCTTCATTTTCGAAAATAATTTTTTACGTGTCTCTAAAATTCGGACAGGTAAAGAATTCGGATATTTTTTCCAAGCTATGTTTTCAGACAGCAAATAAAAAATAAACATAATATTACCGCGTATACCTGTAGCAAGGTGGCAGAATTCATGCATTTAATCCGCATTTAATCCGCATTTAATCCGCCAGGTTTGGATTTGAAAACATCCCCGGGCACAGCCTAATTATAAACAGCTGACGTGTGGCAACTCGGTAACAATTGATATTCAATCCGCGTCATAGGTTACAGTTCTGTACATGCGAAGTTGGAAATGAAAACTTAATTGAAAAAAAATCGATCTCAATATGAAGGATATTTTAAATATAATGTAAATTTACGATCTACATTTTCCTTAAATTTTCCTTCATATTGAACCGATATTTTTCCAGTTTTGGAATCTGCAAGCTTCAGTAGACGATGAATTAACACATTAAGTCCGTGTACCAGATTTTTTGGAAACACAATAAGCGCACATAATGCGTTACGTCTCAGATGTGATGAACCAATGAAAGGTGTTGTCGAGTCCGCATTAGCGATTATGAAATAAATGGTGCAAATGTTTTTTAACTTTAAAGTTAAAAATATCACGTCACATAATCATGAAAGGTCCAAATTTCGTTTGATGTCGGCCAGAAACGACATCAGAGAAATTGTAAAGATGCGGCATTCCTTTCATTTCTGAAACTGAAGGCCGACAAGAAGTCGTATAATCATGATAATCGAGAGTGTATATTTAACCAAGTCCTTTCAGAAATTGACATAATACACCTTTACGGGTATGAAATATATATTTCTCAATGAAAGTACATGTTGTGACCACTCATTTGAACCGTCTCGACTAGACTAGACAGTTCAAATGGTGGTCGCGACGTATACTTCTGAGCGCATAGAAGGAAAATATTTAGGATTTTCCGCAAACATAATAGCGTCTCCTCAGCATTTTGCCCCTTGATTTTCCCCTATGTTTGCGGCACAGATCAAACGACGTATTGACCAATCAGTTCAATTTCAAAACATAGCCTAAAGGTCACACAGTTTACAGCATCGCGCTGAATGATGTCATCAGGTGAACACGACAGAGCGTTATCGATTTTTTTTTACACAAAGCAACACACGAATTTCGTGTGTAATATGTATGTGTCGGGTGTAATCGAGTTCTCGGATTTGGAATTCAAATTCGTGGCAGATATTAAAATACAATCGACTTCTGTATTACGTTGAAAACTGACATAAATTTTGGAGCAGACATCATCGTATTTTGCCGATATTGATTTTCAAAATCTGTCATAGTATCTTCCGTAAATGACGTTGAAAGTTGACATACATTTCAGAGCGTAAAATTATTATCGAAAAAACCCGATGCAATACGGGTGGTAATACTGGTATAATACCCGCGTTTACGCGTATATAATAATGTAAATCGGTGAATGGAGTATTGCCTATTGGTTTGACAGTTCGATTCTTGCGTGTGGCAAAAAAAGGTGATCTTGTATAAGTTTGTAAGCATTTATTTAAAAACGTACGGATGGACAGGCCAGTCAGTCGTTAGTCATCGTGATAACAATGACCCGCGTGCGTCTGTCTACCCACTCGTCCGAAATCTGTGTCGCAGTTAAAAAAAACACGATGTCTCACCAAGCGGACACGGCTACTGGCAATACCGTGTTAGCATGGAGTGATCGATTTTTCCACACGCTACTTGGATTATCTGGTGAATTGGATTTAAGTATTGCAATTAATACAGGGATTATTTTTCCAATAATAAGGTAACACATTTGTATTATATTGATTATTTAATTGCCTCCGTTCACAGAAATCATCAGAGCATTTAATTGCCCCGTGGCGTTTACAGAAAGCATCGGAGAACATTGCATTCCGGTGGTTGGAGGTTGGCGACCCTAAATATTCGGACAGCAATTTCGATAATTATTTTTGGGAACCTATATATTCGGACAGTAAAAATAATAATTATTTTTACCCGTCCGAATTCATAGGGTCAGTACGGTATTATTAAATATCTATTTCACTTCCGTCTTTCCATGCCACTACATGGGAGCAGCCATCTTAAATCTAGCATATTCATGTTATTAGTTACAGCTCAGGCTCAGCCAATCAAACTGCTTGATTGCGAGTTGAGATTGCCAATATAAATTATGTTCATAAATGATGAAATATTGGCAAGATTAATGCAGGCGTTCGAGTAATCTCTATATCTTCCAGTCAGTGTGAGAGTTGTGTACCACCAACCCCTGTATATGGAATGGTGCTTAACGGCCCATCGACATTAACCCTTTCAACACCACAGGCCTGTATAGTCGTATTTGTAAACAGTGTAGATCCAGATGAGACGGCCGTCTCATCAGGATCTGCACTTTTTGCAAGCAATTTTCATATTTATGACCGCAAAAACACCCCTTTTTCATAAATGGACTAGTCTGAAAATCATTTTGTGATGGTTGGATTGGTTGCAAAATTAACATTCCAGTTACTTAGGGGTGAAAGGGTTAAGCACCATTCCATTCCATACGACTCCTGCGTAACCAACCTGGTAGAGTCCATGATCCAGTAGGGAGATCACGGTGCCCTTCTTCGTCTTGCTGACCAGCACATTGCCAGGGTGGGGGTCACAGTGGACGTACCCCTGCACGAAGATCATCTCGCTGTACAACTTGCCCAGGTTCCGTGACACCTGAAAACAAGAAATCAGCAACACTGATGGATGTACCCCTCAAAAACTGTCAACAGTCATTTGACCTTGACCTCGAGCACATGGCCATATATAGATGGAGCCTCGGTTTCAAGTGTCATTATTTTAGTACATAAATGTTGTGATTTATTATGAATACCCTGTGGTTAATATTGTCATTCACTATCAATATATGACATACAGTCTACACTCGTTTACTCAAAGTCCAGGAGACTGAGGAAAATTATGTAAATTTGAGTTTAATAACAATAGTTACATTAATATAGAAAACATGTAATTGGGACCAAGAATTTAACTTTCAGTTATCAGCAGTTTGACTTAAGAGAGTTTGAGGTAGCGAGTGTAGACTGTATTTTGATGTATTATGTTGCTATTTCATTGGCCTTTAAAGCATATTTCACCGTGTCATTGTGATATACAGTCAGAATTCATTACAACGGCACACGTTACAACGGCATATTCGCCTTCCGGCACGATACGCCGCCAAACGAATCGACACGCTCTTTAATCTGTTCGATATACCGGCAAATTCGGCTTCCGGCACCGGCAGAGAAATCCCGCAAACGAATACACAATTTAAGTCGTATTTAATGTTCGCTATAACGGCGCCGGTAACCTGTGTAGCTGGTACCAGGACTGTCACCCAGCTCAGTTATCCGGCATCACCGATGTTCGGGAACCAGTCGCTAAACAATTTCACGGCTGATTAACCCTGACACGATGTCATAAATCGCGTCAATTAACAACGTGTCGGTCTGTATATTGTCACAAATACTCGACCGCGTGCCTTTGTCCACAAGAACTTCTTTACACGAGTGTGAACACACTTATCATGCAACATTGTCTCTGGGGCGAGTTCTCGTTGGGGTGAAATGAAATATTGAAGGGATACAACTCTGTACATTATTGTTTTGTATTTTCATAAATGTTAGCATGTAAATAAAATCAAACTGTTTATTAAACATGTTAAAATGTGCAACATAGTCTCTGGCCGAGTTCTCGTTGGGGCGAAATGAAATACTGAAAGGGATACAACTCTGTATGTTATTGTTTCGTATTTTCATAAATGTTAGCATGTAAATACAAAAACAAACTGTTCATTTAAATGTGTTTCTTTTCTTTATGCACTTGTTTGCGGATTTCTAACAATAAAGAAACAACGTTCACATATAATCCGTAGTCACGTGTCTACGTAAATTACCAATTATCACACGAGGTTCGCATGCAACCTTGACCTTGTCAAACATCGGATTATTATTGAATGTTGTTTGTTTCATTGATATAAATTTGTATACATATGCATTGATTTATCAACGAGGTGACAAATAAGTATTTAATTCAGCACATATCGCGCCGATAATGCCGAATTACGCTAGCATAAATTGACAACAAATAACATCGCTACAATGCGTGGTAGCCAATTCCCGACAGATACCAATTCCCGACAGATAACAATTACCGGAATCGGACGGAAACAATCCTCGATTCGTTATACCGGCAGATTCGTTATAACGGCAGATTCATCTCAAACGAACTATGCCGTTGTAACGAATTCTGACTGTATAGAGAATACCAGGCTAGTGTCTGTTGATATTAAATTTACCATGCAAGGCTAGAAAAGACATTGGCAATCTGAGGCTCGTCGAGTAATTTCTACCATTTCCAAGACTACACTGGTATTTTATTTATCAGGTAACGGTTTATGCTAGATAATGTTTTGTTGAAATGAACGCGGACTTATAGCATTATTTCACCAACGTCATTCGGTAATGTCATGTGACGTCGTTCGACCAATGAAGCATCAGTTTTCAATTTGTGGTAACCCGAATATTCATATCAGGTAAAACCCAGACAAGATATACAGGGGAACCTCTCTAAACCGGACACCAAGCAAACACCTGTGATCTTATTTTTGATGAGTTTCTTGGTCATTTATCTCAGGTGATAATGTCTGAATGTGATATGTGATGGCATAGCACACAGCTATTGCTCAGAATGATAAAATACGTGATATACAGTGAAACATCACTAAGCCGGACACAGGACCTCCCAGGGTGTCCGGTTTAGAGAGGTTTCACTGTATGTTTAATTGTTATCAGTCAGGATGTATTCAGACAATACAAAACTTGTTACCTGATATTGGTATTTCATTAGAATTGTCTCCTTGGAGACAATTCTAATGAAATACCAAGATGTGTTTCTGATAACTACAGCATACCTCGTTGACATCGATGTTGTGTTTCTGCATGTACTCAAGATCATCGACCTTGCCACCGTCGCAGTATTCCATCGTCAACACACGCTCGCTTGTCAGATCCCAGTGTACACGTGGCACCTGGTGCAACATGTGACACGGCATAGGATTATATAGTCACACATGTGGAATTACAGCATTTTTGTTGATATTGATCTTGGAACGATGTTTAAAGTTGGCAAAATATTCAGAGGACATGCGGAATATTGTCTGGATTTGTTGTCAACTTTTGAGGTCATTTATGAAGAGTTTGATACAATAGAGTTAAGATAGAAATGATGCATTGTTTATACTATATAATAGATGGCAATTCAATGCACATTAAAGTACAGAGCTCCAGATAAGGTGCGTATTTTACGCAATTATTTTAGCTGAATACGCATTGATTATCAACAGTGGGAGTACAAAATAAGCACAGCAATGTGAAAATACACATTGATTTTCAAATAGAGTAGTGAAACTACTGTCATAAAGTTGAAAATTCACTTAGTTGAGCTGCAAAAAGCAAACACTAAAAGCAAACAGTGTTTGCTTACTGTTTGCTTTTGCAGCTCAAATAAATGAATGTTTAAATTTGTTATATTTGTTATCATTTGTTCCCTATTTAGTAATGAAGAAAATCAATAATTAATTTGTAAAAGTAAAATACGCAATGATTTTGAAATCAGCGGGTATAGTACGCTTTAGACACAAAACTTATCTGGAGCTATGTGAAGTATTCACTAAGATTAACATGGTCAGATATACATGTACATTATACAAATATTCAATCTCAATTATAGAGCTATTCTATATGAAACAAATGATGATTTTCTATAAAGTCGGTCCTTTAAATGTCAAGATATATATACCGATATGTTGACATAATTTGGTTCAATTTACATACAAAAATATGGTAGACGTGTAAATCAATTTCAATACGAGAGCAAGAGAGCAGGGGCTCACCGATACCCCCATTATTTTTACATGACTTCAATGTTAACCCTTTCACCCCTAAGTAACTAGAATGGATTTTGATATGTTAATTTTGCAGCCAATCCAATCATCACAAAATGATTTTCAGACTAGTCCATTTATGAAAAGGGGGTGTATTTGTTCTTAAAAATATGAAAATTACTTGCAAAAGTGCAGATCCTGACGAGACGTTTCATCGGGATCTACACTGTTTGCCAATACCACTATCAGGGATTCCGCTGGGGAAAATAAAAAAATTGCCACTTCAAAAAAAAAAAAAATAAAAAAAAAAAAATAATAAAAATAAGAATAACCAATAGAATAAAAATAAACAATAGGCGATAAAAAATTATAATTTTCGAATTTTTTTCCCCCGAAAATTGTAATTTTTTATCGCCAATTGTTTATTTTTATCGCCAATTGCGAAAGTGGCGATCGCCAGCGGAATCCCTGCACTATACAGGCCCGTGGGGTTGAAAGGGTTAAGTCCATCCATACCTTGAGAAATTTGAAATGTTTGAACATTCTGCCCGCTCGTTCACAGTGCTTGCCCTCTCTGTAGAAGTCAAGTTCGAGCGGCAGATTTTTCTTTGTTTCCTCGGCTAGCCAGACATACTGGAAATCTGGAAACACCCATGCTACACGATGAATAAGAAACTGAAACAGCACCAAAACATGGCAGTTAGTAGATCAGACAGGAATATAACTGAGATAAGTCATGTGATATTGGACCTATTCAGGGATTCCATTGGGGAAAATAAAAAAATAGCCACCCCAAAAAAAAAAACATGAGTGCAATTTTTTTCTTTTTTTCTCGAAAATTGTAATTTTTTATCGCCAATTGCGAAAGTGGCGATCGCCAGCGGAATACCTGCCTATTAAGAAGATGTGCGATTTTTCATGAAAAATTTACAATAATTTTTGAAACTGATCTCGACAGTCTACGTCATGATCTCTGAAAATTTTGTCAACCTTCAGCATCTTTTACAAAAAAAATTATGTAAATGAAAAATCGCACATCTCATTAGGAACAAAATCACATTTGTGGTTCGTACAAGACCCAATGGGCGTATTCAGGTTATCACCATTGTAGTCTCAGATCAAATGGCATACTCGACACCCAGATAGGTTTCTGTTGCAGGCATCGACATATATCGACAAAAACTTTTAAATAAATAAACAGACAGACGGACAGACGTACGATCAGTAGCGAGGGTAATTGTATTGATGTGGAATGGTGTACAGATAGTTAGTAATGCATATCAGTCAGACGTTTTGCTGCCGACAAACTTTTGGCTATTAAAGACATTAAATCTAAAAAATATTTAAAAGTAAATACTTTTTTATCAATAACATAAAAGTTACCCTCCCCAAAAAAAAATTTAACATGGGGGCTTAAAAATAGATTTTTTTTAAATATTTGTTTATTTGTGGACCGATTTTCAAAATCTAAATCTTGCTTTCTTAGTTACATTATTTTCAAGCTATCTCGCCAGCTTTCAGAGTCAATTTCCAATTTTTTTAGTTTTTTGATCCTTCAGGATCAAAATTTTCAAAAAACAACAATTGTTGGGAAATTGACTCCCCATGTTAAATTCCCATAGGAAAAATCGTTTTTCGCAATCAAATCAATATTTGATGGAATGTCATTAAATAATTTTTTTGGGGGAGGGTGACTTTTGCAAAACGTGGTACAGACAGTAGGCATCAGCACAACAGCAGATACAGTCGCCAAATATTATCCTAATATGTCAAGGGGTTAATAAGTAAATAAAATGTGAATGCACATCCTCAATGACCGTGACCTTGTCAGGGCTTAAAAATTCACTCGCCCCGCTCGCCATGGCGAGTCAATTTTCGTGTTGGCGAGAGGATTTTCTTGTCACTGGCCCGATTTGGCGAGTGACAAATCGGGAAAGGCCATTCTGTATTTTCCGAAAATTTACGGAACTGACAAAATTTGCATCTTAAGTTCCATTCTTTTATTGGTTTTCCTAACGCTTTCCGCGATCTCAAAACCGGAAATGATGTTTTTAATGTTTACATTAGAAACCGGGATATTGATCAATTACAGCATCCCTATGTACTAGACAATTGGACGTCCAGACAGTTGCTATGCGCTCGGCAGGTAGTTCTTACTCACTCCTAAAACAGACCACGGTCTCATTCTGCTGTGTGCCTCGTGTGTGTTAGTGAGGGCATTATCACCAGATGCAATTTGTGCAGGGCGTGTCGCTGGAAGTGTACTGCGTTAACTACACACTTTTTACGATGGTCAGCGTACACTTGCGCCAATAATAATCAGCGAATATACTGAATTAAAATACTTTCCAAGACGCTGCATACATAGCCATTGCAAAATGAATCTGTGTATTGGAAACGCTTAATAAAGTTACAAAACATCTGGACAATTGATGCGTAGATCGTCTTCTAAATGATGCACCCGTGTTTTAATTAAAATTGTGGTTGTGACTGGAGAAATGGGACTTATGGGATTTTTGACCAGTGTATGTCCTGATCAAATAGCACACCCTCCAGCTCCTGTAGTCTGATAATAATCTATATTGCATGTTGGAAGCATGATGAGTGCTTCATTGATGGAATAGTGAACAGTGCAGATCCTGATCAAACTGTGGATGCACAGGCTGATCTGGATCTACACTGGTCGCAGAACCCATAAGCCCCATTTCTCCAGTCACAGCCACAAATAACACTTG
>CM055269.1:49811081-49848481 GCA_029237695.1 Conchocele bisecta
GTGCAGATCCAGATCAGCCTGTGCTTTCTCACTGTCTATTCACAGTGTGTCCACGTCTCCTTTAATTCAAAGAATTATTCTTTATTTCACGATTCTGCTAGATCTCCTTTATTTCCTCTTTTTTGGACAAGTCTCCTTTGGAAAAAAGGAGATTGTCTGCTTTTGTATTGGCTTATTCCTTACAATTGAGTGTGTAATTGAAGTGACTTTATACTTTCAAATTGAGCTCCTTCTGCAATAAAGCATTAGCGTCCTTGCCCATGCCAGTTATATCATTAGCCTTGTGCAGGATTGTTACAGATAGAGGGCCAGTATCCAATGGATCAGAGCACCGACGGGGGCATAAGACGTCACACAGAGCATTGGGGGCATTTAATGTTGCCCTTGTCCGTCCGTCCGTCCGTCACCAACCTTGTAACTCGTAAAACGTTTAAACCGCACTAGCTACAAACTTGAAACTTGGTATGTAGCTTCCTTATGATGAGTAGATGCATACAGTTTATTTTTATTATTCGACCCCTTTTTCAACTCGGAATCATTGCCCCGTTTACTATCAAAGCGGTATGTGGGGCATCCGTATTCTATGAACACATTTTCTAGTTTTTCATCGAAAACATTAACAAAAATTGAAGACAGCTGTACAGCCTGCCTGCGGCTACTGGTCTGCCATATGGTACATCTCTCTACCTGTATCGTGTATGTATTCTAGATAAGGCGAAAGTTAAGGGTTGGGGTACCCAAGCACCCCCTCTCGAACTCGCCCCCACGGCCGCGAATAAAGCCTACGGATTTATCTCCTTTATTTTCATTTCCAGTCTGTGGACACACTGGATCAGGATCTACACTGTTTGCAATTCCATCAAGTAATGATCATTAATATCATGCTACAGGAGTGTGCTATTTGATCTGGATCTACACTAGTCACAAATTCCATAAGCCCAATTTCTCCACTCACAGTCACATGTGGGTTTTGTCGAGCTGTTTGTGAAATGTGAGACATGTAGTGATGACAATGGTGTTTGCCTGTACATCCGTGTGTGCATCCGAAATATGTATTAACGATTTTGACATTACTACATCCATACGCCAGATTGACTTTAAACTTGGTATGCTTGTTTATTAGCATCCATTACTTCATTCTATGGCCCAGCGATGCAGCCCGCGTGCCCAAGTTCAAGGTCAAATGACTGAGAAGTTAGTGGTATTGTTTATAAAATTATATCTCTACAATCATAAATCAAATTGACTTGAAACTCCATATACTGGTTAATCATCATCCGTAATTCCATTATATGGCACAGCCTGCATGCCCAAGTTCAAGGTCAAGTAACTTGGATGAAAGTTGTTAACTTTATATCTACAACCATAAATCAAATCGACATGAAAATAGAGAATAGTAGGTTAGTCTGTGAATGGGAAAAAATATCTGGCAAGGCTCAGGAAACGGGATGGGCGAGGCTCTGCCGAGCACATCCCGTTTCCGTGCCGCGCCAGATATTTTTTCCCATTCACGGCACTAACCTACTATTCTATTTATCCCGTCAACACCTACAAACGGCTGTAAAATGCAAAAATAGTATTGACTGGATATCAAAAATGTTTCACAGCACCGTGTTTCACGGCACATACGCACTGTGTTGACGGGATAATGTCATATTCTTGTCTAGCATCATTCATAATTTTATGATATGGCCTAGGCCTAGCCATGCAGTCCACATGTCCAAGTTCAAGGTCAAATGACTTAACATTTTGTAGTAGAGTTTTAACCTTACATCTTTGAAACCATATATCAAATCAAACGTCATAGACTTGTTTATCATCATCCATAGTATTCAGTATATAGTCCACCCATGGGATCGCCATGCACAGGGACAACAAAAGCCTCAGCGGGATCGATATGCGGCCCGCGGCCGTTTGGTAAAATGTCTTCAGAAAAGCCAACGATTGATTTCTCTTCAAAAATCATATTGTAAGCTGAAAATGTGAAACTCCCTAAAATGAGTGTTTGAATACAAAATATTGACATGTCTGTGTCTCAGATGATGTCTCAGTAGCCTATTTCACCAAATTGCAAAGCATACTTTTCTATCAAAGTATACTTTGAGGGAGAAATTTTCAATTTTAGGATAAATTTATTAATTTTTATTATACTGAATTTATTACATTATCACAGCCATTTTGGCTGTGATATTGTAATAAATTCAGTATAATAATTCTGCATACTTTTAATCATCAAATATATGCAGTCGTTAGTTCTAAATGAAATAATGCATTTCAGGAAAAATAAATGATTACAAAAACACTATATGCCATATATTGGGGACACTCGGGGACACGAAGGCTATGCGGAGTATACAAAGCGTACCAAGACCAAGATATACAGACATTGGAAGAAACATATTTGCCACTATGGGTATCTGCATTTGGATTTGTAGGACTTCCTATACACGCGGTAGTATTGGATCAGGACGAAGATGGAGTAGTTACGACCCTACAAACATACAAAATAAAAAGAAAAACAGAAGGTGGAACATATCTAGCGAGAAGCAAGGCACCGTTTGCGAGGTATACGAAGGAGGCTCCAGAACCTAGCGAGGGGATTCGCCCACTAGTGGACACAGAGTTCGTACGATGGCAATGGAATCGAAAGGTTTGGAACGGGAACAGAGCCCTCCATCCATTTCCGATAGAGAAGATAGACACAACAAGAGAAACCTGTCTACTATCCACGCGAGACAGAATTGCAAGACTAGCAGAAGAAAAACTACTCCTAGTGGAGAACAACTGGATAGTATTCGTGGAAAGCAAACGCGCGGCAGCGATGGAGAGAAAACGTTTGGAGTGGGAAGAGATAGTTCTACGACAGAAAGAGGCCCGCGAGAAGCTGGAAGAAGTGTCCGACAGGAAAAACACACTAGAAAAAAAGATAGATAAACTACGACAACCACTACACGAGGCAAGCACCGAGTTTCGCACACACAAGAAATCTACAAAACTTCTAGACCTGTGGGTAGACAGAGACAAACCATTCGTTCCAGCCCACGTGGAAGTGCTTGGGTTCCAAAACGTACCACAGAGTCGGGACAGGACATTTGCAAGCACAATTCTGGCAATACAGGCAAGAACTCTAGAAGGAGAACCACATCCGGGGCAAGGCCCATTTCCTATGCTGTGTTGGGCACCGAAAACTCTTTCCGAGGTTCTATCCACCCCCAAAATATTGGAGAGATATTCTATCGCAGAAGGATTTGGAAGAGTACAACCATTCTACCTATGTGGTACCACACATTTTCCACTAGAATGCGACCTGGAAGGATTCTCCAAACCATTCGGACACCAAGGGAGTCGCAAAGCTCTACTAGACAATATTGTAGCACCAAAAGGGTTTGCAAAACTGTTGGAAAAGCTAGACGAGGAAGAGATAGAGAGAATAGAGGCATGCAAAGAGATGGACACCACAGTGGAACATTTCGACAAGATGGAATATCTGCGAAACAAGAAGTGGATACTATGCGAGAAACTAGAAACCCTGTCGGTAGACTGCGGGGGTAGGGGTTTCTTGTTCTTCTAGGGTTTCTTCGGGCTTTGTACTACGCTCTACATCAGCATTGTCCCATATTTTTCGAAGTCTAGCACTACCGATCCCGTACTTCTTTTTGATTTTGTCGGCTGTAGTCTTCCCACGGGTGGAAATAATTTCTAGGGGGCTCGGGTTCTCCATTTCTAGCCAACAAGGATAGCAAAAATAGAAATCCTGGGAAGCAAACCGAGCACCCTGGAGAACCCGAGTCCCCTGGGAATCGCGAGCAGGCATTTCGACCTTCCGAGCGGACTGGATTTCCTGGCGAGCAATTCGAGCAATCTGGCGCGCAACCCGAGCAATCTGGTGCGCAATCCGAGCAATCGCGAACAAGTATTTCGACCATTTCGAACGATTTGGGAATTCCATGGTGGACAAATGTCCCCCTCTAGATAGAAACGTTTGCAAACATGCCAAAAACCTACTTGTCTCCGAAAAATATTCTAGAAATTATTTCCACCCGTGGGAAGACTACAGCCGACGAAATCAAAAAGAAGTACGGGATCGGTAGTGCTAGACTTCGAAAAATATGGGACAATGCCGATGTAGAGCGTAGTACAAAGCCCAAAGAAACCCTAGAAGAACAAGAAACCCCTACCCCCGCAGTACACATGGTGACCGCACCTGGTTTTACGGGCCCCACCGAGTTCCCCACAGATCTACTAGAAGATGAACGAAACGCCAGCTCGTTCGAAGAATCGACGCACCTGTCCGACATGGAGAGACGGTTGGAGAACCGGTTGGACGCACTGGAACGCAGACTGTTGGAAGCAATTTTCGACGATGCCCGCACGGCCGATTCCGAGTGTCCGAAGAAAGACGAGCTGGAGGTGCACGACATCTGGAGAACCGTAGAGAATACGAAGTGGTGGCTGTGTACAGTGGTGGCGGCATACACGGCCTGCAAAATACTGTTTCCATTCATGGATCTAGAGGCCCATAGACTCTGGAAGAGCAAAACAGACTCCGACACCCAGTTCGTGCACTCCGCAAAACAGTCCGGTATGCCGAAGGAAAAAAACAAAACTAGCGACTCCGTACACCAGCACTCTGGAGGGCGCGACCCTTTCTACATGGAGTAGCTCTTTGTGTTGCATAGTTGTTTTGTTTGGGGGGTCTACAAAGCTGGCAGCATGGATACCCGCATTTCCTTGTGTTTTGCCTTTGTTGTACCTAGTTGTAGTGTGCGTAGTAGAATCGGTCTTTCTAGAAGTTTGGGGTTTGCATCCAATTGGGCCTCCACGAATGCATTCGAACAGTATAGATCCTTTCCTATTTGCAATATGTACCTTTCCTTCCCGCGATACCGGTGCTCTCCATATCCAGATATTCGGAATTCTGTGTCTACCGACAGGGTTTCTAGTTTCTCGCATAGTATCCACTTCTTGTTCCGCAGATATTCCATCTTGTCGAAATGTTCCACTGTGGTGTCCATCTCTTTGCATGCCTCTATTCTCTCTATCTCTTCCTCGTCTAGCTTTTCCAACAGTTTTGCAAACCCTTATATATGGCATATAGTGTTTTTGTCTGTTTTGATAGTAGAACTAGGTTGCAATGTATGGCAGAAGCTAGCGCTTTCCACTGTTTCTCGAGCGGTTGTTCCCAAAAAAGTTTCTCGTCCTCTGGATCCCCCATTTTCTGTATGTGTTGTACCGCTTGGTTTGCGAGATCTAGAGAAATATCTTCTGCCTGTATTCCGTATAGAGACACTTCTATCCTACATATTCCTTTTTCTTGTACTAGTGGGTGCGCAAATGTTTTTCCGAGTCGAGAATCTGGGCAGTCGCAGTAGTTTGCCACGTTGTTTCCCATGCTGTCGAGCACGCCTGCACATTCCATCTGGCATACAAATTTGTTGTAGAATTTGCCTCTCCATAGGGAGCCTATCGGGGGTTCTGGAACAAGAAAAGACTACAATTGGCTCCTACACTGTCTACGTTGTCTAGAATACTGCACTCTTTTTTCCAGGTGTTTTGTAGGTGTCTGTACAAACATTCTCTATCTAGTGTACCCGCGTAGTCTCTCGTACAATCTATTGCGTACAATCCTATACCGTCTAGTCGAAGGCTTTCTAGAAAGTGTGGAAGTTTTTCGAAAAGATCTCCTATTTCTATATCGGCAACGTCTAGTTTTGCTACTACTATAGCTTCTGGTTCCTGTTTTGCTGGATGCTTTCTCTCGAATACGTCTAGAACGGTTCTATCCCCTTTCAAAATTGTTGCGCATGTTCTTCTGTATAGTGTGTTTGTGTCTCCAGAGTACCTAGATGTGGATATTATGCGTACTTGTATGCTACCGCGGTACGCCTCTACTACGTGTGCGTGGGCTCGAATGTTGGAAAGAATTGTTTTTGCAATTGGCCCTGCCGCGGATACGAATCTAGAACCTGCTTTTGTGGTAGAGACTTGATCTGCAGCCAATAGTGTCCATACATACATGTCGTCTACAAATACTTCGGAAACTGGTTCCAAATGTGTACGAATTCCCTCCCCTTGTGCAAGATTTTCTGTTCCCTCCGGAGCTTCTATCGTTGGAGTGTAACATACTTTGCATATGTCGCTTGCCAAATTGTTGTCGTATATGTTGTAGTAGTACGTGTTTGTCCGTCCTCTCTCCTACAGAGCGTATTCCCATGTCTTTTGCGGTTGCGAACTTTTTCGTTTCTTGCATTTTTAAAAGTAGCTGAGATATAGTAGCAGAAATATATGTTCAATTGGGTGTACTTTCCTAGAAAAATAAATAAAAATTATTTGGCTACCATCTTTCGGCGGTAAAAAATAGGTAGTATGCTTTGTTTTGCCTTTCTTGGTATTTCTTGCATGTTCTGTGTGGGAGTTCTACAACGTTCATCGAGTACCTATTCTGTGTGGTAGCCGAAAGTAGTTGAAAAAGGTAGCCGAAAACCCCATCAATTTGGGGACGGATTTTAATTGGGAAAAACGTAATGTATTTATGACACCAATTGTCACGTTTTTTGTGTTGGTAACCAGTTTGTGCTATAGGACGAAACGGTGTTTTATCGGGGGTGGGGGGGGGGTGGTGGTGGTAGTATATAGGAGTGAAAATGATATCACCGTTAGGTGGTATCATTTTGACTCCCTATATACTACTGTTTAACTATTCCACCAGATTTAAAAGTCGGTACGTAATACGTATACAGAATCATAGTAAATTGTATTTTACTGATTGAGACGCGCGGTTGTATCACGCTATTTTATTTTACAAATGACTTAATGAGGCAGAGCATTTTTAAATTATTTATATCAATGAAATGCGACACCTGAATACATATTTGTTCTAAAGATTGATCATTACTCATCAAATATTACAATAATATTATAGATAATAATAGTTGTCTCCGCTGGATATCACCACCAATTTACTAAAGAATAGTTCCAGACATTTTGTGGTATAGATCGAGTAGGTATGTGCAGTTTCTATTTTCTTCGGCATAGGCCTACCCATGTTCAACCATACTCCATATAATAGGCTCACTCTGTGTACGGAATAAATTAGTTGCAGCCTCAGCCTGTAGCTCTGTGAACGGTACGGGAGGTTCACAGAGCTACAGGCTGCAACTAGGAATAAATTAGTTGTCCTTTTATGTTTGTTTTAAAATAATGGAGAGATTGTAGTATTTTTCTCATGATGAAATTTAACGATTGCTGGAAGAAAAAGAAAAACAAAAAAGAAAAAATAATTGGAGAATCCGGGTTTCGATCCGGTACCTTCTCCCATGCTATGCGAGGCGCTCTACCACTTGCGCTTAATCCCCGTGTTGATTTATCTTGGACGCAACAAATAGATAGGCTAGTTGAACCGTCATGTACTGACGTAGGGTTGTGTATTTATAGATATGTGTTAATGTTATTTATCGACATTTTTAACATTATCACGTATAATTCTGTATATTTAAATTATAAAAACAATAATCGATTGCTGTGTGAATATAAATCCGCGCAAATACAAATTATCTTCAACTTGGTGGAGTTAATCGGCCATTATCTGCGTTAGCGGCACCTCGCACGATCACAGGCGATCGGCATCATGTTGATGGATATTGTGTATTATATCTTTTGGCGGAGACATACTACTTTACTGTCCTCCACGCAAGGTGGATGACTCGGACCTATGGCCACCAAAAAAATGCTATTAAAAAAAAATCCCATTACCCACACTTGGTTCGTACAGTATATACGTTATATCAAGGTGAGCATAAATAGCGTATTATAGAAAAGAGCCCTCTTTTTTCCGGTCGCACAAAACACAATAAACATCGTTAAATGTATGAAATATGTCTCTGGCAATCGATAAGGTATTAGGTGTGTGAATATACTCACTTCAAATCGCTGTCTTCAAGTATGGATTGAGTTATTCGCGTTTTGATTACCCCATCCAAAGCGAAAGTTGAGTGTACGAAAGAATCTCACACAGAATCGGAGGCCGTCCGGCTGGTATTATCGGTCATATTTGGCAGATAGCTGATCGCCAGCCTCAAATAAAGTCGTGCACATGATCATATACATTAGAGGACTCCAACCATTACAAAGTTGTCCAATTTGTGATCGTTCGCCGTATCTAAAAAACACTTTTTTTTCTATAATTCGTTCATTAATCTGGAACTGGGTCAATGCACTATATTCCATAATACAACCACCGATGGCGGTCTATGTAAGAACATCTCTGATTGGTTAAACCTAAAAATAGACGCGAGGACTTTCCTTTTCAGGGTTTCCGGAAGACATAATCTGATAGACGCGAATCATGAAGAGAAGTCAATTCAACATTAGAAAAAAGTGTTTTTTTAGATCGGGAACGGATCACAATTGACGAACTTTGTATGGGTTTGGAGTCTCTAATGGTATATTGATCATGGTGACGACTTGTTTGAGCTGGGATCAGCTATCGGCCAAATAAGACCGATAATCCAGGCGGACGGCCTCCGATTCTGTGGAGATTCTTTCGTACACGCAACTTTCGCTTTGGATGGGTAATCAAAACGCGATTAATCAATACCTATTACTTGAAACAGCGATTTGAAGTGAGTATATTCACACACCTAATACCTTTATCGACACAGCGAAACACATATATTAACAACCTTCCATGTCCTCCCACAGCAGACACACTGCTCCGCGGCAATGAACATTTGACATTCGAGGAAAACAGCTTCGTAGTTCAGCAGGTCCAGAAGTTCATCGTGGCTACAAGGCGCTTCGGCAATTGAGGAGACAAGTGGGCAGATGTCCAATACGAGCCACCATGCCAGCAATGAGTGCATCCCTTTACCACCCCCCCCCCCCCCCCCCTCCCCCCCCCCCCCCCCCCCCCCCGTGCCCTCCCCCATTTACCTCGTCCCCACCATACCATAGTTATAATTTCGATTACATTGATCATTTTATGTGTGTACTCCCTTGTTTAGTACTGAAATACTGAACTTATAGTTTTATAAATAATGCTTTAAAATACATATTCCATGCACCATCAATCTACACATATTACCATCTATTTGAAATATAAATGATTAATTGTTATTTCAGTCACCATTGATAATTTACTAGTCATAACCTGCCTGACAGTAATTCCATGTATATTGCACTCACGCTTATAGTGGAGAAGAATTCATATAAGCTTTTTCAAGCTTGTTTTCCAATCCACACACTATTTAATGCTTGTATCATACCATGTATTGTTCCTTTACATGACATAATTATAACTTAATAAATATTGTTTAAACTAAGGCCTTGAACTAAGTGTGCCTAAATTTCACAGACGCTTAACCCTTTCCCTGTTTTGCGATATTTCGACTCTTCCAAATCGAAAACATCTGAATAAAAGAATCAAATGCTGGGTCAAATGGTGGTTAAATTATCTGATAGAGTAGAAAACATTGTGGGAAAAGGAGAAATTGCTTGTTTCTAAAGACATCTTCTGCAGAGACGTGAAAAGTCGTCTCTATCAGGGAAAGGGTTAAGCTCGCAATCTCGCGTGCAACACCCGGCTCGCCGCGGCCACCCCATCTGTTTGAACAGATGGTCAGTATATATAGTGTGCTATATTATGTTGGTGTCATATGGGTATATTTTTTTGTATGAATTTTGGGTAGATTTGGGTGGATATCGTTAGTTTTTGGTAATTTACATAGTTTTGTGCAACTACTATAATGCTCAATCATTACAAACGACAGAAATCGTCAATTATCTGCACATTCACCGTTCCGAACTTAATTTCGGACCCATTTTATACTGTCAACATACCCGTAAATTCGTACTTATATGTGTTACTCGCGGGAGGTGACGTTAATTGTATGTTAGTAACAATTTAGCATGCCCCCAAACCATCAGATATACCCAAATAACCCATAACATATCGACATATTAACCGTTCTTCAAGAACCTGCAATATGTGCCCGCCACAGAGAAAATGCCATTTTCTGTGCAATCGGTACAGTGGCGTATCCTGCAGGTTCTTATCGAGTGTTTATGAATTCGAAGTTTCAAGTCAATCAGACTTAGGGTTGTGGAGATATATTTGGTACAGAAACTTTAATGTAAATTTAAAAAAAAATATTAAGGCAAATTCTAAGTAATTTGACATTGACCTTGGGCATGGAGGCCGCATTGGTGGGCAATAGAATGAAAATATGGTTGATGATAAAGCTAGAGGTATGTGAAGTTTCAAGTCAATCAGACTTATTATAGTTAGACATGTGGAGATATTTTGGTCCTGAAAAACATTTAATGCAGATTTTGCAACAACAACAAACTACACGCAAATTTCAAAGTAATTTGACCTTGTCCTTGGGCATGGGGGCCGTATGTGTGGGCTATGGAATGAAAATGTGGATGATGATGATGATGATAAAGAGGTATGTGAAGTTTCAAGTCAATCAGACTCAGGGTTGTGGAGATATTCTGGTACTCAAAAAACTTCACCGCAAATGCCGGACGCACATGTCGGACGCAGACAAAAGCGGCGACTAATTATCATGCCGACCCCAAGCGGGCGTGATAAAGATACACACCTGACCAAATATCAGGACCCATTGTACATCACCCTACATGGCCATACGTCACTGCGGTACAAAATGAATTCACCAATATGCCTAGAAGCGTGCTGGTTTCTAAGCGTAATTGCGGTCTAGCTGTTCCACGTTTTGTTGCGGACGAACTTTTGGCTACTAAATACGAGATATATTTAAATGAAAGTACTTTTTCATCAATAACAGAAAGATCACCCTCCGATATTTTTTTATTTGAAATTCCATCAAATATTGATTTTATTGCAAAAAAACAACAACAATGTTCATACCGGTACTTCTTTTCCCATGCAGCCGAAAGTTATTTCGGTCGTCCTGGAGAATCACTGTATCTGTAGCCTATTTCACCAACATTGCAAAGTATACTTATCTAGCAAAGTATACTTTGAGGGAGAAATTTTCAATTTAAAGATAAATTGATTAATTTTTATTATACTGAATTTATTACATTATCACAGCCACACAATTTTCGTCCACACACATGTTTTGATGGTTTTGATAACTTGTGTGACTCCTGATTATGACACTGCATGATACCACATTGGCATCCTTGGGGAAATTAAAAAAATCCAAGATGGCCGCCACATACTTCCAAAAACAATAATTGCAATATGTTAAGTTTCCTGCACAGTAGAAAAACACTGTCGGCATCTATGATAAACATTTTCTCATGAACGGATCTATTTATATTAATATAGAAGAGTAAATGTATAATGGACATTTTAAAGGCCCAACAATCGGTGCCCTGGTACCGAATTTAGGAGGGGCATATCCAATTACTGATAGCATCCCCAGCCTGTCAGTTGTACACTGGCTTTATAAATAGAACACATAAACAGCAGCACATGTTTGTCGTCTGCTCCAATGTAGAACAATGAGGGGGCTGCTGGATAGCCAGTGTAGGTGTTTCTGTACTGACCAGTATCTAGATATATGGTATGTAGGTTTGTTATCAAGTTTGTGTCCCATAAAACACACAAATGATACAATGTATACCAGTCCCTCTAATAGTATTTGTATGTTTTATTTGTGCATGAAAATGATTGAAAATTTACTCAGTGTTAAAAATTATATAGTATTTTGCTGCTAACTATCAAAGCAATGATTATTTTCATGCTATTATAGAAATAGAAGGAAATATAATTGAATGAAACAGCTTTCCATGTGTCACACAATGACAAAATGGGGCTTATTGAGTTGTTGACCAGTGTAACTCGCATTCAGATAGCACATGACTACATCATGATGCAGTTTACATCATTAATTAGAGCCATCATGAATGACTACCAAACTAAAAAGTGTAGATCCTGATGAGGTTGCGAGGATGCACCAGCTGATCCGGGGATATGCATGTCGTAACGTGTCCACGTGTCCATTTACCTAAAGTGTGTCACATACATATAGTGAAACCTATGTTGTACTTCTGGACCTGACCAAGGTTCCTATCTCCGATGTATTTTGTAAGTACATGTAGTAACCAATATTTCAGAATATGTGTTTGTAATAAGTCGGTATTTGATAAAAATGTGTAACTGTGTCATGTCATTCCACAGATAACCCCGTCCCAGTTAGACGGCATTTCTGCAGATATACTGTATACTATAATTATGCTGACAGCTAATTAGAGACCAGTGTTGAAATAGCCATACTGGTATGTGTTGGGATACTACGGGAAATAAAGCTGCTAGCAAACGTGAATTCAAGTAGTTATGTGAATTCCAGAACAGACTGCACATCCATGCTGTTTTGTGAATGTGCATATTAACCTGAGTTTATACGGTTTATAATTAGTATGTACACTGCATTTTCACAGCCACTGTATCAAGTTGCTAGGCGACATATTTCTCTTGCTGGTCTATTAAACCATGGTTCGGTTTCATTCACTTTGTTATGTGCATACCAGACACATATTTAATTTGATATTACTGTCCAAAATCAAAGTTGTGCGGCTGGCACACTGTCTGATGTTGACTAAACACCATACAGGCAGTTACAGCTGTTAGCGTTATCTCTAAACACGTGGTATTGTTTACAATGTCGGGTCATGAACTCGGCTCTATGAATGAATTACATATGTAACAGCTACGCTCCGCCCGGCAAGTTTGAATCAGTTGTCAGTTGAGTACATTGTATTACTTCAAAAACACATTTACATTTGTTTTCTTCAATCCGAATTTTTCTAAACCTTTCCTAGTTGTATTATCTATGCCTGTGTGAAATAGTGTAATTATTTGTTCATTGGTATTTCTAAAATATCTTAAAATGTGTCTCCGAAGTGAAGCATGCATAAAATTATCAAAAAGCCTGCCCAGCGCCATCTGGTGGCTTTTATATCCCAGTTGGGCCTTTAAGATGGCCACCACATATGTTACAAAAACACAGTAATTGCAATATATTAAATTGCATGCACAGTATACTAATACCATCCGCGTCTATGATCAGTTTCTTCTCGTGAATTTGTATATTTATATTAATATTGATATAGAAGAGTAAATGCACAATGGAAAATTCAAAATGGCCACCACATATGTTCCAAAAACACAATAATTGCGATAATTCATGCACAGTAGACCAACACTGTCAGTGTCTATGATAATTGATTGATTGGTTCTGAATAGCCTATCAACAGCTAAGGTCATTTAAGGCCAGGCCAACATGTTCGACCCCCGCATTTCACATGATGGGGGGGGGGGGGGGATATCACAACGGAATATTCACATTGAAAACAAGAAGGGCCGTGATGGCCCTAATTCGCTCACCCGACTCCATGAACACCAGAGGAGAATGTGACATTGAGTTCATTTGTGTTTTAAAAACATTGTGCTATTTTTAGATAGCGGTCATCTTGGATTAAGCGATGACTCTCATTTTACCAAATCTGAAAATGCTTCACCCAATGATGTTAACTTACTATGAAGTTTGGCCAGCATCGGCCATGTGGTTCCTGAGAAAAAGACATTCAAAATCTTGAATAAATGGACTTTTTGGCGGCCATCATGGATGACATAATCATCCCATTCCGACAAATATTGCACCAGAGCAATCGCCTCATCGATAACTTCAATTTGATATATGACATGAGCATATTTGGTCAAAAATAAAATTTGACCCCACGGGCCACGCCCATTTTTTACCTCGGGGTCACCATTTTAACACCTTTGAAAGAGCATGCTACATCGATCATTCCTACCAAGTTTCGTTGAAATCCGGCTGGCGGTTCATGAGAAGAAGATTTTTAAAAAATTGTGCTATTTTTAGATCTTGGATGACATAACCATACAATTTCGACAATAAATGCATCAGAGTGATCGCCTCGTTGATACCTTCGATTTGATATATAACATGACCATATTCGGTCAAAAATAAAATTTGACCCCAATTTGACACCACGGGCCACGCCCATTTTTGACCCTGGGGTCACCATTTTTACAACTTTGAAAGAGCATTGTACATCGATCATTCCTACTAAGTTTCGTCGAAATCCGGCTAGCGGTTCATGAGAAGAAGATTTTTTAAGAATTTATGCTATTTTTAGACGACGGCCATCTTGGATTAGCGATGACCTCCATTTTAACAAATCTGAAAAGGCTTCACCCATGGACCATAACTTTTAAGTATGGCTACCATGGGCCAAGCGGTTCATGTGAAGAAGAATTTTGAAATCTCTGATAAAAGAACGGCCTATTGACCTTTCGGTGGCCATCTTGGACGACATAACCATCCGATTTCGACCTTTCGAAAATACACCAGTGTGATCGCCTCGTTGATACCTTCGATTTGATAAATGACATGACCAATTCGGTCAAAAATAAAATTTGACACAAATTTGACACTCACGGGCCACGCCCATTTTTGACCCCGGGGTCACCATTTTAACAAATTTGAAAGAGCATTGTACATCAATCATTCCTACCACCAAGTTTTGTCGAAATCCGGTTGGCGATTCTTGAGAAGAAGATTTTTGAAGAATTTGTGCTACATGTATTTTCAGACGGCTGCCATCTTGGATTACATAATGACGTCATTTTAACAATTTTGTAATCCCCCTACCTAAGGACCATGACCATGAAGTTTGGTGACTGTAGGCCCAATGGTTACCGAGGAGAAGACGTTTGAAAACATTCATGGACGACGACGAACGACGACGGACGACGGACACATTGCGGTAACAATAGCTCACATGAGCTTCGCTCAGGTGAGCTAAAAATATAATTCAGCCCTGAAATTAGAATAACCTGACCCGGTGCCAGGTCCATACCGCAACAAAGTCACTTGGCCCTTTCCCCGAAGAGTAACAGGATTAGGAACATTCGTATTACCCACGTGAGGGCCAAACCAGGTCTCCAATCGGGTTTCCGGTAAGGATGAATCCCGATCGTTCAATATGATAAGGTTTTTCTTGTGACTGAATTTATTTATATTACCGTAACATTGATATAGAATAGTGAATGTTTAATGTAAAATTCAAGATGGCCGCCATAATTTGTGACAAAATAAATACACTTCTTATTAGTATGTATGTGAGTTTGTTTGTTTGTTTATTGGTGTTTAACGGCCCGTCAACACCTAAGGTCATGTAAGGCCGGGCAAACGGGTTCGATCCCGTTTTAACCTGCTGCATTGGGGGGAAATCCCAAAATCAGAACGGAATATTTACATCAAGGAAAAATATATTCAACCCTGAAATTAGAATAACCTGACCTGGTGCCAGGTCCATACCACACGAGTCACTTGGCCCCTTCCACTATTAAAAAGTAATACCGGTAGAATTACTTTTATAAGGGGTATAACCAGATTCAACAGTCACATACAAAATGCCAACGACGTATGTGAGGGCCAAACCAGGTCTCCAGTCGGGATTCTGGTAAGGATGAACCCCTTTCATTAAATTACCCTTCGCATGCTCCCACCTGCCACCCACTTGTATGTGAGTAGGGTAGATGTGGTCTGTGACTATTTTTACACAATAGGAAACAAAGATACCCAGAGGAGACCCATGAACCCATGTAAAGAAGGAAATCGAACTAACTAACTAATAGCTGTGTCGACTCTCTGTTGTAGAATTCACAATGTCGTGGATAAATGTGACAAGTTGCGGATCGCATGACCTGTGTGCACGGAATTCAATTTATTTTATTTAAATCAATCACACTAACGCCTATAATGGAAACTTCTTTCTAAATATGGAATAGTATTATCATTTCACAACTAAAACTAGAAAATGTGTTCATAGAACACGTATGCCCTACATATCGCTTTGATAGTACACAAGGCAAAATTACAATTCCAAAAGGCTTAAGAATGCCCCAAAATGCAGGAGTTTGCATCTCCATTAAAAACATAATTCCGGGGCATGCCCCTGGACCCCCAGCTATGCTCGGTCTAGTCGCGTGAAGTTTGTTTTATTGGTGTTTAACGGACTATCAACTGCTAAGGTCATTTAAGGCCAGGCCAACGGGTTCGATCCTGTATTTAACCTGCTGCATTGAGGGGAAAATCCCAAAATCAAAACGGAATATTTACATCGAGAAAAAATATATTCAGCTTTGAAATTAGAATAACCTGACCTGGTGCCAGGTCCATACCACATCAAAGTCACTTGACCCCGATCCCTAAATGTAATATAATTAGTACTAATCTTACTACTTTTATAACTGGATAACCAGATTCAACACAAGAAAGTAACAAGAGTGTCGAAGGTCACAATATACGCCCGTCTAGGCAAGGCCAGTCAACAAGGGGAGATAACTAACTGAAAACCAATAGGGTTCTTTATCTTGTCGTACACTGAATTTGGTTACAATCCGTAAAGTAGAACTAGAGTTATTGCGTGGACAAAGATACAGAGTCCAAAAATAAAAAAAAATGGCCGCAAAGGGGAGATAAGTTATCAAAAAAAATCAAAATCAATAGGTTTTGTTTGTTTGTTTATTGATGTTTAACGGCCTATCAATAGCTATGGTCATGTAAGGCCGGGTAAACGCGTTCGATCCTGTTTTAACCTGCTGCATTGTGGGGTAAATCCCAAAATCATAACGGAATATTAACATCGAGAAAAAATATATTCAGCCCAGAAATTAGAATAACCCGACATGGTACCAGGTCCATGCCACACCAAAGTCACTTGGCCCCTACCCCTAAAATAGGATTACGAATAATCGTAATACTCACATAAGGGGTATAACCACATTCAACTGTCACATGCAAAATGCCAAAGATGTATGCGACGGCCAAACCAGGTCTCCAGTCGTAATTCCGTTAAGCATGAACCCTGATCCTTAAATTACCCAATCGCATGCTCACACCTGCCACCCACCAAAACCAATAGGCTTCTTCGGTATACATGTTTATCATGATTAGGCTTTTTCATCTTGCAGTGATAAACATGTATACCGAATTTGGCTACAATCTGTCAAGTAGAACTCTAGTTATTGCGTGGACAAGCTGTGCCCGCCCAAAACCTGCCCGCCTGACCGCCCACCCAATGTGCATACATAATACATCCATATACAAAATGTACCCAAGGGCCAAACCAGGTCTATCGGAAATCTGATAAAGATGAACTCGATCGTTATATTACCCTTCACATGCACCCAACCTGCTGCCCATGTTAACGGGTTCGATTCCCATATTTCCCATATTTCGCCCTGATATTAGAATAACCTGATCTGGTGCCCGGTCCTCACCAGACCAGAGCAGTTTCCTTGTAATCCGCATTGTTCCATGGATGCACTCATTGTTGCACTGATCATTGTTGATCAAACTGTGACCAGTGAACTTTGGTCAGGATTGTCGCTGGTCACACATTAAATATTAGTTATTTAATGGAGTTGGACATCCTGTTAATAGCTATGGTCATTTTACGCCAGGTAAATGGGGTAGAATACACATTAAATAAGCAAACTTCCTGGCTGAGAAAAGTGTATTAGATTTTATATGAGTATATTATCATATCGATATGTACTAGGAAATAGTCGATAACAACATATATGTGGCTGTGACTGGAGAAACAGCTATGGGTTATGCAACCGGTGTAGATCCAGATCAGCCTGTGCATCCGCAGAGTCTGATCAGGATCTGCACTGTTCGCCATTCCATGGATGAAGCACCTGCCATGCTTAGAACAAGCAATATAGATCGTTATCAGGCTACATGAGTGCGTTATGTGATCAGAAGATATGCTGGTCACAAATCCCATACGCCCCATTTCTCCAGTCACAGCCACATATTTAACTGATAGCACAGAAAACAATAACAATAAAACAAGTATTGCCACTAAACTAAGTCTGTGAATACATGACGTATTTAGTGACAGATATGCATGTAAGCTGTAAATATTTGAGACATAGACTAAAATTCATTGAAAAAGATCCTAGAAAATCAACATGCGTCCAGATCATTAGCATTAGAGCAGTCTTATCATATGTGGCTGTGACTGGAGACATCGGGCTGATGGCCTTTACGACCAGTGTAGATCCAGATCAGCCTGTGTATCCGCAGTCTGATCAGGATCTGCACTGTTCGCTATTCCATCAATGAAACACGCGTCATGCTTCTAACAAGCAATATAGATTGTTATCAGGCCACAAGAGTGTGCTATTTTATCTGGAACTACACTGGTCACGAATCCCATAAGCCCTATTTCTTCAGTGACAGCCACATAGTGACGCCACATACAAGGTTAACATTTAGGCCATAACTATTGTGAATTCTACCAGTCTACAATGACTACAAAATTCACGGATCATATTCAGTCTGCTGGAAAGGAACACGATGCATGGTTAAAGGGAAATAACTGCTGGCTATTGACATTGTGGGACAAAGTATATTATTTCTAGGCATTGCATTGGTAAATTTCATATCACGTGATATAAATATTCTACCGTGTCGCCCGCTTCACAAAGCAACGGGCAATATTAGAGGGAAATATTACAATATTACCATCCAGTGCGAAAATACCCGAAGCGTAATTATGGAAACAGCCGAATTCTGGTTAGACTGTCTCGGCGTTTCTCTAAAATGAAAGTATAAAGTGTGAAGGCATACAATTGATTGATTGAATGGTGTTTAACAGCCTATCAACAGCTAAGGTATTTAAGGTGGGCCAACGGGTTCGATCCCATATTTAACCTGCTGCATTGGGGAGAAAATCCCAAAATCAGAACAGCATATTTACATCGAAAAAAAATATATTCAGCCCTGAAATTAGAATAACCTGACCTGGTGCCAGGTCCATACCACACCAAAGTCACTTGGCCCCTTCCGCTAAAAGTAATAGAATTAGGAATAATCGTAGTACTCATACATGGGGTATAACCAGATTTAACCCTCACATACACGAATGCCAAAGACGTATCTGAGGGCCAAACCAGGGGCCCGTTTCACTAAACTTCTTACGACTCGAATGTTCGTAAGTACAAAATTTTGATAGTCTGGAAATTTCACATTAACAATATTTTCTTGTAAACAATTATTGGATTTACATTTATTGAGCATAGGCTGCATATGCAGCCTATGCACAATAAATGTGAATCCATCAATTTATATTTCCAGACGGTTGTAAATTTGCACTTACGAACATTTTAGTCGTAAGAAGTTTAGTGAAATCGCATGCTCCTACCTGCCACCAACCCGGGCTGCAGGAATGTGCTAGCATAGGCCCCATTTCTCCGGTCAGTATGTTTTTATTGTGTGTAAATGTGTAGAATGGTAAACGAACATCTACAGCTACTATATCGCGGCGCCACCTAGTGGCTGCGCCCGACCGCATTATAAAGGGACAGTACAGTACTTACACAAAAATAAAGTTTTGTTTTTTTCTACCGAAATAAGTAAGGGTCAAGATGGAAGGTTAGAATGCCAATACTTGGTAATATATGTTACATGTAATCAGAGCTCCAGATAAGTTTTGTATCTAAAGAGTATTATACCCCTAGATTTAAAATCAATGCATATTTTACTTTTACAAATGTATTATTGACTTTCTTCTTTATTAAATAGGGAACAAATGATAAAAAATAAAACAAATTAAAAAAATTCACTTACTTGAGCTGCAAAAAGCAAACAATGTTTAAGTAATTTTTCAACTTTATTGCAGTATTTTCACTACTCAATTTGAAAATTAATGCGAATTTTCACATTGCTGTAAGTATTTTGTACTCCCACGTTTGATAATCAATGTGTATTCTGCTAAAATAAGTGCGTAAAATACGCCAATATGCACCTTATCTGGAGCTCTGCATGAAATAGTAATATGTGTAGAGCATTACCAGCCAATTACTGTCTTCACATTCTTCACTCGCCATTTGGTAAATGCAATATCCAATACACCTCAACTGAATGGGTTTTATATCATCAAGAGTGCATTTTGGACTCTTCCAACAGGTGAGAAATGCTATTAAAATATTTGGCCGTGACTGGAGAAATGGGGCTTATGGGAGTTCAATTTGTGACCCGTGTAGATCCTGATCAAATAGCACACCCCTGTAGCCTGATAATGATCCATACTCCTTGTTAGAAGCAAGACGGGTGGTTCATTGATGGAATGGCGAACAGTACAGATCCTGACCAGACTGTGCGGATGCACATCCTGATCTGGATCTACACTGGTCGCAAAACCCATAAGCCCCATATTTGCAAGACAATCTAATCCTGTTTATCTTAGGAATCACACTTTCTCGGTCAGTGCTTATAAAATGTTCCAACAACATACTTGGTTCTCATGCTCGTAATCATGAAGTTTGATTGGTTAATGCCGAGCTTTGCTCAGTCTCGGCCAATCAAACTGCATGATTTTGTACAGACCAATGCTTTGATTCCAGAGACTCGTCCAAACACATCATATGAGACACGCCATGTGAGTATGTATCTGCGTTATTTCATGAAAAATGTTTACAAAATTTACAATAATTTCCGCACATAGCTTCAAAAGTTAATATTCCACATGTACCTACTCATTATTTATGAAAAATGTTGTAACCTATTTAATGAAATTACGCAGATGTCCAAAGGTACAAAATCATATGTCAGGTCTCATATGGGCATGCCTCTAGAAAAACAGAACCAACTCCCATTTATTGCAAAATAATACTGATTCTGGCAAGGATCTCCTTATAGCAACTAGATTGGTCAGTAAGCGAGGCTTACGGAATACCCCCCGTGTGGACCCAGGTACCCCTAAATATGTAAAGATTTTCCAAGTGTGTGGGCTTGTGACATTGACTCTGGGCTTAGCGGGGGCGGCACGAACGTGAATTTGTCGTACGGTGGTAGAGGTCCATTGGAGCAATGTGTGTGTGAAATGTGAAGCAGATCCGAGCAAGGAAATAGAAGTTATAACCAATTTCTGATGTTAAGTTTTGTAAAGTATGTGACCTTGACCTTGACCTCGAGATCAGCGGGGATTTGTCACAGCATGATAGTGGAGCCTTAGAGGAATGCATGCATGAAATATTAAGAATTTTCAATGAAAGAAATAGAAGTTATAACATATTTCTCTGATGTTAAGTTTTGTAAAGAGACTAAGTATGTCACCTTGACCTTGGGATCAGCGGGGGTTGGACGGTCGTAGATTTGTCACAGCATGATAGTACAACCTTAGAGGAATGCACGAGTGAAATATTAAGAACTTATTTCTCTGATGTTAAGTTTTGTAAAGAGACCAAGTATTTGACCTTGACCTTGGGATCAGCGGGGGTTGGACAGTTGTGGATTTGGCACAGCATGGTAGTAGAGCCATACAGGAATGCATGTGTGACATATTAAGCATTTTAGATGAAGGAAATAGAAGTTATAACATTTTTCTCTGATGTTAAGTTTTGTAAAGAGACTAAGTATTTAACCTTGACCTTGGGATCAGCGGGGGTTGGACGGTCGTGGATTTGGCACAGCATGGTAGTAGAGCCTTACAGGAATGCATGTGTGAAATATTAAGCATTTTAGATGAAGGAAATAGAAGTTATAACATATTTCTCTGATGTTAAGTTTCGTAAAGAGAATAAGTATTGACCTTGACCTTGGGATCAGCGGGGGTTGGACGGTCATAGATTTGGCACAGCATGGTAGTAGAGCCTTACAGGAATGCATGTGTGAAATATTAAGCATTTTAGATGAAGGAAATAACAATATTTCTCTGATGTTAAGTTTAGTGACGGACGCACGAACGCACGAACGCACGGACGGACAACCTGACTCCAGTATACCCCGCCCCCACGACTCGTTGCGGGGGGGTATAATTACACAGCCCTTTTAACAACAACACTACCTTCACCGTTCATCAACTAGCTACAGCCCTTGTAGACGTCATAAAATAGCGGACCAAAATCGAGCTCTGCAACCACAGGTAAAACTCATAAAATCCCAGTTTACACAGCTGGAACTGTGACGAGAACTGTATTCTCAATGACGCGAGCCAGGAGTCTGTCTGTTTGAGTTCATCGTTCGCGACAGCTCGTATACAGCATCGCGACATGTTCAGGAATGACGAAGCGTTGGCCCGGGTTTTTAAAGCAAACTCAATGCTACGCAGTACGTCGTTGGTTTTCATGATGAGCAGCAATTGTCGCGGCACATTGTTGAGAATCTGACTGATTTCGATCATGTACCTGCCAGCGTTCGCCTGAAGCTCGTCATTCTGAAATGTGATAATTTTACTCACTGTGAGAACAAGGAATCAGTAACACACATGGAGGATGTACATGTCGCAAACATTAACGCATATGTTTACCCTTCAAAAGCCTGAACCCTTTCAACACCAACGGCCTGTATAGTGGTATTGGCAAAAAGTGTAGATCCAGATGAGCCGGCTCATGACGAGCCATCTCATCAGGATCTGCACTTTATGCAAGTAATTTTCATATTTTTGAGAACAAAAACACCCCTTTTTTATAAATGGACTAGTCTGAAAATCGTTTTGTGATGATTGGATTGGCTGCAAAATTAACACATCAAAATTCCTTCCAGTTGAAAGGGTTAAGGACATTTGACCTCGAGCACAGGGGCTGGCCGCATGGGTGGGCAATAGAATTCAATTCAACTTATGGTAACAGAGATGTAGGTATCCTAAAACGCATATCTCGTACAGCCAGATGAACGGATAAACAGATGAACAGACGGACAGCATGGCGACTATATGTATGACGAAAATGTTTTCAGCGTACATAGAAATGGTCATATTGAGTTTGCAACCAGAGCAGCTGCAGATGAGCCCAGGTCCAACAATTTAAAACATTCTGGAGATGTTCTCCAAATTTGTACTTGAAATCACGCAGTTTGATGGTTGAGACTGAGCACAGAAGCTCAGTCTCAACCAACCAAACTGCCAGATTTCGAGCATGAGAACAGAGAAATTTCTCTTATATCACTTTATTGATCATTCCCAAACTACCTGGCTACGGTATGATCAGACTGCAGTATTGCACCAGTCTGAACACGAATTGGGTGAAATCGGGTAAAATTCAAAAGATCACGATTTTGTGCACATAACAATCATCATGGCTGAATTGGTATGTTTGTGGCTGTAAGGATAATTCAATGACTAAATTATATTTTTATGCCACCGGGTTTCGAAGAAACGGGTGGCATATAGTGTTTGGACCGTCCGTCTGCCCGTCCGTCCGTCCGTCCGTCCCGTCCGTCCGTCACACTTTTCGGTTAACCACTTTGTCACAGTTTCTCAAGTATGCTGCAGGTGGCATCCACGTTTGACAGACGCATTTCTTGTTTTTTATTTAATGTTGTTTTAACCGTGTGTCAACAGCTAAGGTCATTTTCGGCAGGGTTAATGGGCTCGAATGTCATATTTCACCTGTTGTGATAGGGAAAAAATCGCAAAATCAGAACCAAATATTTACAGAAAAATTTATATTCAGCCCTGAAATTAGAATAACCTGACCTGACGCCAGGTACTCGCCACACCTGTAGCCCGTTTCACCAACATTGCAAAGCATACTTTTCCAGCAAAGTATACTTTGAGGGAGAAATTTTCAATTTTAGGATAAATTTATTAATTTTTATTATACTGAATTTATTACATTATCACAGCCAAATTGGCTGTGATAATGTAATAAATTCAGTATAATAATTCTGCATACTTTTAATCATGAAATATATGCATTTGTTAGTTCTATATGAAATAATGCAATTCAGGAAAAATAAATGGTTACTCCCTGAAAGTATACGTTGCTAGAAACGTATACTTTGCAATGTTGATGAAATAGGCTATAGAGTCACATAGCCCCAGTCCCTAAAAGTAGTACGATTAGTACAAATCTTACTACTGCTATAATGGGTATAACCAGATTCAACTCTCAAGTAACTAGAGAACAGGCCCGTACGCAGGATTTTCTATTGGGAGGTGCGTCAGGGGCGAGCCCCACAGTAGTGGAGCGAGTACGCTAGGGGGGTCCGAGGGCATGCACCCCCTGAAATCTTTTAAACCTAGATGGCCTGAAATGCACTCTCCTGCATTTTAAGTCATTTAAATTCGGATTTCAACGGTGGTAAATTGTGACATTTTCATGCAAATTACCTGTATATTAATGCATTTCAAGATTTGTTGAGATTACTGTTTGAACAAGAGGCCCAAATGGGCCTGTATCGCTCACCTAAAAGCCTCCATAGTGGTTATCTTGATTTCACAAAGACTCTTCACTTACAACTTCAAATGTTCCACAGAATTTGTTGGTACCTTCTGATCTAACATATATTGCGAATGTGCCACCATATGAACAAATCTGAATCAGCGTTAACTATCGATCATTCATACAAAGTTTCGTCGAAATCGGCCTGGCGGTTTGTGAGAATGAATTTTTTTTGACAATTTGACCTACTTTTCAACGGCGGACATCTTGAATTTGGTGATGACCTCAATTTTGACAAAAATGAAACAGGCTTCACCAACAAACCATTTCAGTTAAGTTTGGTCAATATCAGCCAAGCAGTTCACAAGAAGAAGTCCTTTGAAATCTTTAGTAAAAGAACAACCTTTTGACCTGTCGGCGGCCATCTTGGATGACGTAATCATCTGATTTTGGCAAAACATGCTCCAGAGTGATCGTCTCGTCGATACCTTGGATTGGATATATTATATGACCATATTCGGTCAAAAATATAATTTGACCCCTAGTTGACCCCTCGGGCCACGCCCATTTTTGACCCAGGTGCCACCATATGAACAAATCTGAAACAGCGTTAAATATCAATCATTCACACCAAGTTTCGTCGAAATCGGCTGGCGGTTTGTGAGAAGAAGATTTTTTGACAATTTGACCTACTTTTCAACGGCGGACATCTTGGATTTGGTGATGACCTCCATTTTGACAAAAAATGAACAGGCTTCACCAACAAACCATTTCAGTTAAGTTTGGTCAATATCGGCCAAGCAGTTCACAAGAAGAAGTCCTTTGAAATCTTTAGTAAAAGAACAACCTTTTGAACTGTCGGCGGCCATCTTGGATGACGTAATCATCTGATTTTGGCAAAACATGCTCCAGAGTGATCGTCTCGTCGATACCTTGGATTGGATATATTATATGACCATATTCAGTCAAAAATATAATTTGACTCCTAGTTGACCCCTCGGGCCACGCCCATTTTTGACCCAGGTGCCACCATATGAAAAAATCTGAAACTGCGTTAAATATCAATCATTCACACTAAGTTTCGTCGAAATCAGCCTGGAGGTTTGTGAGCAGAAGATTTTTTTGACAATTTAACCTACTTTTCAACGGCGGACATCTTGGATTTGGTGATGACCTCCATTTTAACAAAAATGGACAGGCTTCACCCACAGACCATTACAGTTAAGTTTGGCCAATATCGGCCAAGCAGTTCACAAGAAGAATACATTTGAAATCTTTAGTAAAAGAATGACCTTTTGAACTATCGGTGGCCATCTTGGATGACGTAATCATCTGATTTAGACAAACAATTCTCCAGAGTGATCGTCTCGTGAATACCTTCGATTTGATATATTATACGACTATATTTGGTTAAAAATAAAATTTACCCCTATTTGACCCCTCGGGCGACGCCCATTTTTGACCCAGGGGCCACCATATGAACAAATCTGAAACAGCGCTAACTATCGATCATTCATACCCAGTATCGTCGAAATCGGCCTGGCGGTTCGTGAGAAGAAGATTTTTTAAGAATTTGATCTACTTCTCAACGGCGGACATCTTGGATTTGGTGATGACCTCCATTTTAACAAAAATGAACAGGCTTCAACCACAGACCATTACAGTTAAGTTTGGCCAATATCGGCCAAGCAGTTTACAAGAAAAAGACGTTTGAAATCTTTAGTAAAAGAATGACCATTTGAACTATCGGTGGCCATCTTGGATGACGTAATCATATGATTTAGACAAAAAATGTTCCAGAGTGATTGTCTCATCAATACCTTCGATTTGATATATTACATGACTATATTTGGTTAAAAATAAAATTTGACCTCTATTTGACCCCTCGGGCCACGCCCATTTTTGACCCACGGGCCACCATATGAACAAATCTGAAACAGCGCTAACTATCGATCATTCATACCAAGTATCGTCGAAATCGGCCTGGCGGTTCGTGAGAAGAAGATTTTTTAAGAATTTGACCTACTTTTCCATGGCGGCCATCTTGGATTGTCGATGACCTCCATTTTAACAAATCTGAAATGGCATCACTCATATATCATCCCTGTGAAGTTTAACCAATATCGGCTCAGCAGTTCGGGAGAAGAAGATGATTGAAAATGTTCACGGACGGACGGACGACGGACACTTTGCCATAACAATAGTTCACATGAGCTTTGCTCAGGTGAGCTAAAAATAGCGGACCTCGGCGAATTTAAGGGGTAGCATACGCACCTGTCGCACCCCCCCCCCCCCCTGCGTACGGGCCTGAGAGAAAGTGAGCAGGGGCTAATGTATACCTCCGTCCGCAGCCTGGACCAACAAATAAGAACTTTAATGCAAATATTTAAAAGACTTTAATGCAAATTTCTAAGTAATGTGACCTTGACCGTGGACATGAAGGCTGCTTGGATGTGGTATGGAATGAAAGTATGGATGATGATAAAGAAGTACAGTCGAACCTGTGTTAACGACCACCTGTGAATAGCGACCACCTGTCCACAACGGCCAGTTAAAACCCCCCCCATCCAATTTGTTCTTTAAAACACCTTGGAATAACGACCACCTCCGAACAACGACCAGCGACCAGCGATTTTCATTCCAACGCGGCATTTTTTACTGCAAACAGCGACCATTAGCGACCAAGTCATGTTTTGTCGGCAAAAAAAAATAACATCGCAATCGCCGATTTTCCTTTCATCACAAAACTCGGCGACATTTTTCAATGAAAAATATTGCATAACTCCATTAACGGTAATTCCCGATATGTATTCCGTGTCGTGTATTCCAATAGGCATAATGCAATTCTGCGCAAGTCATAAAACTCGATCATTAGCTGGCAAACTGATTACACGATGCTGATTCGTCTACAGTGACAAGACTAAGACTTCAAACACACGGCGCGTGTCAAGTGTAAATTTCACACATCGGGGCACAAGGCCATATCAAAGATCAATACAAGCGGTTGCTGACATCAGTCACGTAGTCCACACTAGACTGGTACCCTGTCTGATGCGCAGCATATATAGCGTTATTCCTAGCGACCGGGAACCAGTCTAAAGTGACACGACAAACGTGTTTATATGAATTGGGTCGATCTCCGACAAATCCCGGCTTATTGCATTAGCGACCAGACCAGGCAGTGGATTCGCGTAGTCTGCCCGTGGTTTACATGGTTTACAATGCTCGCGAATCTCTAATTAAAAACATCAGTAATTACGTCAGCGGACATTGCCAATTCGTCATAGGCTGCTTAAATATTCGGGCTTGACCAGGATAGTATACAGTACATTGGACAGAAAGCAAATAAGCCTGGTGTTCTCTCCTGATGACACCTAGCTCGTGTGGGTTACTGGACTTGACGCATTCAGTGAAATATTTTTTTGTTACAAAAAAACTCGCGGTTTTCAGAGGCTGCGCCACATAGGCTATCGTTTTAATACAGACTATATGATCGTTATTAATTTCAACTGGTGGTGTGAAATACTAATGGTCATGCTAAATTAAACCACTTACATGTAATTACGACAAGCTATTAAATGGTGCACCAAAGCGGGCCGCGAGATATACTTATCGTGAAGATAATTACTCCCCTTTGTATATAATTTCCAAAGCGAGGCTGTGTTCAGAACACTAACAACAAGATGACAAAACAAAATAAATTGACTATTTTAGCCATTTTCGTGCAATTTTTAATTGATGAAAAGCATGCATATATATTACAATAGAATGCTAAAAACATGGCTGACTTTGTTGTGAAACTGGGTAAATGTTCGACCCTTGGAACAACGACCACCTGTCAACAACGACCACTTTGGCCACTTCCCTTTGTCGGTCGTTGTTCACAGGTTCGACTGTATATCAAGTTTGAAGTCAATCCGACTTACCGTTGCCGAGATAATGGGTACCCGAAAACTTTAACACAAATCTTACGGACGCAAATTTATAAGTAATTTGACCTTGGACATGGAGTCCGCATGAGTGTAGTATGGAATGAAAATATGGATGATGATAAGGAAGTATATAACGTTTGAGGTCAATCAAATAAAATATTATGAGGTTCCTTATCAGATTTACAAACACCTCAGGGAAATAAATCCTGTATTTCAAATGAGTCAAAATTCAAACTTTACATAAACTATATTTATTGCCCGGCTCATCTGGATTTGCAGTATTTGTCATGATTTTAAAGATTTTGAAAAAAAAACTAGATCGCCGAGGCACAAAAAAACTTAGGTAAACTCAGACGCACATACGTACCGACGTACGCGGATGTACATACTGCCATCCGTACGTACGCCAATGTGCCAACTATATTGCGATGTCCACAAGCGGGCGCGACAATTACCCCTGTTTTTATTAAAGAATCTCCACAAAATAGATTAGAACCACCACTGTCAGATATTTTGGGGCAAAATGGTACACCACCGCCTGTGCTACCCTTGCCATACTATCAAATATTATTGGCTCATACTATTGAATTCTATTGACTCATACTATTGAATACTATTGACTCATACTATTGAATACTATCAATTCATACTATTGAATACTATTGACTCATACTATTGAATACTATTGATTCATACTATTGAATACTATTGATTCATACTATTGAATACTATTGATTCATATTATTGAATACTATTGACTCATACTATCAAATACTATTGATTCATACTATTGAATACATACTATTGAATACTATGGATTCATACTATTGAATACTATTGATTCATACTATTGCATACTATTGAATACTATTGATTCATACTATTGAATACATACTATTGAATACTATTGATTCATACTATTGAATACTATTGACTCATACTATTGAATACTATTAATTCATACTATTGAATACTATTGATTCATACTATTGAATACTATTGATTCATACTATTGAATACTATTGACTCATACTATCAAATACTATTGATTCATACTATTGAATACATACTATTGAATACTATTGATTCATACTATTGAATACTATTGATTCATACTATTGCATACTATTGAATACTATTGATTCATACTATTGAATACATACTATTGAATACTATTGATTCATACTATTGAATACTATTGACTCATACTATTGAATACTATTGATTCATACTATTGAATACATACTATTGAATACTATTGATTCATACTACTGAATACATACTATTGAATAATATTGATTCATACTATTGAATACTATTGACTCATACTATTGAATACTATTTGACTATTGTGCTTAACATCGATCAGCTTGATTCACTGAGAGAGAGAGCTGTGCTACAGCTTAGGCTCACCCAATCAAACTGCTACTCACAACAATAGTCGTCTGCTGTTGTTTTTATATTTTGCCTTATTTCTCAATAAAAACATGTTTTGACAGCACTGCAGAATAAAATTCCAATTACAAGCATGTTGTAAATTATTCTAAAGTTCTGTCAAAGCATGTTTTTGATGATAAAAATGGAAAATAGAAAATAACAGCAGATGACAAAAAAAATAAGATAGCGGTCTAAGGGTTAAGATTGCCAATAAATGTTCAGAAACAATGACATATTGGCAAGATTAATGCAGGCGGTTTTAAAGCTTGAGATTCGAGCACAGACTCAGAAGTTACCCACCTCCTCGTCGGTGAGTGTTTTCTTGTCGATTCCCTGTGTGATGGATTCCCAGGATCGCGCGGTGAGCATACAGGCAAACAGTCGGTACAGCCCACCCGCGTTGAGTCGCGACGAGTACCGCTCGATGCCTGCCATGTCCACTTTGATGATAGACAGCCAGAGCTTCGAGTAGTTGATACGGAACTCGTCAGTCAGTGACTGTAACCATCACATCAAATCATATTCAACACAAACATATGGCAATATATAGAGCAGGGTTCCCACAAATTGAAACTGGTGAAATTCAAAGCTATTCAAGGCCATTTCTTTAGATTGTCAAGGCCAACAAATATGAAATTCAAGGCTTTTCAAGGATTATCAGATTATCAGGAATTTATTCTCGAAATCGGCGTGACGTAAACAGATCATGTGATACAAATTCGGCCAACGTAACTTTGGGGTAATTCGATTTCACTCTACGATACAATATATTCACAACAGAATATATCACTGCAATAGTAATGACAATACTATTTAAAGCAAACACAAGACTATTTTTGATTGAATATCCAACATTTTAAATTTGCATTTAAACTTCTCAAACGGTCCAGAATTATTTGTCATAAGCATAAAAAAATGATGAAATTATATAAGGAAAGCGTTACTTTTCCCCCGGCGATGTGCGGAGATGATCGGAGAATCTTCACATGGAGGTGCATTGAGCTCCAGGTGCGTATTTGCGTAAATAACCAATTAAAATTGCCAAAAATCCAATTGAAATCAGAAGTTGTGAGTATCAAAAAGCAATGAACAATTTGTGGTATCTTTATCATGCTACAGAAAACAATAAACATATCACAAATATAGCATACTTTATTTTTCAATGAAAACACATCTTGGTATTTCATTAGAATTGTCTCCAAGGAGACAATTCTAATGAAATACCAAGATGTGTTTTCATTTAGAAGCAAACTATTCAATAAGTTCGGTCTGCTGATGTGTAAACAGTAGTGTGATTCTATTTTACACAATTAAAATTTTGAAATACCCAATTGCTTCAGAAATGATGGAGTGACAATACTCAATTACTTATTCCTTATCTGGAGCCCTGGTGCATATAACCAAAGCATTCCAGATGTCCGACTTCCTGAATACTCACCATAATTTACAATACTGGATTCTATAACCAATTCAGACAGTTACCATGGTTACAGAAGATGAAATTGTTCTTTCACTAGAGCGAGTACAAGCTGATAAAAAGATTACCTGCTAATCCGCTCTCAATTTTGTGCACAGTAACAGTCGATCGTATATACTATTATTAAATATCTATTTCACTTCCGTCTTTCCATGCCACAACATGGGAGCAGCCATCTTAAATCTCGCATATTCATGTTATTAGTTACAGCTCAGGCTCAGCCAATCAAACTGCTTGATTGCGAGTTGAGATTGCCAATATATGTTCATAAACGGTGAAATATTGGCAAGATTAATGCAGGCGGTTGAGTAATCTCTATATCTTCCAGTCAGTGTGCGAGTTGTGTACCACCAACCCCTGTGTATGGAATGGTGCTTAACGGCCCATCGACATTAACCCTTTCAACACCACAGGCCTGTATAGTCGTATTTGCAAACAGTGTAGATCCAGATGAGACGGCTCGTCACAAGCTGTCTCATCAGGATCTGCACTTTTTGCAAGCAATTTTCATATTTATGACAGCAAAAACACCCCTTTTTCATAAATCGACTAGTCTGAAAATCATTTTGTGATGGTTGGATTGGTTGCAAAATTAACATTCCAGTTACTTAGGGGTGAAAGGGTTAAGCACCATTCCATTCCATACGACCCCTGCGTAACCCACCTGGTAGAGTCCATGATCCAATAGGGAGATCACGGTGCCCTTCTTCGTCTTGCTGACCAGCACATTGCCAGGGTGGGGGTCACAGTGGACGTACCCCTGCACGAAGATCATCTCGCTGTACAACTTGCCCAGGTTCCGCGACACCTGAAAACAAGAAATCAGCAACACTGACGGATGTACCGCTCAAAAACTGTCACAGTCATTTGACCTTGACCTCAAGCACACGGCCATATATAGATGGAGCCTCGGTTTCAAGTGTCATTATTTTATTACCTAAATGTTATGATTTATTATGAATCGCCTGTGGTTAATATTGTCATTCACTATCAATATATGACATACAGTCTCAGAGCTCCAGTTAAGGTGCGTAATTTGACCAACTTTGGGGGGAATTTTGTTATTTCTTCACCAAAAAATGGCAAGTTGGGAGTGCTTTAGAATCGTCTCATTCGTCTCATTGAGACGATTCTAAAGCACTCCCAACTTGCCATTTTTGGTGAAGAACTAAGAAAATTCCTTGAATATTAGTCAAATTACGCATCTTAACTGGAGGTCTGAGTTTACACTCATTTACTGAAAGTCCAGGAGACTGAGGAAACAATAGTTACTTTATAGAAAAACATGTAATTGGGACCAAGAATTTCACTTTCAGTTATCAGCAGTTTGACTTTAAATAAGAGAGTTTGAAGTAGCGAGTGTCGACTGTATTTTTCAAGTATTATGTTTCTATTTCATTGGCCTTTACAGCATATTTCACCGAGTCATTGTGATATATAGAGAATACCAGGCTAGTGTCTGTTGATTTGTTAAATTTACCATGCAAGGCTAGAAAAGACATTGGAAATCTGAGGCTCGTCGAGTAATTCCTACCATTTCCAAGACTACACTGGTATTTTATTTATTATAGGAATGAATGGCCTTTTTGTGGAATTTATCGGGGTATAAACTTGGAAAAGTCGCGGGAATACTGGACGAAGGCCGAAAGGCCTCGTCCTGTATTCCCGCGACTTGTCCAAGTTTATATCCCCGATAAATTCCACAAAAAGGCCATTCATTCCTTATAATTCCAGCATTTGAAATAAATTCATCAAGAAAATGTGTTTATTTTCCGTTTTCTTAAGAATTATTTTAATTGAGCCTCACGGTTATGGAAAGTAGTTCGGCGTGGGAGTCTACTGGGATATAAATTTTGGACAAAGACTTGCTACGAGCCAATCAAATGTTAGGGAATTGTGTAAATATTTTTGTGCTGGAATTATCAGGTAACGGTTTATGCTAGATAGTGTTTTAGTGAAATGAACGCGGACTGATAGCATTATTACACTAACGTCATTCGGTAATGTCATGTGACATCGTTCGACCAATGAAGCGTCAGTTTTCAATTTGTGGTAACCCGAATATTCATATCAGGTAAAGCCGGACAAGTTATACAGGGGAACCTCTCTAAACCGGACACCAAGCAAACATAGGTGATCTTATTTTTATGAGTTTCTTGGTCATTTATCTCAGGTGATCATGTCTGAATGTGATATGTGATGGCATAGCACACACTATGGCTCAGAATGATCAAATGTGTGCTATACAGTGAAACATCACTAAGCCGGACACCCTGGGGACCTCCCAGGGTGTCCGGTTTAGAGAGGTTTCACAGTATGTTTAATTGTTATCAGTCAGTACGTATTCAGACAATACAAAACTTGTTACCTGATAACTACAGCATACCTCGTTGACATCGATGTTGTGTTTCTGCATGTACTCAAGGTCATCGACCTTGCCACCATCGCAGTATTCCATCGTCAACACACGCTCGCTTGTTAGATCCCAGTGTACACGCGGCACCTGGTGCAACATGTGACATGGCATAGGATTATATAGTCACACCTGTGGAATTACAGCATTTTTGTTGATATTGATCTTGGAACGATGTTGAAAGTTGGCAAGAAATTCAGAGAGTATGCGGATTATCCTCTGGATTAGTTGTCAACTTTTGAGGTCATTTATGAAGAGTTTGATACAATAGAGTTAAGATAGAAATGATGCACTGTTTATACTATACAACAGATGGCAATTCAATGCACATTAAAGTACAGAGCTCCAGATAAGGTGCGTATTTTACGCAATTATTTTAGCTGAATACGCATTGATTATCAACAGTGGGAGTACAAAATACGCACAGCAATGTGAAAATACGCATTGATTTTCAAATTGAGTAGTGAAACTACTGTCATAAAGTTGAAAATTCACTTAGTTGAGCTGCAAAAAGCAAACAGTGTTTGCTTTTTGCAGCTCAAATAAATGAATGTTTAAATTTGTTATATTTGTTATCATTTGTTCCCTATTTAGTAATGAAGAAAATTAATAATTAATTTGTAAAAGTAGAATACGCAATGATTTTGAAATCAGCGGGTATAGTACGTTTTAGACACAAAGCTTATTTGAAGCGCTGTGAAGTATTCACTCAGATTAACATGGTCAGATATACATGTACATTATACAAATATTCAATCTCACTTATAGAGCTATTCTATATGAAACAAATGATGATTTTCTATAAAGTCGGTCCTTTAAATGTCAAGATATACCGATATGTTGACATAATTTGGTTCAATTTACATACAAAAATATGGTAGACGTGTAAATCAATTTCAATACGAGAGCAAGAGAGCAGGGGCTGACCGATACCCCCATTAATTTTACATGACTTCAATGTTAAACCATTCACCCCTAAGTAACTAGAATGGATTTTGATATGTTAATTTTGCAGCCAATCCAATCATCACAAAATGATTTTCAGACTAGTCCATTTATGAAAAGGGGGTGTATTTGTTCTTAAAAATATGAAAATTACTTGCAAAAGTGCAGATCCTGACGAGACGTTTCATCGGGATCTACACTGTTTGCCAATACCACAATCAGGGATTCCGCTGGGGAAAATAAAAAAATTGCCACTTCAAAAAAAAAAAAAAAAAAAAAAAAAAAAAAAAAAAAAAAAAAAAAAAAAAGGAATAACCAATAGAATAAAAATAAACAATTGGCGATAACAAATTACAATTTTCGAAAAAAAATTCCCGAAAATTGTAATTTTTTATCGCCAATTGTTTATTTTTATCGCCAATTGCAAAAGTGGCGATCGCCAGCGGAATCCCTGCACTATACAGGCCCGTGGTGAAAGGGTTAAGTCCATCCATACTTGAGAAATTTGAAATGTTTGAACATTCTGCCCGCTCGTTCACAGTGCTTGCCCTCTCTGTAGAAGTCAAGTTCGAGCGGCAGATTTTTCTTTGTTTCCTCGGCTAGCCAGACATACTGGAAATCTGGAAACACCCATGCTACACGATGAATAAGAAACTGAAACAGCACCAAAACATGGCAGTTAGTAGATCAGACAGGAATATAACTGAGATAAGTCATGTGATATTGCACCTATTCAGGGATTCCGTTGGGGAAACAAAAAAAAATAGCCACTCCAAAAAAAACATTCAGGTTATCACCATTGTAGTCCCAGATCAAATGGCATACTCGACACCCAGATAGGTTTCTGTTGCAGGCATCGACATATATCGACAAAAACTTTTAAATAAATAAACAGACAGACGGACAGACGTACGATCAGTAGCGAGGGTAATTGTATTGATGTGGAATGGTGTACAGATAGTTAGTAATGCATATCAGTCAGACGTTTTGCTGCCGACAAATGGCTATTAAACATATTAAATCTAAAAAATATTTAAAAGTAAATACTTTTTTATCAATAACATAAAAGTTACCCTCCCCAAAAAAAAATTTAACATGGGGGCTTAAAAATAGATTTTTTTTAAATATTTGTTTATTTGTGGACCGATTTTCAAAATCTAAATCTTGCTTTCTTAGTTACATTATTTTCAAGCTATCTCGCCAGCTTTCGGAGTCGATTTCCATTTTTTTTAGTTTTTTGATCCTTCAGGATCCAAATTTTCAAAAAACAAAAATTTTTGGAAATTGACTCCCCATGTTAAATTCAAATAGGAAAAATCGTTTTTCGCAATCAAATCAATATTTAATGGAATGTCATTAAATAATTTTTTTGGGGGAGGGTGACTTTTGCAAAACGTGGTACAGACAGTAGGCATCAGCACAACAGCAGATACAGTCGCCAAATATTATCCTAATATGTCAAGGGGTTAATAAGTAAATAAAATGTGAATGCACATCCTCAATGGCGAGTGACAAATCGGGAAAGGCCATTCTGTATTTTCCGAAAATTTACGAAACTGACAAAATTTGCATCTTAAGTTCCATTCTTTTATTGGTTTTCCTAAGGTCTCACGGGACAGTGGGCTGCTAGCTTTAAAAAGGGGGTGGACGATTTTCTAAATACTTCACTACCGACCCTGTAAGTTACACCAGTGTGTCTAGAAAAATAGGTTTATGAATATTTCTTGACTTTGGGAGGCTTGACAAGGTGTATTTTTTAGAGTATTTCATAATTCTACGAAACTGAATGTTAGCTCCAGTTGATTTTGACATCTTGGAAAATGTCGCCTGCTATGCTGTCTCGCCGGTACAGTTTCGCGTCAGAATTTAAGGTATTTTTCGGGCATTTGTAGCGAAAATTTGAGCTGGTTATGACCCCGCTTTGAAATCATTTTCAGAAAATGGGGTGGTGTGGTGTTACAAGTGATAGAACAAGACATAACAAAGTATCTGTGCCTCATATTTTCATGAAAACAATTCCGATAAATTCAGTCGTGTGGAAACTTTTGGCCAAAAATAGGTGGGTGGGGTAACTTTGTAAAAAATTAATTGAACACATCTGATGCGGTTACTGAATTTTTATTGTGGCGTGCTATTTGTACTTCATTTGCGAGTATTTGTCAATACTTGTCGCAAGAGCCTCCTTAACTGATTGTGAGAGGCGGTGATTTTTATAAGTCACCCGCCGCCCTCAGAAAAGCAGTCAATTTTGGCTATTTTCAACCGTCCCATGATGCCTAACGCTTTCCGCGATCTCAAAACCGGAAATGATGTTTTTAATGTTTACATTAGAAACCGGGATATTGATCAATTACAGCATCCCTGTACTAGACAATTGGACGTCCAGACAGTTGCTATGCGCTCGGCAGGTAGTTTTTACTCACTCCTAAAACAGACCACGGTCTCATTCTGCTGTGTGCCTCGTGTGTGTTAGTGAGGGCATTATCACCAGATGCAATTTGTGCAGGGCGTGTCGCTGGAAGTGTACTGCGTTAACTACACACTTTTTACGATGGTCAGCGTACACTTGCGCCAATAATAATCAGCGAATATACTGAATTAAAATACTTTCCAAGACGCTGCATACATAGCCACTGCAAAATGAATCTGTGTATTGGAAACGCTTAATAAAGTTACAAAACATCTGGACAATTGATGCGTAGATCGTCTTCTAAATGATGCACCCGTGTTTTAATTAAAATTGTGGTTGTGACTGGAGAAATGGGACTTATGGGATTTTTGACCAGTGTATGTCCTGATCAAATAACACACCCTCCAGCTCCTGTAGTCTGATAATAATCTATATTGCATGTTGGAAGCATGATGAGTGCTTCATTGATGGAATAGTGAACAGTGCAGATCCTGATCAAACTGCGGATGCACAGGCTGATCTGGATCTACACTGGTCGCAAAACCCATAAGCCCCATTTCTCCAGTCACAGCCACAAATAACACTTG
>CM055269.1:49848981-49945795 GCA_029237695.1 Conchocele bisecta
ACAAATAACACTTGTTCTCATTATATTTCTTATTGCATAAAATAATTTCAGAAAGCATATAAACATGTTATGTACTATTCTACTGGATGGTTCTAAAACAAGTTAATTGCCTAACCTTTTTCTAAAAGGTATTACTACTTCTTGCATTTTTCCAAAATGTTGGGCAAGTAGTTTTTTGGTCTGGGCGAGTAGATTATAATTGTACTTGCCCGGCTGGGCAAGTACAAAAAGTGAATATTTTTAAGCCCTGCTTGTGTATTTGGGCATGGTGTGCATGCAGAACAAAACATTATCCCAAATATTACCAAATATGATTAAAATCGGTCAAGGGATTAGTTATTGCAAAAATAAAAGTGTGTTTGTTTGTTTGTTTGTTTGTTTGTTTGTTTATTGGTGTTTAACAGCCTATCAGCATCTATGCTTATGTAAAGCTGGGCAAACAGGTTCGATCCCGTTTTAACCTGCTGCATTGGGGGGAAATCCCAAAATCAGAACGGAATAGTTACATCGAGAAAAAATATATTCAGCCCTGAAATCAGAATAACCTGACCTGGTGCCAGGTCCATACCACACCAAGTCACTTGGCCCTTTCCCCTAAAAGTAATAGGATTATGAATAATCGTAATACTCACATAAGGGGTATAACCAGATTCAACTGTCACATACAAAATGCCAAAGACGTATGTGAGGGCCAAACCAGGTCTCGAGTCAGGATTCCGGTAAAGATGAACCCCGATCATTAAATTACCCATCGCATGCTCCCACCTGCCACCCACGCGAAAATAAAAGGTATTACTAACATATATTATAATTATATGCACATGGAATATCACTATATGTGGACATGACTGGAGAAATGGCCTTTACGACCAGTGTAGATCCAGATCAGGATCTGCACTGTTTGCCATTCCAGGGATCCCGCTGGGGAAAATAAAAAAATTGCCACTTCAAAAAAAAAAAATTACAATTTCGAAAAAAAAAAAAATAAATTTTTCTCGAAAATTGTTATTTTTTATCGCCAATGGTTTATTTTTATCGCCAAAGGTTTATTTTTATCGCCAATTGCGAAAGTGGCGATCGCCAGCGGAATCCCTGCATTCCATTAATGAGACACTCATCATGCTTTAAGCAATTTAGATCATTATCAGGCTACAGGAGTAATATTTGATAAGGAGCTACACTGATCAACAAATCCCGTAAGCCCCATTTCTCCAGTCACATCCACATATATTCATTAGTCTATCGGTGACGGGACAAGTAGCTTCCACCTGAATGACTAAGGCATTTTAAGAAACATTTTTGAGCCAACAGTACAAGGACCCTTCGCACTAACATTATATTATATGATCAAAAGTATGTACGAAGAATTCTGTTAGTTAAGTGACACACTCACATAGACTATTATATTTTACTAACAGGTACAGGATTGATACATGTTCTTACAATAACGCCGCATTCGACGATGATGACGACTACACAACCAGGTGCCCCAACACAAGGATATCCGTCCGACCGATGTGAGATTTCCTTGTCTCAGCCTACTCGTGCTTGTCTCACATCTAGCAACAACAGATTTTCTAATATGGCAATATTACGGCTAATGTATCTTACAATTACCCCATAAAATAATGAATATGGTTATTCGTTTATTTCCAAATATGTTCATAAATTCGGAACTACCCGGGTGGAATATCCTTTTTCTCGCATACTCCAGAGTCCAATTTCAATGTTTTAATTTAGAAGCAATCGCCACCCATTGTGGGATTTCTTTTTTGTCCGCACACGGCTATCTCACACGGCCGACCTGTCACACACTGCCGGAACTACTTTTTGTGTATTGGCTTCCAAACGTCGTCTGGATTGTTTACAAACACACGCTCTCTACACGTACAGTACTGTCAGTAGACAACAATGTCAACAACACGCTCTGGATTTGTTATGTAGGCTATTATTTATTTCATGTTTTATCCAGTTTTATCAAATTTGCGTAAATTTGTGGGACGAGTTGTGTAAGGTGCGTCTGTAAATCAGTTGGCCGAATACTGAATACATGATTATTATTAAAAAAAAAACACATGTAATTGACAGCAAAATATTTACCTCGTATGTTGTTGATTATTCTTCCCCAAACATATGTATAGTGACAGTTGATAGTGGTTGGAATATTTGTTTAATAATCCAGTGAGCAAGAATTTCTTGAAAACGGCAACGTGTTGAAATGACAAATGTCCGTCGGAGTGAAACTTTCGGCGGACTGATATTTGCGTAATTGAAGACAGCGTCTCGGAATTGCAATAAATACTCAAAATAAAAGAATGAAATGATTCTGTAAACATTACTGTACAAATTTGAATCGAGGATATATGGTCTATCTTCAATATTTATCTGAGTTTGTCTCGTACTGCGTCCTATTTATTTTGTGTATGTAGTAATTGGGTTTACACATCATATCATGGGCGTCTCCAGACCATATTTTTATTGGGCCGTTATGTGTTAAATGTTTTGATCCAATGTAGGAGACTCTAATTTGTTGATACGGGTAATGCGATTGAGTGGTTGTATTGGAGATAGCATATAAAGAAAAAAAGTTAGTATTATACCATGGTGGCTCGTTGATAGCATACTATGGCTAAACATGATTCTGGGCTTAGTAGGTATGCGAGAAAAAGTATTCCAGATATACTCCGGTGTGTGACTAAGGATATTCCACCCTCGTGGTCAGAATATGTTGTCAGAAACTCGGCAAAGCCTCGTTTTTTCGAAAATTGTTATTTTTTATCGCCAATGGTTTATTTTTATCGCCAAAGGTTTATTTTTATTTTTATCGCCAATTGCGAAAGTATTCCGAGAAAGTATGCGAGAAAAAGTATTCCAGATATACTCCGGTGTGTGACTAAGGATATTCCACCCTCGTAGTCAGAATATGTTGTCAGAAACTCGGCAAAGCCTCGTTTCTGACAACATATTCTGACCACTCGGGTGGGAATGGATCCTTGTCACACACCAAAGTATATAGGGAATACTCTTAGTCCCACACCTTGATTATTATTATAAGGTTTGATCATGTCCAGCCGTGTGCAGACGTTTGCTGTGGCCCGAGGGAACTGTTTGAACCCAAGGCCGCAGGCCGCGGGTTCAAACAGTTTCCCGAGGGCCACAGCAAACGTTTGCACATGGCTGGACATGATCAAACGTTATTGTTACATTTCCAACAAAAAAACTGATGTAATTTGAGCATTATATTCAGTATTTTCAGTACTTTTATAAATCGTCCCATTCACGTAGATAATTTTCGGTATTTATATTCCGGGGCCACGTCATGAACGTCATGAACGTCATGAAGTAGTGACGTCATGAAGGCACTTCGGCGTAGTGACGTCATGAAGGCACTTCCATTACGTGCGGCCACAGAATGAGCATTGCCTAAAGCCATATGCAAACAGCACGCGCTATTTGTTTGCACATATGTGCAAACAACGGAAACCATGTAACAATATATGATGGAGTGAGTGAGTGAGTGAATAGGGTTTAACGTCCGCTTTTCTGACATAGAGGTACAAGCCTCAGGGAGTCTACACGCAGACGGGTCAACAGGGTCGAGTCCCATATCCACCTGTCCAAGGGGGGTAAATCCCAACTTCAGAACTCAATATTTACAATCAAAATATATATTCAGTCCTGAAATTAGAACAACCTGATCTGGTGCCAGGCCCTCGCCACACCAGCATCATTTATCCCATCCCCTAAAAGTAATAGGATTAGCGCTAATCTTACTTTTATATATGGGGCATAGCCCGACTCAACTCTCACATACAAGAAAGTCAAAAATGTACATGAGGGCCAAATCCGGTATAGTGGGTTCCGGAAAGTATGAACCCAATCGTTAAGCCAGTTTAGTCGCCTTTTACGACAAGCAATGGCTACTGCAGCACTATTCTCAGGATCAGTTGATCCCGCCCCGGTGCCTGCACGGGGCAATATATGATGGATACTCTTAATCTCACTTTCCACTAACGTAGGTGAGACAATATCCACATGAATACGCACCTCCATGGTCCTGATATCGACGTACGAGTGGGCCTTGACCTTGGGATGCTGGATCTTCACAGCAACGACCCGTCCGTCCTTGGTTACGGCCCGGTGTACCTGGGCCAGCGATGCCGTGCCCAGTGGTTCTGGGTCAAAGCTCTCAAATACATCGTCCACCTGGGGTCAGGATTATACAGTCTTGTGCCTCAAACAGTGTTACCGATACACAAAATCTGGGGGCCCGTTTCACTAAACTTTGTACGATTAAAATGTTTGTAAGTGCAAATTTTGGATCGCCTGCATATTTCAATTGATGGATTTACATATATTGAGCATAGGCTGCATATGCAGCCTATGCTCAATAAATGTAAATCCAATAATTGTTTACAAGAACACATTGTTAATGTGAAATCATAATTTTGCACTTTAAAACTTTAACGCAAATCTTGGAAAGATGGACAACATGGCATCTACATGTATATGTACCATTAAGATTTTAAGGGTATATAAAAAAAGAAGGTAGATTGAGCTTCAGATATTAGACTTTTAGTTGACAATAAACTTATACCATTGACACAAAGTACTTTACGGCTGGACATGGTCGAACGTTATTGTTACATTTCCGTCAGTAATATCACGAAATTTGAGCATCTATGCAGTACTTTCGGTACTTTGATAATCTGCTCAATTCAAACAGCTGATTTAGCCATACATATTTCGGGGCCGCAGTACACGTCGCGTGTTGCAGCCGCATCAATTTCAAAATTTCAGTGCGAACGTTGTGAACTGGTCTGGTGACGTAATGTCACGTTCTACTAACGTCATGAGACACATACATTACTTAAGTGTTGGCTTGGCCCCGAAATGAGCATTGTCTACAGCCAAGGTTAAACAGCATGCGCTGTTAAATTGAACACGGCTGTGAGCGGTGTCGCACAACGGCAGTCATGTAACAATATATGATTGATTTTATTGCGAAAATCGATTTTTCCTATGGGAATTTAACATGGGGAGTCAATTTCCAAATCTTTTTGTTTTTTTATCCTGAAGGATCAAAACACCAAAAAATTTGGAAATTGACTCTGAAACCTGGCGAGATAGCTTGAAAATGATGTAACTAAGAAAACAAGAGCTAGATTTTGAAAATCAGTCCACAAATAAAAAGATATTTAAAAAAAATTGTTATAATATCCCATAGATGGTGGTTCACGGGGGAGCGCAGGTTGTCAGTTACAGGGTGGACACATGTCCACATATTTTCGGATTAGAGTTATAATGAAATTATTCAATAGCAAAGTTTCACAACACGACAAGTTAACTTCTGATCTGCACTCTTTATAGTGTCCAGTATGCATGCTTTTTTGTATTATGATATAATGTTGGGTCAATATCTGTACACTTGATGTATTTATAACAATAATACTGTAACAATAAGCTTATTACGAACAGGATGGCTCCTGATAGATGGTGGCTCACACCCTGGCGACGCTAGGTCCAACCGGCTGGCAAGTGAGGCAATGCACTCACTGAAGATGCTGCCGCGTGGCTGTCTTTTATTGCAATTGGAACGACGATATATATGAAGGCTGGAATGGCGCCGTTAGAACCCTCATCAATCTTGTCGTGGATAGTGACTACAGGCCAGTGTGACAGTGTGCGGACAATTGGGCCAGTGTTAACCCTTACAGTGCTGCATTAAAAAAATTTGTCTGCTGTTTATTTTCCAATTTCCATTTTTCTTATTAAAAACATGCTTTGACAGCACTTTAGAGGAAATGATTCTAAAATGCTGGCAAACAATGTTTTTATTTAGCAAAAATACAAAATAAGAAACAAGAGCAGACGACAAATTTCGGTTCCCACCGTCTAAGGGTTAATAAACATGGATGCCAAGGGAAGATAACTATTCAAAAGTTTTTGAAAATCAATATGGTTCTTCGGCTTGCTGTGATAAACATATATACCGAATTTGGCTATTAAACATATTAAATTTAAAAAAGATTTAAATGTAAGTACTTTTTTATCAATAACAAAAAGTCACCCTCCCACGCAAAACGTGGAACAGACAGTAGCTGGTCGCGGCCCGCATGTCGAGCCCGCCAAGGTATTTGATAATACTAAAAAATATTAATGCGACGAGATGGCTGTGGCCTGCAAGTTGCGCCCGCCGAGGCTTTGATAGTATACCGAAAAACTTGAACCAAAAAAAAAACTTTAACCCGGACGGACATACGTCAATGTGCTGACTATATCGCGCTGTCCGCAAGAGGGCATGACAAAAAAGCTTTAACCCCTACACATACTATTGATTATTTCAAAATATAGTATATGTAAAAACTTTAACAAAATTTTCATAAAAAACTTTAAGGTATATTTCAAAGTAATTTAACCTTGACATTGGACACAGGGGTTGCACAGGTTGGGCATAGAATGAAAATATGGATGATGGTAAACATCCATTTGAATTGGCGAAGCGGTTTCAGAGATACAGTGTTCTTAAAAACTTTAGACCTAAATCCAAAAAATATTTAAGGTAAATTCCAAAGTAATTTGACCTTGACATTGGGCACAGGAGCCGCTTGGGCATATATGAAACTATAGCAGAACTGCCAACACCATGTCGGTCACATGTGGAACATGGAGAGAAAAGGGGGCTATTTTCCGAAACACAACATATGTTTTCCGGAACACAAATCAGTACTCACTTATATGCATAAATTAACTTTTTTAGAGCCTTGGCCCTAAAATGCCTTGGCCCACCATGACCAACCGAAAAATCACAATTACACTGCTTGCAAAACGCAAATTCATCATCGCGCTTTGACAGGACCAAATTGGGCCATGTCTCGCTGTAATCAGTGATGAACAGATGTGTTCTCCGAACTTCTTTCGATAAAAAATACCCAAATTCGTTGGCTGCACGCTTTGGAGCAGACATTTTATGAATGTACGTGATGAAGAAATCAATATCGCTGAGCGCTTGAAACGAGTATGATTACGGGTAAATAAAAAAATAGGATTTATTGGCAGAATTGTGAAATGAAATTATTATTTCCAGATATTCCCGCGCTGATTTTTTTTTAAATCGTACTTTTTAATTGTTATCCGTACTTCCGTATTTTCCGGAACAAATACGGAAAAATCGTAACAGTTGGCAGCTCTGCTATGGATCATGATACCATATTTTCATATAAACAGGTATATAAAAACTAATGCTCACCTTGAGTTTAAGATCTTCCTCAAACACGGTGTAGAGGTCGCGGACAGGCGACTGAGGGGCATCACTGTGGAACACCTTCAACGTGGTGACATACTCGCGGGGCAGCAGGTAATCCAGGGTGCCCAGGTGCTGGCCCACCTTGATGAACGACCCTCCGTTCTTACAGCACAGCTCCCGCAGCTTCAACGCCGATCGCAGGTGCACCTGGGGCAGTTACACAACCATGCAACTGTTGTAACTAATAAGTAACAGCAAAAATAGTCCTGTCACCCGAACAAATTTGTAGCCCAACCTCAACAAAATTGCAATAGTAACTATTTTACTTAACCCTTTCACCCCTAAAAAACTGGAATGGACCGTGATATGTTGATTTTCAAACAAACCCAATCGTTGCCATCAATGAAACACCTGGCATGCTTCTAACAAGCAACATAGATCGTTATCAGGCTACAGGAGTTTGTTATTGGATCTGGAGTTACACTGGTCACAAATGCCATAAGTCCCATTTCTCCAGTCACAGCCACGTATCTGGCCCGGACAACTTCTGCAGCTTCAACGCTGATCGCAGGTACACCTGTAGCCGATTTCACCAAAATCGCAAAGTATACTTTTCCTACTAAGTATACTTTGAGGAAGAAATTTTCAATGTAAGTGTATGTATGAATTTTTTTATTTAATGAAATAAAATATTTTCTAATCAAAACTAGATGGCCGCGGCCCTCACGTCGCGCCGCCAAGGCATTTGATAGTACATGTAGTACTAAACATCCTTTGACAGTACATGTAGTACTAAACATCCTTTGTTAGTACATGTAGTACTAAACATCCTTTGTTAGTACATGTAGTACTAAACATCCTTTGTTAGTACATGTATACCCATGTGCCGACTATATTGCGCTGTCCGCAAGTGGGATCAACAAAAAAATAAAATATAAATTTTAAAGTACTTTGACCTTTACATTGGGCACAGGGGTTGGGCATAGAATGAAAATATGGATGACGATAAAAACACATGTGAAGTTTCGAGTGAATTGGTGAAGCGGTTTCACAGATATAGTGTTCTTAAAAACTTTAACCTAAATCCAAAACCAGATGGCCGCGTGTTGAGCCCACCGAGGCATCTGGTGATCTCAGAGTAAGATATATATAACGTAGCAACATATACATAGACAAACAAGAACTGGCATCGTTAAACGAAGCTAATCCCCTCACTGGCAACCTTGATAATAAAAAAAAACTTTAACGCAAAAGTCATTTGACCTTGACCTTGGGGCACAGGGGCCACATGAGTGGGACACAGAATGAATATATGGCTGATGACCAATAAGCATACCAATAAGCATACAAAGTTTCAAGCAAATCTGACTACCGTTTACAGAGATAGTAGGTATCTGAAAACTATAACGCAAATTTGGACAAAAACTTTAACGCAAACTTCTAAATCATTTGACCTTGACCTTGGGCACAGGGTCGCATGAGTGGGATACAGCATGAATATATAGATGATGACATTTCGGACGGACGGACACACTGTCACAGACATTACTTGGTGTCAACATCGGCACATTTACATGGTTGATACAGAAATAGCAGTCGGATTTCATTATTTTCAGACAGAATTTTAAGGATAGTTTGCAAATCTCAATCGGTCTGAGATTTCAAAATTCGGTCCAGAACCGACAAACTGAAAATTTTAGACGCCCTGTTGAAGCCATCAGCCATTTTCACCTCGTCTAGCATTTGACACAAAACGCAAAATGTGAAGTAGAACATATGATATAATGTAGAAATGCCAGGACAACGGACTCCTAGAAAATTTCATTCGATTCGATTCTGCTTATATTTAAGGGTGGGAATTGGCTCCATACCTTCCATACCCGGTTCTAGAAAATCGCAGTGTATCACTTTTACCTGGCAAACCACACAATACATACCATATATACCCACTACTGTACTCTGTTATTGGCTATCAAATCCAGTGACATGTTAGGCAGTTACCCGAGTGTATTGTCACTGGTGTCTATTCACCTACTACGTGTATGCAAGTAAATATGGCTTTACCTATGGGTAATGTGTACACTAACAATAGGTTGTGCATCAGATTGAAAAGTTTATTTTGAGATTGATGGGAGAAATGTTCAGATATCTCGTCTTTTGTATAATTTGCTGGCATAATATTTATAGCACAGCATTGTCACTTCTGTCTATGATGTATTGCACCAAATTTTATTTGGTTTACCGTCATATTATTTGCTGTATGTGTCAAACGCACGAAGTGGTGAAACTGTATGGCTTGTACATACAAAGTTGGCGAAGATGGCAACTCAATGTACCATATAGTGTACAGTAACAGGACAATATTCATATGTTACATCACTCTTATGAAGCAATTATCATTGAAGCCAAGTGTATCTATCTATGACCTAATACCTTAAAGGTACATGCCCACTCAGTAGGCACAAAATGTTCTTTATAGGAATTAAATGAGTGAATAAGTGTGTCACTATTCCACCAGTTTTAAAAATTATGAGTGCTTGATATACAGATATAATCATTTAGTAATATTTATTTTACTGATAGTGACATGATATTTGTTAATTATTTATACTAATTAAGTGTGTCACCTTAAAAATATGTATTTTCGACAGATTATAAAGTATGATCATTGCACATTGCACATCAAAAAATAAATACAGAGAATAAATAGTGATGTCCATCAACATTTTAAGGAAACATGGTTATCGTCCCTGATATCTGTGTGGAAATTCATGTCTGATATAAAATGTATACTAATGCCAATCAATACGTGGGGTAAAGGTGAATGAATGTTTATTTTGCCAGAAAATGTCTCAGATGATGACATAAAGAACATTTTGTGTCTACTGAGTGGGCATGTACCTTTAAAGTATGTTCTAACACGATGAAGAAACTGATAGAGCATAATAGAGACTCATTAGAGAAAAGCATGTGTGAAATATCAAAACTTTGGTGAAAGGAAACATAAATTATAACAGATTTCCCCGAACAGCAAGTTTATGAAAGCACAATGACTGACATTGACCTTGGGGTTAGTGGGGACCTGAGCTTCATGGATTTTTCACAATAATAAGGCAGTTTTATTCTCACCTCAGATTTCATGTCATAATACTCGGGAGCATCAACATCTATATTCCTCAAAGTCCACTTGTAGTCGAGCACAATACCAGCTGCCTGAAATAAAATTACACACAGGTATAGACAGGGACATGAGCCTCCAGGAGTTATTATTATTCAATTGTATCATGCAAGGTACGCATTTTGTCCCCAAACCACATCGGACCTTGAGTCGACGGCCACAACCAAATCAAATCACACCACATTTCTGCCTCGCAATAATTGATCAAGTTACCCACCCTACCTCTTATTAGGCAGGGTCTTTCACAAGATTTCTCTTTTGTTTAGACATTGCGAAACGTGATTTGATCGACCCGATGAGACGCCCAGTGTATTTACAATTATGACAGCTCAATCAATTGTGATATTATTTTTACTATCACATTGTTGATACATGTGCGAGTTTTGTTTCTCCATTCATACACAAGGTGTATGATCATGTGGTACTAACAACAACATCTGATTCAAAGTACGTATTCTTTTATATTGTCCTTATTACGTTTGATGAAATATGGCGCATCAAATGCGTCTTGTTAAGCTGCATTCGGTGGTCTTTGTATTTTCACTCAAACTTCTGTCATTTTTGCGAAGAATCGATTTCCGTGTCTACCGACACGGAAAATTGATTCTTTGCAAAAACGACATAAGTCTGCGCCGAACACACTGGACCACCAAATGCAGCTCATGAAGACACGTTTGCTGCGCCATATTTCATCAAAATCTGTTGAAAATATCAAATAATACTTACTTACTGGGCGACGTTGTTGTTGTTGTAACCACGTGATCATGCACCTTGACACAGCACATGGGCAATGTTTGGACACGAGGACACAGCTCGTTCTTTCATATGTAGGATGGATAATCCACTTGCTAAAAGTTTGTGGGTTATCTCCACGTAAATGCGGCCGAACCATGATCTAACTGTGGCATGAATGCTAATTCGCTTTTAACACTAATTAACTTTTAACACATTTGAGCGGCGGCGTTTTTGATTTCTATAGAAGTGTGAAAACTTACCCAAGATAATCTTGCTGATTCAGACTTGGCGGTGCCGGGCGCTTAATTTTCACATCGTCTTATCAGAATACGAATGTGAAGGAAACGTACCGGTACTATTGGGACTCGATTTCCACTTCGACTAAACCGAAATATCAACGTTTCCGATATTGATTTATCACGAGTAAAATACATGATCTATATAGGGAAATCGGCTGGGACCTCGGACGTATATCGAGATAAGCAGGTATATCAAGGTGAGCAATAGCGAGATAATGAGAATCAGATGTATTGCATTTTGTGCTAATATATATGTACTTCATTTACAGTGGAACCACTCTAAACCAGACACACTGGGAACCTCTCATGGTGTCTGGTTTAGAGAGGTTCCACTGTACATGTTCAAACAAGTTTTACAATCTTGAACCGATACTGACACACAGGTGTTCGGCTTGCTATTGCTGTATATCTGTACTGGTGGGCTACCAGATTCCGCCAGCCACCAGTTTCCGCCAGCCCCTCTGTTGAAGGTTTTGTGATTTTTGCGTTTCACATTAAAACTGATCAGAATGTAAATAAATCATCTTTGGCTAAATGTCTTGATAATTTACCTGTAGTAAAATAGCTCACTTGGAGAACTTTCATTTTCTAGACATCGCGGGGGTGGGGTGGGGGGTCGCAAAATCTCTGTGTTTCTGCATGTTTTCATATACGGAGTTTGTAACATCAAATATTCATCGTCTTTTAAGACATTGCTGAACATTAGATACAACAATGTGATGTCAGTCAAAATCATCGGAACGCAGCATGGAGTTTCGTTGAAATACCAACAGACTGTTCGGTTCTATTTTTAGTAGCCGTTCTGATACAAATCCGGATGATATCATTCATTCTATAGTCTGTTTTAGAGTTTGATCAACTGTTTTCTCATTATAATAAAATTTACAATTCATTTAAAATTAAATTGTGACCCTCCCAATCATGCATGCGCAAACAAAACTGTACTGGCAGCCATTACAAGAAGAGAACTTAGGCTGAGCTGGTGACCCAATTTGGTTAGTTATATTTCAACATTTTTCTGTAATTACTAATGTAGGAACACCATTAAATTATTCCAAATCAACAAATCGCTTGATAACCGCTTTACATCAACAATAAGGGTGCTGGCGGAAACTATTACAGCTCCTGCGTTTCCACGTGTTGTTTACGTCACATATATGGTCCCTAGATTACACACTACCGGTATTGTCTGTTTCAGTATTTCTTTTTGCACATATAATGGAAACTACCCCGAGATTATATGGTTCGAGTTATTTTATTCTATGTGACTTGTCAATCGGAAAAATCTTGTGAAAAGTGGCAAAATCTGGTAGCCAACCAGTACAACATATACTATCCTTGACAGTTCACCATTTGCTTTATTATTTATACATTTAGAGAGCTTTCCAACTCCGGTCAAACACAAGCTCATGCTTGATTTGTAATATAAAACCTGTTGAACTGAATCATTTTGTGTATGTTCTATGTATTTCAGGGGGCCGTTTCACTCTGTACGACTAAAATGTTCATAAGTGTAAAATTATGATAGTCTGTAAATTTCACATTAACAATGTTTTCTTGTAAACAATTAGCATAAGCAGCATATGCTCAATAAATGTAAATCCGCCAATTGAAATTTCCAGACGATCCTAAATATGCACTTACGAACATTTGAGTCGTACAAAGTTTAGTGAAACCCAGCATGATAAACTTGATCAACTTTGGGGAAACTTTCGTTATTTCTTTGCCAAAATTGGCAAGTTGGGAGTGCTTTAGAATCGTCTCGATGAGACGATTCTAAAGCAATCCCAACTTGCCATTTTTCGTGAAGAAATAAGAAAAAATACCCAGAAAATTTGGTCCAATTACCATACGCACCTTAACTGGAGCTGTGACTTTCTATCAATAAAAGTGCTGAACGTGTGACAATGCATGCTTGTGTGTGAAATGAGTTGGAATCCTTGTAGTTTATATAACACTCGTGCAAGTGAGCTGAGGCTCACAGATACCCCCGGCCGCCGCCTGGACCGACAAATAAAAACGTAAATCTTAGTACGGACGGATGAACAGACGTACAGAATGACAAATGTATGCCGGGGTATAAAACTAGAAAATGTGTTCACAGAACACGGATGCCCCACATATCGCTTTGATAATAAATGAGGCCAAATTTACCCGAGCGTTAAAGTTTCGTGACGGACGGACGGGACGGACGGACAAGGGTAACACTAAATGCCCCGTCCACTATCGTGGTGGGGCATAAAAACACCAAATCCTTGTGTACGCACATACCATGATGGCAGCTCTTCCAAATCGGACCGCACCGACAGTCGACATTTGCCAGTCATTATTCCAGAGAAGGTAGGCTGTCCCGGCCAGTAGGCTGCTCCCAGTCCCAAACTTCAGCACACCAAGGACCCGTGACCTCATTCTAACTGTCAGTAGAATGTACGCGACACCATTCTCACTGCAAGTGGAAGCATGATATTCTATTGGATGTACACTATAGCATCAATATTTGTGTGTTCGGGTTTAACGGCCTATCAACAGATAAGGTCATTTAAGGCTGGATCAATGGGTTTAGTACCGAGTCCCATATATTACCTGTACAAATTGGGGGGGGGTGGGGATCCTATAATCAGGGGCCCGTTTCACTACACTTTGTACGATAAAAATATTTGTACGAAGATTTCCATGAACTTGCTTCACACATTAACGTGTATCTCAAATGCTACCATTTTGTACCATTAGGTTCATGTCATTAATTGTAGCACATTCACGAATAAAAAATCCAAAATCGAATGTCAGAACAAATATTATTGTGGATTCCAATTTGACACTTAGGTACAAACTTCTTAGTCGTACTAAGTTTAGTGAAATGGGCCCCGGAACTGAATATTTACAATAAAAAAACAGCCCTAAAATAAGAAAAATCCTGTTCTGATGCCAGGTCCTAGCCACACCAGCATCAGTGGCTGGAGAAATGGGGCTATGGGTTATCATGATGCGATCAGTGTAGATCCAGATCAGCCTGTGCATCCGCACAGTCTGATCAGGATCTGCACCATTCGCAATTTCATCAATGAAACACCCGTCATGCTTCTAACAAGCAATATACATTGTAGATTGTTATCAGGCATCAGGCATCAGGAGGGAAAGTGCTACATGTATTTGATCAGTAGCCTATTTCACCAACATTGCAAAGTATACTTATCTAGCAAAGTATACTTTGAGGGCGACATTTTCAATTTAAAGATACATTTATTAATTTTTAATATACTGAATTTAATACATTATCACAGCCATTTTGGCTGTGATAATGTAATAAATTCAGTATAATAATTCTGCATACTTTTAATCATCAAATATATGCAGTCGTTAGTTCTATATGACATAATGTATTTTGGGGAAAATAAATGATTACTCCCTCAAAGTATACTTTGCTAGATAAGTATAATTTGCAATGTTGATTAAATCGGCTACAGGAGATAAACTGGCCACAAATCATATAAGCCCCATTTCTCCCCTCACAGCCACAAACAGTTTATTCAACTATAATAGTGTATCCTCCTCCCCGCCTACAGACAGCCACTATAACAAGGCGATGCACGAAGGTCAAAGTCACCAAGGTCAAGGGTGACAGGATGAGGAAGTCCACAATTATTGATACAACGGTCACGGTCATCAAGGTCACACAAACTAGACATTATGTTTGTAAAATATGGATATGCCCCCATGGCATACTGGACTCTTAACTGAAGAAACTCTTGCAAACTTTTTTAAGTTTTGATGTAAATTTACACGGGACGGATGTACAGAACCTCAAAGCAATGCAAAATGCCCTCCTTGCTGTCGCATAGGGGGCATAATGACACTGGGTGGATAGCCATCAAAGTGAGGAAGCTATTGGTGAAGCTTGGTAATGAACCGACTAACGGATCAGGAGATATTGAACATTAGGACGTACATCCAAATTTTATTGACATGAAAGTCAAGGTCATCAAGGTGATAACAAATGGCACTGGAATGACACTGGATGGACGGACGGCTGTCAATGTGAGGAAGCTATTTATGAAGTTGGTAAAAAATAGGACTAACGGATCAGGAGATATTCAACATTTGGACATATATGTCCAAAATTGTTGACACCAAGGGGAAGGTCACCTAGGTCAAGGTCAGCTGAAATACACTTGTAGATATCCATCAATGTCAAGAAGCTATTGATGAAGCTTTTGAAGATGATCCGACTAAAGGATCAAGAGATATTCAACGTCCAAAAGTATTGATATGAAGGTCAAGGTCACCATGGTCACAGACACCCGAATGACACTGGGTGGATAGCCATCACTATGAGGAAGCTATTGATGAAGTTTAGTAATGATCTGACTAACGGATCAGGAGGTATTCAACACTTTGGACGCATGTACAAAATTATTGACACAAAGGTTAAGGTCACAAAGGTGAAGGTCAATGTCACCTGAATGACAGTGAGTAGATATCCATCAATGTGAGACAGTTATCAATGAAGTTTAAAAATTTACATCCCAAATTGTTGACTATGTCTCAATTTCCACTATCGTGAGTGAGACAAAAGGTGAATTTATTAATATGTTGGTAAAGTGAGATTTGTCGTTCTTGCACGAGACACACCTTTGAGCCATGGCGTATGCAAGTGTAAAATATCATGAAAATATTCCAAAGAGTAATCTAGTTTTGGATTGATACGTTGTTTTTCCTCTCTTTGTTAAAAAGTGGTTAATGCATGTATATTAAATTATTTACATATTATCATCTATAGGTATTGGGTTGACGTATGTAGATTTTTTATCGCAAGTGTCACGGCCGCCATACATTTATTCCATGTATAATATCGCTGTCAAATCGGCGGTGCATATTTCGCCTTAAAGGTTTCGCCCTATCCTTCCGTCTGTCTGTCCGGCTTATAGAATAGTGACTCACTATACTTGTACCTGCTTATCAGTTAGCCAGCATATGCAGCCTGATATAACGTGGCTTATAGAGTAGTTACTCACTCTAATTTTACCTTCTGATCAGATGGCCAGCACATGCAGCCTGATATATTGTGGTTTAAGGAGGAGTGATTCACTATAATTGTAGTGTGGTGTTGGGATGAATAGGATGAAAACATAAATCAAATAACTTTCAAAAGTAATATATGTCATTTGTTGTCATATTAGGCATATTATGAATATTACCCATGTCCGTTTAATATTTGCAGCCATTTCCAGAACATTTTCAGAAAACAAGATTTTTTTTTACTGTATACTATATGGTACATCAAGTTGCCATCTCTGCCATCTGTGTATGCACAGCCATCTTACAGTTTCATCACTTCGACATACAGCAAATAATAAGACAGAAAAAGTATTACAATGTGGTGCAATACATTATAGACAGATATGACAACAGTGTGCTATAAATTTTATGGGCCAGTAAGCTATACAACAGGTTTGGCCCCGTATTCAACCTGCTGCATTGGGGGAATATTTACAGCGAAAACAAGAGCTGTAGGAGAACAGCATAGCTTGACTACGATGGTTGTCGATGTGCACATAGCTTGACAAAGAAGGTGGCTGCGGCCTGCATAAAAACCTTAACCAAGGTTGACTAAAAACCTTAATCAAGGGAAATTCAAGGTTAAATGTAGGTCAATGTCAGATATAGGTCAGGGGTTATTGATGTACATCACTAGGAGATGAAGTTTTCCAAGTATGGTTTCTGTAGGCCCAGGAGTATTCCATATACAAGCTTGACTAAAAACCGTAACCAAGGGGAAATAACTAAGTAATCCAAGGATAAAAGTAGGTCAAGGTCAAATATAGCCTATAGGTCAGGTATTATTGATGTACATCACTAGGAGATGAAGTTGTCCAAGTACGGTTGATGTAGGCCCAGGAGTATTCCATATACAAGCTTGACTATAAACATTAACCAAGTAATTCTAGGTTAAATGTAGGTGAAGGTAAAATAAAGGTCAGGGGTTATTGATGTACATCCCTATAAGAAAAAGTTATCCAAGTATGGTGTCTGGATGCACAATAGTATTGCATGTACAAGCTGGACTAAAAACCATAACCAAGGGGAAATTAACTAAGTAATTGAAGAGGAAATGTAGGTCAAGGTCAAATATAGATCAGGGGTTATTGATGTACATCCCTATGAGAAAAGGTTGTCCAAGTATGGTGTCTGTATGCACAATAGTATTCCATGTACCAGCTTGACTAAAAACCTTAACCAAGCTTGACTAAAAACCTTAACCAAGGGGAATTAAGTAAGTAATTCAAGAGGAAATGTAGGTCAAGGTCAAATATAGATCAGGGGTTATTGATGTACATCACTAGGAGATGAAGTTGTCCAAGTATGGTGGGTGTAGGGCCAGTAGGGTGTAGGGCCAGTAGTATTCCATACGCCGACGCCGGGGTGACAACATAAGCTCTACTTATTCTTCGAATAGTCGAGCTAAAAATGTATATTCCGCCATGAAATTAGAATAACCCCACCTGGTTCCAGGTCCATACCACACCAAAGCCATTCCTCTAAAGGTAATAGGAAATCAGACTTTGTATATAAGTGTGATGAAAACAATCAATAGGACATTGCACAAACTTGTATTTATGGGTATGTCAAATTATTTGTGGTATGTGTTGAACGCCACAAGAGGTAAAAGTTACTGATGGATTCCATACACTAAGACAGGGGCGGCGGAAGCGGGGGGCAGGGGGGGCGGTCGCCCCCCCAATAATTTGGTTGGGGGGGCATAGCCCCCCCAATAATTCTGTAAAAAAATTATTTTTTACTGTAATATATTTGTGTAATCATGATTACTGGGAACCCGACTCTGACTGAGCCAACTCATTTAAGAGAGGGAGGAGCAGTTGGGACCTGCCGATCCGGCCTAACCGTCCATCCACGGAGTTTAATCGTCGGTTTGGAGGTGGGAGACAAAAAGTAAACGCCGATTTAATCGCCATAACAACAACAACATATAATGTCTGCTAAAAAATTATTCATAACAGACTTCTTCAGGTAATTGTTCAGAGGTTTCAATAAGGATGAAAGTAACAGAATGTTTTGAAATAGTAGATGGCAATTTGCTAATGACTGCTGCCAACGGCAGCAGCGCTCGGCACTTGTGCCGAGCGGGGGGTGGGTCCGGTAGGGGGGGTTTGCCCCCCTTCTGGTAGACGGGGGGTACGGGGGCCCTTCCCCCGAATTTTTTTTGAAATCTATTAAGCCAAATGGTGCATTCTGAAGTCAAATTATATCATTTGATAGATGAAAATTATACCTTGCAAAGGTGTTCAAAAAGAAAGAAAAGAATTCTCCTCGCACTTTGGTGTGCATATGTATTTTTGTATTTGGTTTAACAAAGCATGCCATGGCATATTTTATTAAACACTAGAAAAATGCCTGCCTATGGCCGAACACTTACAGCACCTCGTTTGAGATGGGGTAACAACTAAGTCTAAGCCTAGTAAAGCAATCTAATGGGAATACCAATGGGGAATATAAAAAAAAACAGCACTGAATTTACAATATCCTGATATACATGTACTGTCAAATATCCTTACCAGGTAAGGGTATTTGACAGTACATGTATCGTGTAGTGTTCTAAGTTCGTGAAGTCTCCATCTTCGTGTTTTGGGATACCTCGGTCCTTACTCGCGTGTTTTGACGTATGCATGAAAACCCGGATGTAAATATTGACATCTGATCTTCTGCTGTCAAAAACTGCTCAGTCCAGAAAAAAATGCGTGTGAAACAAGTAAAGTAACACACATTGTTCTACAAGTTACTTAAAATTGATAAAATTCACTATTCCCATATATCCATGGCAACAAAAGTCAAAATTCTTGTATTAGTACTTGGTATGATCGTCCTGTAAACTTTTCAGGAAAAGTTCATTGACCCCTACACTGCGTCTAGCAACTTCCGGTTTGATTAAGGCCATGATGTTTTTTTTATTGGGTTTTCGTCCTCCTTCCGTATTTTTATTGCCAATTTATTTTTCCTTCAATTTCTACACAAAATATCCATGATTTTTTTTGCCAACAGTATCAATTATGTTTGACATAGTGTGTGTATTTTCCCCATGACAATGTGAATACATGTTATATTATCAAATCACTACATGATTTCTTGGTATTGTAGTATTCTGCATGCACACATTTGTTCACATACCATGTTTATATTATGTCCCATAAAATGTGTGTCTATGAATAATGAAGCAATTTTTGGTAATTTATATTTTTAATACTTCCCATTCAGGGGCGGCGGAAGCGGGGGGGGGGGGGGGGGGGGGGGGGGGGGGGCGCGGCGGTCGCAGCCCCCCCAATAATTCTGTAAAAAAAATACTGTAACTATATATTTGTGTAATCATGATTACTGGGAACCCGACTCTGACTGAGCCAACTCATTTAAGAGAGGGAGGAGCAGTTGGGACCTGCCGATCCGGCCTAACCGTCCATCCACGGAGTTTAATCAAACATTGTTCAAACATTGCTGAGAATGCAGGAAATTGTGTTTCACACCACTTGGATTTCAAAAAATGCCCCCCCCCGGACCCCCCTAGCGAATTCGGCCCCTTCTGGCCCTCACAAAATTCGCCCCCCCAATAATCAATTGCTTCCGCCGCCCCTGCCATTAAAAATGATTAATTAATAGCAAATAATAATAATTTAAAAAATAAAAGGTCGCTGCATTATCAAAAGTGGGACTATAAACCAATATTAAATTCATCTTGGCCTATTACCATGAATTCCTGTGTAAACACAAACGAATTGCATGCTGGGAAATGTGTATTACGAAATTGAGTACATTCAATGGCGGCCTCCTCGCAAATATGCATGCAGTATTTCTCTCTGTTATGCAGTGTTATTTCAGCAATATTTTGTGATTATGCGCATCTTAGACACATTGGATGATAAAACAAATGGTAAGTATGTTTGAAGTTGATGTTGTGTTTATGGTATAGCTATTAATGCGTTATATATGCTTAGGTTCACGATTATCGGACACGCAAGGATATATCAGGATATTGTAAATTCAAATACCACATCAGTAAAATGTCCAATTCCCTATACATGATCTGATTCAGCTCTCAGAGAAATAACCAACCTCCACAATAAAATAATAAACTTGATTCCAAGCATACTGACTGGTTGATGGTGGAGGCTGATAAGTGGGACAGCTTGAGGCTGTTATTGAGGGGGTATATAGCCGATGGGGTATGGAAGAGATTTTATGAGGGGGGGTGGGGGGGGGGTTAATTGATTGGGTGGGGGGTCACTGGATAAAAAATTGAGGGGTGAAACCGGAAAAATAAAAAATTGAGGGGGGGGGTGTATCCGGATAACAAATTGAGGGGGGGGGTGGTATCCGGATAACAAATTGAGGGGGGGGAGGGTATCCGGAGGATAACAAATTGAGGGGGGGGGGGGGGGTTATCCGCCTAGGGGTGTAAAAGTCTCTTCCATAGGGGATACTTACATAAATTGGAATAGCCCAATACGAGTATCACAGGTTATTGGTAAACCACCGTTTAATGGGATAACAACCCCAAACATTCATTGTGCTTGGGACCTACATGTTACTACGTGCATATATTTACCTAAAGATAATATGACAAAGGCACTAGAAAGGGGGAGTTATTGTACATAATATATAAAGCAAGCGCTACCGGAATCTGCGAACCCAAACTGTATAATTCAGTCTTCGGTTTTCCCGCTTCATTCATTTTTATTGTTGGTTGCTTGACGCAGGACGCCAGACTGTTGATGCCAGACTTGATTGTATTGTCCGACGCGCAGAGAATCGCGTCAGAAATAAATAAAAATATGTAAACATTTATTTTATTTTATTGTATGTTCAGTAATATTGTAATAGTTATGACTCCGTTATGACATGCAACTCTATACCTTTATATCGGCATTCTTATTCCCGGCGTTGACAACACAATTTTACCCGAAAGCGGGTGAAATTGTTTTTCCCAGCACCCAAAATCAAGTCTGCGGAAAAATAAATGAACCCCGGCAGTCCAATATTGTACATTGCGTACTATATGCCAACCGGGAACCAACGCTCAAAGGGACCAGTAAACATCGAGTTTGCCTTCTCGGGTCACTGAAAACGTAATTTAACCGGGATTTTTTTTATTTTTTTTTTTTGAACGAAATATAGGCGGCGATATTTTAGAGAATAAGCGGCGGTAAACCGCCGGCTACCGGCTACCGGCTACTATTGAAAGCCCTGATTGTTTCGAATTCACAATTCATCAGTCCCATAGAGGATCGATAATGATTGATCCAGTAATTTTCAAAGCGGTTAGTGACACCCATTACTTAGGCATGTGAAGCGATGAATCAATGCTGCTGCATACATAGTGTAATGTAAACTGTACCGGAATTCGATGATCACCTGATTTCGGAAATGCGTGAAAAATGGAAATAATCACATATGCCACCGTCCAATTATTGAATATAATCATGTTGGTTCAAATGGTGGGTGCCAGATTTCAGATGAATCCTTCAATTGTGTTTGTTATTTCAACCACGGGACCCCAGTGAATAATTTAAATACTTAATTTAGTAGAGAAAACAAAAGTTACCATTTCCTAAGTCAACATCCACTTCCCAGAAATAACCACCCTAAAAGAAAGCATGATAGGAATTGAAAAATGCTCTGGGCTAAGGGGTCCCTATGGTTTTCCATTTTGTTTTGCTCAAAATCAAATGTGGATACTTTTTCCTAGCCCCCTTCCCAGCCCCTCCCCACCCCAGGCATAGCTAAGCCCCTAACCACACCTAAAGCACAACCAAAAATGAAAAATGCTTCGGGCTAAGGGGTCCCTATGGCCATGGTTTTTCCTCAAAATCAAACGTGGATAGACGTTTTCACCTGACTGTTATGTATGATATTACAGATCACAAACGGAAGGTGATGATGATCATGCTCAGCCTCGTATTGTGTCAGACACAGAGGGTGGTGTCGAAGAGGGAAATGAACCTGTCAGCGCTGAAGGAAATATACAGGGACGCACTTCACCGACGATGTTTCCCAGTTGCAAATAGTATGTTTTCCAAATGTTATCATAAGAAAATAAAAAAATCAACTGAAAAAAAAGGTTATATAAAATAGTTTAGCTCAAGTAAGCTACTGTTACCACTTTCCCTCAGTCGTTTGTTCTCGTTACCATTTTCAGACATCTTTTCAATCATAACTGGTATGCATGGAGTTACCAAATTCAGCAGTTATCAATATGTTTATGAAACCTTGTAAAATTTCTGAAAAAATCCGAAATCCAAAATGGCCGCCATTTAAATATGTTCACATTTATAAAATAAAAAAATATGACTGACGAAACTACATAGGGATAATTCTCTACATTATCTGTATTATATTACAGACAGTGGAGCTAGTCCAACACTGCAAGAACACGGTATGGAAGATGGACCAAGCGATGAACCCGACAGTAGTGAAGGAAATTTACAGAAACCCACTTCACCAGAGACTGTAAAGGAATCATGCCAATGTCCATGCTGTCTACTTGAACCACACCAACCTGCTGATCAGAAAACCATAGATAAAACTACAAAGATATATGGCAAAAGGGAAAGAAAAAAAAAAAAACAGACAAAACGGTGTTTCCTACTTACTTGGTATGAACAGTATTCCTTGGCTGGCATTATGTAGTACACAAGGCAAAACATTCTGCAACATATGTAAAACGGCACACGCAAATGACTTGCTTACATTCAGTTCCAAAGTTGACGATGCATTCATCAAAAATGGATTTAACAACTGGAAGAAAGCCTCAAGTAGATTCAAGGATCATGAATCCAGTGGAACACACATGGAAGCACTAATGAAAGTATCTCGTCTGAATTCGAAAGAGCCCGATGTACATACCCAGCTCAACACTAAGAAGCAAGTGGAGCAACAAGGGAACAGGAATACGTTTCTCACTGAACTATCATGTATACGGGTGTTGGCAAGACAGGGTATCGCATTGAGAGGTCATGTTGAAGAAGAAGGGAATCTCTATCAACTGATGAAGTCGCGAGCGGAAGATGATGTAAAGATTGAAAAGTGGCTGAAGGACAGCACTTATATGTCACATGATAGTGTAAATGAGATCGCGAATATTATGGGAAATTCAATTCTGAGAAAGTTGATTGAGGAGATCAAAGAGGCAGGCTACTATGCAGTGTTGGCAGACGAAACCCGAGATACTTCCAACAAAGAACAGTTGGTGATATGCATTTGATGGGTGGATGCACACTATTCGGTGCTTGAGGAACCAATCGGCATGTTTAATGTTCCTCAAACTGATGCTGCTACCATTCTGGCTGCAATCAAAGACGTCCTGCTCAGATGTTCTCTTCCCATCGAGAAGTGCAGAAGGCCAAGGTATGATGGAGCATCCAACATGATGGGACGATTAAATGGGTAGACAACGAAAATAAAGGAAGAAGAACCAGCGGCACTAATTGTTCACTGCTTAGCACATTCAGCCAACCTCGTGCTTCAAGATGCCTGTAAGAAGATTAAACCGCTTCGTGACGCTCTCGACATCACAAGAGAGATATCCAGATTAATCAAGTTCTCCCCTAAAAGAGAGATTTTGTTTGCTAAAAATCAGATTTCTGCATCTGGTCATTTAGAATCTGGCGAAGTGCCCAGTGTTGGTCCTCGAATCAAACCACTCTGTCCAACAAGGTGGACTGTACGTACAGCGGCAATAGATGCAATCTTGAAAAACTATTCCACCTTACGGGACACTATGAGGGAGGTCAATGCCACGCAGCATGACGACAATGGTATGGCTGCAGGTGGAGTGGCAGCACTAATGGATAATTTCCAGACATACTGGGGCTTAAAAACTGGCATACCTTCTGTTCAGTGCAGCCGAAGAGCTTTCGCGTAGTTTGCAAGGCAAAGACACTTCTGCACAAGAAGCCCATGTCACGTGCAAATCAGTCCAGCAATATTACCAGAAACTGCGTACGGATGAGCTCGAATTCGAACACCTGTATGAGGGGACAGTCACAGAGGCCGCTGCACTTGACATCAATCCCACTCTCCCAAGGTACCGAAAGCGACCGAAGAGATTTGACGATGGTAATGATCCACACAGATTTGAAAATCCCAAACAGCTACACAAACAAGAGTACGTTGAATCACTGGAGCTTGTTATACAACAGTTGGAGACACGATTTGACCAACGAGACTTTGCAACAGTGTGTGACATAGAAACGACACTCATTGCAGCAGCCAATGGGAAATTACCAAAAATTCCAGCTTCAGTCAACACGTATAATAAAGACATTGATCTGGCCAAACTAGAAATTCAACTCAGAATGCTTCCACAGTTCATTCAAGCAACTGATATGGGTATCAAAGAGGTGACGTCCATGAGGACCATAGCTGATGCACTGAACTCTTGCCAAATTGGACGGAAAATGCTGAGTGAAGTAGCAACGTTGCTACAGATATACTTCACAATCCCGGTCACTACAGCTACAGCGGAAAGGTCATTCTCAGTATTGAGAAGGCTCAAAACATGGTTGAGGGGCACAATGACGCAGGAGCGACTCAACAATCTACTCATGATACACGCACACAAGCTTATGACGGATTCCCTTTCTCTGCCAATGATTGCAGAGGAGTTTGCATCAGCCAATGACAGAAGGAAATTAGTGTTTGGAAGTCTCAAATGTTGACCGAGTCAGTGCGATTAGCATCTTAAGATAGTGTAAATAGTAATGTGCTGATATAAACTGAGTTGCAGTGCACTACTTTTGAATCGTTATCAGTTAACCCTTTCACCACCGCTGAATAAATGGAATGGTCTGTGATATGTTACTTTTGCAACCAATCCAATGGTCATATAATGATTTTCAGACTGGTCCATTTATGAAAAAGGGGGTGTTTTGTTTTAAAAAATATGAAAATGACTTGAAAACAAAAAGTGCAGATCCTGATGAGACGGCTCGTCACGAGCCGGCTCATCTGGATCCACACTTTTTTGCCAAAACCCACTGTACATGGCTGTATGGTTGAAAGGGTTAACTAACGTTTCATTTTGTTTTACACGTGAACGTACGCACAATCTCACTGATCGGACTTCCTATCAAGGCTCGGCATTGGGGATTAGGAAAGTGTTAACGGCGCACATGTTAATTTCGTAAGACTTATTCAAAGTATATATCGTGGCCACCTGTTGAAGCGTCTCATGGGACGGTTCAAATGGTGTTCAGACATATATTATATTTCACTGTTGAGAAACTGTTCCCAATATGGTATTAAACAATTGGTTGTGATTTTGGCTTGTGAATAGTTCAATCTCAATAAATTGTTAATCTTGTACAATTTGGATATTTTTTTCAAGATTGGGAAATATAGAAACCGTGTTGAAATATGTGTACAGAGACAGGAAAAATTAGAGTAATATAATGTGTTCAAACATTGCTGAGAATGCAGGAAATTGTGTTTCACACCACTTGGATTTCAAAAAAAATTCGGGGGGACATGCCCCCGGACCCCCCTAGCGAATTTGGCCCCTTCGGGCCCTCACAAAGTTCGCCCCCCCCAATAATCAATTGCTTCCGCCGCCCCTGTAAGATGGCCAATATAGCAACTATATGCCCTGTATAGCATACAGTAACAAGCTAAAGCAAATAAAAATTACATTTGAGATCATTAAAGACTCGAGCACTTGAAACTTTGAGACATTGGTTACCCTGCACTATCTGGCAAAGGGTGAGTTCTACTCCCAGGCTGGTGACATCCATGGTGTCTCTAGAAGTTTGGTTTATCGGTGTATTAATTATGTTGTCTCAGCCATCAATAATCGACTGGACAATATCAGTTTTCCCAACCGAGGAACAAGACCTGGCCAACTATAAAAAAGCCTTTTACAGTGTGGCCAGGATTCCGAACACCCTGGGCGCCGTGGATGGGACACTCAGTGTCAGTCCAATTCACTTTCCTGGTTTTCAGCATGCTGGACTAAGGAAGTTGATTTGACAGCTGTCGTCTGGTTGTTATGACGTCGGACTGGAAGTTTACATTCAAAGGGCTTGATGGATTTCCAATACCGAAGAGTTCTTAAGAATTTTGTAACTTAAGAAATTTTGCACGAACATGTTAGTGAAATGCATGTAAGAAGTTCGCAGGAAGTCCGTACGAAAAATATTGTAGACGTAAGAAAGTTTGTATCGTAAGAAGTTTACCAATCTGTGAAAAAACAAAAGCAGGCCCGACAAAAGTGTTTCCACAACCAGGTGAAAGTGTTCCAAATGCTTACATGTATCAAGTGTCCAAATATTGAAGCAATTCATCAAGTAATATTATATTAATGTTATACGATGATGAAAAAACTAGTACAAACTTTTTGACGCAAAAATGTATGTGTTTGCGCAAAGATGTGAAGGTACAAAAGGTCAAGGTCATGTTAATGGTGGCATGAGTGTATTTCAAATGATTACATGTATCAAATGTTCAAACATTGAAGCAATCCATTAAGTAACATTAATGTTATACGCAGATGAATAAACTTTTTAGACAAGTTGGATGACGACATGCGTGGATACAGGGGTGGGGTGGGGGGGCGGGGTCCAGGGGGTCCGGACCCCCCCCCCCCCCCCCCCCCCCCCCCCTCCCCCACCCCCCCCCCCCCCCCCCCCCCCCCCCCCCCCGCCCCCCCCCCACCCCCCCCCCCCCCCTGTTCCCGGCAAAAAAAAAAACAAATACGAAAATCTACAATACTCAAATAGTTGGATGACTTTTTTCGTGGCCTAGGTGTCAAGAAATCGCATTTGCGGCGATGTGGCATCTAACTTTACCATTTTGCGCTCGCGGAGGTCGGCTATGCCGAATTTTAATTACAGACCCCCCCTGCAATTATTTCTGTATCCGCGCCTGGACGACGACGGTGGAAAAAATGACTATAGTCTGTTTCGTGAAAGCTGCCCAAATTTTACGGCTATATAGACAATTCAAAAACAATATTATTTTCGATAATATTAAATTAAAGGAACATTTAAGAATGAGCCTTCTTTCTATTTCGTGAAATTCGGTCAAATATTGATTTTATTACGAAAAATTGATTTGTCTATGGGAATTTAGCATAGGGGAAAAAGTGGTAAGGAAGTGTGCGAGGAGTCCAAAAACGAAAACATTTGGAAATTGACTCCGAAACCTGACTAGATAGCTTGGATATGATCTAACTAAGAAAACAAAAGTTAAATTTTAAAAATCGGTCCAGTATTTCTAAAATTCAAAAATATTTCCCCATGTTAAATCCCCATAGACATCTTCACGGAGTGAAGATGTCTATGGGGATTTAACATGGGGAAATTGTTTTTTCGCAATAAAATCAATATTTGACCAAATTTCACGAAATAAAAAGAAGGCTCATTCTTAATTTTTCCTTTAATTTAATATTATCAAAAGAAATCTTGTTTTTGAATTGTTTATATAGCCGTAAAATTTGGGCAGCTTTCGTGAAACAGACAGTAGTCCACTTCTGCTGAAGCAGACGCGACAATTAGTGCGGCAATTAGTGCGGAAAGAGTTGTCCTTGTTGCGCGCAGCTAAACCTTTGCATGTGTGGCATATTCACATTATAATCATTCTCCTATTATTTTAACATATGTTTCAGCATGCGAAGATTCATGCGAAACATGCTTCAGATGGCAGCACACTTTCAACTTCCCACGACATGACAGGACGACATTATAATAGATTGTCTCCTATATCCCTTCACATAATATTGGTCCAAACTCTTTTGGGGTGCTATTTCTTCCGAACCGTAGGAATAGCCAATATGATTATATAAACATTTCATATTTTCGAGTGAACTGGTAGAAAGATATAGCAGGGAGAGCGGTAACTATACTGTGATATGTTGTCATGTTATAACAGTGTTATTAGTTATTATATGGTTCCCTTGATGTCGGCACAACAGATGTGAAATAATCTACGAAATGTAGGTGTGCACGGTTCCCTTGATGTCGGCACGACAAATGGGGCAGTAGACGTGGGCTGGGGCGCAGGCGGCACAGGACACGAGGTGATAACAGGGCAGGAAGACGACATTGACATCGACCACCATACAGATCTTACACAGTCGCTGCTCCTTCCGCTCCAGGTTCTCCTGCAGCAGCTGTGACTCTCAACATACAGGGAATGGATCAGGGTTATACATCGCGGCTACAATACAAATCTTACATAGTCGCTGCTCCTTCAACTCCAGATTCTACTGTAGCGCTGTGACTCTAAACATACAGGGAATGGACCAGGGTTATACATGGCGGCCACATAACAGATCTTACACCGTCGCTGCTCCTTCAACTCCAGTGTCTCCTGTAGCGCTGTGACTCTAAACATACAGGGAATGAACCAGGGTTATACATGGCGGCCACAATACAGATCTTGCACAGTCGCTGCTCCTTCAACTCCAGGTTCTACTGTAGCGCTGTGACTCTAAACATACAGGGAATGGACCAGGGTTATACATGGCGGCCACAATATAGATCTGACACAGTCGCTGCTCCTTCAACTCCAGGTTCTACTGTAGCGATGTGACTCTAAACATACAGGGAATGGACCAGGGTTATACATGGCAGCCACAATACAGATCTTACACAGTCGCTGCTCCTTCAACTCCAGGTTCTACTGTTGCGCTGTGACTCTAAACATAAAACACAGGGAATGGACCAGGGTTATACATGGCGGCCACAATATAGATCTTACACAGTCGCTGCTCCTTCAACTCCAGGTTCTACTGTAGCGATGTGACTCTGAACATACAGGGAATGGACCAGGGCTATACATGGCAGCCACAATATAGACCTTACACAGTCGCTGCTCCTTCAACTTCAGGTTCTACTGTAGCACTGTGACTCTAAACATACAGGGAATGGACCAGGGCTATACATGGTGGCCAAAATACAGATCTGACACAGTCGCTGCTCCTTCAACTCGAGGTTCTACTGTAGCACTCTGACTCTAAACATACAGGGAATGGACCAGGGTTATACATGGCAGCCACAATATAGATCTTACACAGTCGCTGCTCCTTCAACTCCAGGATCTATTGTAGCGCTGTGACTCTAAATATACAGGGAATGGACCAGGGTTATACATGGCAGCTACAATATAGATCTTACACAGTCGCTGCTCTTTCAACTCCAGGTTCTCCAGTAGCGCTGTGACTCTAAACATACAGGGAATGGACCAGGGTTATACATGGCGGCCACAATATAGATCTTACACAGTCGCTGCTCCTTCAACTCCAGGTTCTACTGTAGGGCTGTGACTCTAAACATACAGGGAATGGACCAGGGCTATACATGGCGGCCACAATATAGATCTTACACAGTCGCTGCTCCTTCAACTCCAGGTTCTACTGTAGCGCTGTGACACTAAACATACAGGGAATGGACCAGGGCTATACATGGCGGCCACAATATAGATCTTACACAGTCGCTGCTCCTTCAACTCCAGATTCTACTGTAGACTCTAAACATACAGGGAATGGACCAGGGTTATACATGGCGGCCACAATACAGATCTGACACAGTCGCCGCTCCTTCAACTCCAGATTCTACTGTAGCGCTGTGACTCTAAACATACAGGGAATGGACCAGGGTTATACATGGCGGCCACATAACAGATCTTACACCGTCGCTGCTCCTTCAACTCCAGTGTCTCCTGTAGCGCTGTGACTCTAAACATACAGGGAATGAACCAGGGTTATACATGGCGGCCACAATACAGATCTTGCACAGTCACTGCTCCTTCAACTCCAGGTTCTACTGTAGCACTGTGACTCTAAACATACAGGGAATGAACCAGGGTTATACATGGCGGCCACAATATAGATCTTACACAGTCGCTGCTCCTTCAACTCCAGGTTCTACTGTAGCGCTGCGACTCTAAACATACAGGGAATGGACCAGGGTTATACATGGCGGCCACAATATAGATCTGACACAGTCGCTGCTCCTTCAACTCCAGGTTCTACTGTAGCGATGTGACTCTAAACATACAGGGAATGGACCAGGGTTATACATGGCAGCCACAATACAGATCTTACACAGTCGTTGCTCCTTCAACTCCAGGTTCTACTGTAGCGCTGTGACTCTAAACATACAGGGAATGGACCAGGGCTATACATGGCGGCCACAATACAGATCTGACACAGTCGCCGCTCCTTCAACTCCAGATTCTACTGTAGCGCTGTGACTCTAATTTGGACCAGGGTTATACATGGCGGCCACAATATAGATCTTACACAGTCGCTGCTCCTTCAACTCCAGATTCTACTGTAGCGCTGTGACTCTAAACATACAGGGAATGGACCAGGGTTATACATGGCGGCTACAATATAGATCTTACACAGTCGCTGCTCCTTCAACTCCAGATTCTACTGTAGCGCTGTGACTCTAATTTGGACAAGGGTTATACATGGCGGCCACAATATAGATCTTACACAGTCGCTGCTCCTTCAACTCCAGATTCTACTGTAGCGCTGTGACTCTAAACATACAGGGAATGGACCAGGGTTATATTCATGGCGGCTTACAAATATAGATCTTACACAGTCGCTGCTCCTTCAACTCCAGATTCTACTGTAGCGCTGTGACTCTAAACATACAGGGAATGGACCAGGGTTATACATGGCGGCTACAATACAGATCTGACACAGTCGCCGCTCCTTCAACTCCAGGTTCTACTGTAGCGCTGTGACTCTGAACATACAGGGAATGGACCAGGGTTATACATGGCGGCCACAATTCAGATCTGACACAGTCGCCGCTCCTTCAACTCCAGATTCTACTGTAGCATTGTGACTCTAAACATACAGGGAATGGACCAGGGTTATACATGGCGGCCACAATATAGATCTTACACAGGCGCTGCTCCTTCAATTCCAGGTTCTACTGTAGCGCTGTGACTCTAAACATACAGGGAATGGACCAGGGCTATACATGGTGGCCACAATATAGATCTTACACAGTCGCTGCTCCTTCAACTCCAGGTTCTACTGTAGCGCTGTGACTCTAAACATACAGGGAATGGACCAGGGCTATACATGGCGGCTACAATATAGATCTTACACAGTCGCTGCTCCTTCAACTCCAGGTTCTACTGTAGCGATGTGACTCTGAACATACAGGGAATGAACCAGGGTTATACATGGCGGCTACAATATAGATCTTACACAGTCGCTGCTCCTTCAACTCCAGGTTCTACTGTAGGGCTGTGACTCTAAACATACAGGGAATGGACCAGGGCTATACATGGCGGCTACAATATAGATCTTACACAGTCGCTGCTCCTTCAACTCCAGGTTCTACTGTAGCGATGTGACTCTGAACATACAGGGAATGAACCAGGGTTATACATGGCGGCTACAATATAGATCTTACACAGTCGCTGCTCCTTCAACTCCAGGTTCTACTGTAGCGCTGTGACTAAACATACAGGGAATGGACCAGGGCTATACATGGCGGCCACAATATAGATCTGACACAGTCGCTGCTTCTTCAACTTCAGCTACATCACACAGTTTAAGTCATCTAATGACGTCAAAACATTATGACATTTAATCTTTACATACTTCTTTGAACTGCCTTGTATTTGTATAGGCGAGTTTGAATTTACGACTTTGTGTGCGATTTTTATACAACGGTGGCAAATGATAATTTTGTACCTTTCATAATTATATAATCTTCAGACACAGGCGAATTTGAATTGTTTTGTACCTTGTTTAGAAAGGTGTTTCATGTATATACAAACAATAAATGACATGTGATTGATTAGCTGCACGTTTTCCTCTTTACAGGCAACAGGTTGCATAGCTGCACGTTTTCTGCTTTATAGACAACAGGTTGCACTATATCACTACACCACGGCCAACTGTATTGCGTAATAGCATTTACACATAACGCACTAAAATATAGAAAATACCTGCAGGGCGTTGACATTCATACTTCGCTATAATGTTATTGAGAGACAGTTATATGATATGACACAAATATATTACCATAAACTTACCTAATAAAGTGTGTATTAGCAAAATGCTTAGGTCACTCTCCACGAAGTAGAAAGTAAATGTCACAGGGTGACATTTTATAACATAAATCCTGTATCTGTAAGTTGGTTAATTTCGTTTAATTTTACGATTTGGATAAAATGTATGCGTTTGTATCGTCTCGTTTTGTAATATGTTGTCAATTGTCCGGTTGCATGTATGAGGCTCCTGCAGGAGTATGTATGTATGCACATAGTGTATGAATGCTCAAAGAACCTTTATTATCCCATATCACGCCCCATTGCATGTCCACCCACTAATCCGTTTCACGCACCAGGCATTCCGACCGGCAACGCCATCTTGAATGCATTAATTTAGTAATATAATGATCTTATAGTTTTTCACTTACGTGAAATTATATTTAGTTACTCATTTGATATTATTGGTAAGAGGTTGTCGATTGAATACATGTGTTATGTCATGCCTTTGCTATTGCACTACCTCGCAGTCCGCTGTTTGCAATAAAGTTGTGCTGAGATTTATATCTGTAGTATGTAAACATGTAAACGTGTTAGATGTTGGTGGGTGGGGTGTATTCTATTTCTATACAATCCTTTGTTTAATGTAAACGGTTACTTTGGTGGGCTACGATGACTGACACTCCCTATTGAGTAGCTTATTTAGTCGCTAGGTTACGTCAGACATCGTACCCTACATATGTTTACATGTTCAGCCTGATTAAATGCACAGGGAATTTATCAAACTGTAAACTAATAGAACCCTGTGTATTTATTTCAGGTCACCTCTTCTTTGTCCATAAAAAAGAACTCACAGCCTTTGCGTGTTTATAGTATTTAACCCGTTGGAGGTAGAACCCTGTGATAATGGCGCCCAACTAGTGGATTGGACTTGAGGTGGCCAATAGTTATACAAAGCTTGGAGCCGCTAAACGCAGAGATCGTCTGTGTTATTGGGGATCGGCGACTTCCGAGGTCACAACAAACGGCATAGCAAGTTTGCCGTGATCAGTGTAGCTATATTGAATACCGGTATCAACTAAGTTTCACACTTGGAATATAAATATAGTTTATATGGGCCCCGACGTTTGAGAGAAATGCATGCACGTTGATAAACGCGGTCGCGAAGCGCGAGAGATATAGTGAAACTCAATTTCACTAACGACAATTCCATACATCAGTAACAGTAGTTATCTGAGCGTAAGCCGACAGGTAAATACTGATTGTATTCACACGGTTGATTAATTGACTTTGCCTTGGGCAAATTATATCTACTAAATTGTTCCCGTGCAGCAATTTGGTAACTTGTGACAATACGTATTGTGTTTCGCTGGATTACGTTATCGAGTAGGTACAGAGGATTATCAATACTCGGTTCGCCGGACAATTTACATTTTCCATTTTTGCTGACCACCAACTGGACAGTTAGTATCGTTTTCTCGTGTGTTGGTGGACAGTGGTCAGTTACCTGACTATTGTGGACAGATTAATTCGCCGTATTAAAGTACGGAGAAGTTGAAAATTTAGAGTATGGTCTAATCAGATACATATTTGTATTAGGTGATCAGTGGTTTTGTTCTTACATTAGCTTTGCTTCCTTTTTGTTTTGATCGTTCCATAATAGACAAAACGTTCACGTCTGTCGTGTACAACATACAACATTAGTATGCACAATACACCATGGATATCCTTTCGTATATCTGGATCTGTATTTGAACTAAAGTTTTTTTGAATGGTAAAAAGGTGAATATCATGGAAAAAGGTGTAATATCAGGTGGAAACTGGACAATTGTGCATACATCTATGTAAGATAGACCAATAGTTTATGTGTTAGGGAAATTTATTTCTGAACTGTGCAGTAGTATTTGATGTGTGGGTTACAACACCTGAATAGTAAGTAATTATATTTTGAGAATATATTAATTATTGTCCGGTGTCACATCTAACCCATTTGCACTGCAGTGTACCTTGTTTAAGTGATAATATATGAGTGAACGTGAATGAGTGAATGTGTGTTGTATTACGTTCTTTGTTCTGTGTTTTGTGTTTATTCGTCCAATGTGTGTTAATTCGTCCAATGTGTGTTAATTGCGTAAAGAAACATACGTATATACTCGTTTGATATCGTAAACGTATATTTTGAATATTCTTTTTGGCTCTTCAATTTTGATATACATTTATATGTAACGTTCTTTTAACGAAAGAGCTGTGTATCTTTTCGGTGTTTTCGGTCACGTGACATTTCGCGACTTTTTCGATATTTGCTTCGCCACATTTCGCGCTGTAAATTTATTGTAGTATTTTAAACATTGTAGAATGAACTGTAGATCGTGAATTGTAATAGCCACACTCGGAAGTTGTTCAGTGGCGCTGTGCTGAACGGATTGCATATGCACACTGTGTGCTGACGTTGACGACATAGATTGTCGGCAGGCTGGGAATGCACCAGTCAGGCAGTTTTGATACATACTGCATAATTAACGACATGCAGGTTGGGAATGCCCTACCGCTAGTTTAGTTTCTGTCTTTTGAGTTTTGAATTGCATTGTGATTCCTGTATACCATTGAATTGTAAACATAATATTGGACGGTGTTGTAGTCAAGTTGATACTTACTACTTGAGAGTTGATTATCATGGCTACCGGTGGTCCTGGTGATAGTATGAAACCTTCAGACTTTGGTCTCATGGTTGAAGCACTTCGGCGGCAGGGAGACTACGTGGTTATGACCAAAGCGGAGTTTGAGAAATTTAAACCACACAATCCCATGGATAGTAGTACTCCAGCCCACAAGACAAAGAAACTCACTGAGTTCCTCACAAAGTCTGAACCTCTTGTGAAACCAATGTTCACATTTCAGACACCAACCAGTAGTATGCCAAGGCACAGGTTCACAGTTCAGTCACCGGAAGTAGATGCAGCAGCCCAGACACCAATAGTCAACACTAGCCTTAGTGTGCCGTACACACCCACGGTACCTAAGTTGCCAGTGTTTTCTGGGGATGAACCACCACAGAAAGGAGACACAACATACGACGTGTGGCATTTTGAAGTGAAATGCATTATTGCAGACGATTCACTTAATGAGCACATGAGAGTACAGGCCATACGAAAATCACTTCGAGGCACGGCACGACAGATGCTTATCCCATTGGGTGAAATTGCCAGTAGTTCTGTCATAGTTGCAAAGCTTGACGGATTATTTGGCAACGTCAGCTCCAATGAGACTGTCATGCAGAGGTTCTACACTGAGAGCCAGAAAGAGAACGAATCTGTAACAGCGTTTGGTTGCAGATTGGAATCACTGCTACAGATAGCCATCGACAACGGGCATGTAAGCTCATTAGTCAAGGACGACATGCTTCGATCCAAGTTTTGGACCAGTCTACACAGTGATCAACTGAAGAGTCAAACCAGACACAAGTACGACACAATTAAATATTTTGATTTACTGCTCAGAGAAATCAGGGCAGTAGATCTAGAGATCAATGCAGCTTCGAAGACTGAAACCAGCAGGGTTACTGGAGCCAAGCCAAAACCTAGTGTTCAGCATCAGCCTGTTCAACAGCCGCCAGTAACGCAACAGACCAACACGATAGACGAACTGTCTGCTCAGATGGCTGAACTGATGCAGAAATTAAGAGAGCTGGAGCGAAAGGTGGATGCCAATTCTCAACCATTTAGAGACAGAAACAGCGAGGATCGGCCACCTCCAGTTCCAGCTCAAGCTTATAATCGCGGCAGTTCCACGCGCGGGGATTACCGTGGTTATAGAGGGCGTAGTAACCACCGGGGAACCGGACGCGGTTTCTCTGGCGGTTATCGTGGTGGATATCGTGGAAGCGACCAAGTGTATCAGCAACAGCCAAAAGAGTAACCTCCTCCATTGATGGGCGAATGGGGGATGGTGAAGGTCTACGAAATAGCCCTAAACCGGGAGCCAAAAAGTTGTTTGACAGATTGATAGGGTCGACCAATGAAGCTCAGATCAACATATGTGGTGTTGATACGGTCGCGTTAGTTGACAGTGGTTCTATGGTAACTTGTGTTTCGGAAGATTTCTACAAGTCCTTAGATCCTCTACCGGAACTTCACGACATCACAGAGTTTGACCTTGATGTTTACGGAGCTGAAGGTGGAAAGTTGCCATTTTCTGGATATCTGGAAGCAGACATTGTTGTACCATTTCTGTCTAATCATTCATTTTGTATTCCCGTACTGGTGATGCCTATGACAGAGTACAACCAAAGAGTTCCAGTTATTGTGGGAACTAATGTTATCAGGTTATGTAAATCTTTACAGGATACATGTACCGAAGACATACCAGATGCATGGCAGACTGCGATAGACAGCATGTGTGTGAGCAACATCATACCAGTGAAGACCACTAACAAATTTCCAATTACTCTAGGTCCCAATCAGGTGATGACTGTGAATGGATTAGCGAGGAAATCGGGCAGTATTGAGACAGCTGTAACAGAGCAAATAGACACATGTCTGGCAGGAAGTGTTGACAGTTTGTCCGCGAGTGGTATCCTTAAATAGGAAAGCGGGCAACACTGTCAGAGTTCCTGTCAGGATTTGCAATTTGTCAGCACATGCTGTCAGGATTCCTCCTAAGTCAAACATATGTGCCCTGAAAGAGGTGAGTGTTGTGGATATGTGGCCCCCGAATCCTGCAAGTTCTACTGAAAGTGGAGAGGTTGACTCCCATGATAAATTGAAAGAGCTTGGTCTCGATATCAAGTACGACAATCTATCTCCCGAGCAACAAATCAGAGCGCAGCAGGTTCTTGGGAAATGGGAAGGTCTGTTTTCCAGGTCATTGGTCGACTTGGGTCGAACTGATCTGGTCAAACATACCATCAAGTTGACGGATGATTCCACATTCAAGGAGCCATATAGACGCATTCCACCCGGGCTATTCGAAGAAGTAAGGCAGCATTTGAGGGAAATGCTTGACTGCGGAGCCATTAGGGAGTCACAAAGTCCCTATTCTTCCAACGTCGTACTAGTCCGGAAAAAAGATGGATCTTTACGGTTCTGTATAGACTTCAGGAAACTGAATAACAGAACAGTTAAAGATGCATACATGCTACCGAGGATAGACGACACCATAGATACACTTGTGGGGAGCAAGTACTTCAGTAAACTAGATCTTCGATCTGGCTACTGGCAGGTAGAGCTCGCCGAAGAGGACAAAGCTAAGACAGCATTTTCTGTGGGCGGCCTTGGTTTCTATGAGTGTAACCGTATGGCGTTTGGATTAACGAATGCTCCGGCTACGTTTCAACGCCTTATGGAAACATGCATGGGCGAACTCAACCTCAGAGAATGTCTGATCTTCCTAGACGACATATTGATCTTCTCGAAGACTTTCGAAGAGCATATTCACAGACTGGAAGCAGTCTTCCAGAGACTTCACACACATGGATTGAAACTGAAACCATCGAAGTGTGAGTTCTTCAGGACTGAAGTCAACTACCTGGGACATGTAGTCTCCGAAAAAGGTGTTCATACGGATCCAGACAAAACTGAAGCTCTCACCACTTGGCCAGTACCGACAAACGTGAAGTCATTGCGATCATTCCTTGGATTCGCAGGGTATTACCGACGGTTCGTTAAGGACTATTCCAAGATAGTCAAACCCCTTAACGATCTTCTGGTCGGACATCCTACCAATAAGACAGCGAAGACATCCAAGAAGAAGAAGACTCCATGGGTATGGGGTGATGACCAGCACCAAGCCTTTGACGTTATCATTCAGAAGCTTACTTCACCACCAGTTCTGGCTTATGCAGACTTCTCCCAGCCGTTTATCGTGAACACCGACGCTTCAACAGATGGGCTTGGTGCGGTCATATACAGGAGCAGGGATGGACACGAGCGGGTTATAGCTTATGCGAGCAGAGGTCTCCGCCCAAGCGAGAGAAATTACCCTGCTCATAAGCTAGAATTTCTGTGTCTGAAGTGGGCCTTGACCGACAAGTTTAAGGATTACCTGTATGGTAACACATTCGAAGTCCGGACAGATAACAATCCGCTGACATATGTCACCAAGACGGCCAAGCTTGACGCCACCAGTCATCGATGGCTAGCTGCGTTGTCTACCTTCAACTTCAAGCTGACATATCGAACCGGCAAGAGCAACGCAGACGCAGACGGATTGTCCCGACGACCACAACTTAAGGAGCATATGTTTCCTGAGGTGATAAAAGCCATAAGTCAAGCTTACTTGGTACCCAAAGAATTCTTACCGCTGGCGGAAAGTATCGTTGTCACTGACTCATCGCATCTCGATGCAGACGACTCAGAACCAACAACTGGATACTCACGAATTTTCGAACATTGATTGGCGAAAAGAGCAAGAATCAGATGATACTATATCCGTTGTACTGGATCTGATGCGGCAAGGTCACCATCCGAAGGATGGCATTGGCACGTTTCCGCCAGAAGTTCAACGATATAGTCGTGAGTGGAAAAGATTACATATTCGAGACAGTATTCTCTACCGAGAGACTGTTCTTGATGGTAAACCATCCTACCAACTTGTGTTGCCATCTGCATACCGTGAAACAGCCCTAAAGGGATTACACGATGACGTCGGTCATCAAGGCAGAGAGAAGACCACTTGGCTAGTAAGACAACGTTTTTTCTGGCCAGGACTTGAAGCTGATGTTCAACGGAAGGTAGAGAAATGCGGCAGATGTATTCGGAGGAAGACTCCTGCGTTACCGAGAGCGGAACTGGTCACTATCCAGACGTCTAGACCTATGGAGTTGGTCTGCATTGATTTCCTGTCGTTGGAGCGCTCAAAAGGTGGTTTCGAGGACATATTGGTCATCACTGACCATTTTACCCGGTATTCCCAGGCTATACCGACTCGTAACCAATCTGCGAAAGCGACAGCGAAGGCACTATATGACCACTTCATTTGTCACTATAGCTTTCCTGCACGACTACATAGTGATCAGGGGCGCAATTTTGAAAGCCGTGTAATAAAAGAGTTGTGTCAAATAGCAGGAGTACAGAAGAGCCGGACTACTCCGTATCATCCCATGGGAAACGGCATGGTTGAGAGATTCAACCAGACGCTCATCAAGATGCTAGGTACCCTGGAAGAATACGAGAAATCCGACTGGAAATCCTATGTGGCACCATTGGTACACGCCTACAATGCTACCAGACACGATTCGACAGGATTTTCCCCACACTACCTTATGTTTGGCTGGCACCCACGTCTTGCCGTAGACGCTTTTCTTGGTGTGGAGAATCCTGCGGAGACTGCTGGTAGTAGGGAGTCGTATGCTAGGAAGCTGAAAAAAAAACGGCTGGACTATGCCTACAAAGTAGCTTCAGCAGAGGCCAAGAAAACAGTGCCAGATACAAAACCCAGTATGACACCAAGGTTCGAGAATCGACCCTGGAAGTGGGTGACAGAGTTCTGGTCAGGAACGTGGGTATCAGAGGCAAACACAAACTGGCTGATAGATGGGAACGAGACCCATACATTGTCCTGAGAATTCCAAACCCGGAAGTGCCTGTGTATGAAGTGCGGAAGGAATCCGGAAATGGGCCAGTAAAAACCCTTCACCGGAACTTACTTCTGCCCTTCATGAGCATACCATGTGTTGACCCTCTGGTACCTGACGATCCAAACCCGACACCAGAACAAGCGACAGGGAAAACAACCCGGCGAAAGACGAGAAAAGCGCCAGAAAGAACAACATCAAACACAGATTCTGATGTTACTACAGATTGGAGTTCAGATAATGAAGCCCAGAAATATGTCATTCCTGCTAGAAGGAAGAATTGGCGCAGACCAAGCGGCGATTCAATAATGCCACCTTCTGCCTCATCCACTAACTCCTCACGAGTCAGTAATCTGGATCAGGCAAGTCTAACATCTAGTAGAGAAACCACTGGTAGGAACAGTATTAGATCATCCCGTGACAATAGAAATGAAAGTGTGACATCAAATGACACACCTATGTCTACAACCATATCTCCTGCTGCTATCGAGAGCAGTAGGACAGAATATGATACCGTAGGAGATGAAGCGCATGACACACCAGCTGGACCAAGGCGGTCAACAAGAGATCGAAGACCACCTGACAGGTATGGCCAATGGGTCATGCCTTATATAATACAAGTGGACGAGAAAGATGTCATATAGTGTTAATATATTACTTGTTTTTTAGTATAGGTAGGCGCCTGCCTATACTATTAACACTAATAATATGGGGAGAAATGTCAAAGGATATTTCAGTTGTCAAAATGTACATAAAGCATTAATGTTTGGGTTTACATGTTTCGTTATTATTCGCGTAGTAATACAGTAACACATAGTGTATGCATTACTTGATTGGTACATGACATTTGCATGCATGTCAGTGTAATGTATTTGTTCATAATGCAACTCGCGTTAATTATGGATAAACCAAAATGGACAATTGAGCACTTGTTTTTGCAATATATAGTATATAGGATATATACTCGGATATATAGTATCCGTCACGTGCGTAACGATGTTATTCGCGGAAACAGGTACTCGCGAATCGCATTGAAGTCAGATGATAGAATGCCGGGAGTCATTCTCTCATTGTGGGGGAGAATGTCACAGGGTGACATTTTATAACATAAATCCTGTATCTGTAAGTTGGTTAATTTCGTTTAATTTTACGATTTGGATAAAATGTATGCGTTTGTATCGTCTCGTTTTGTAATATGTTGTCAATTGTCCGGTTGCATGTATGAGGCTCCTGCAGGAGTATGTATGTATGCACATAGTGTATGAATGCTCAAAGAACCTTTATTATCCCATATCACGCCCCATTGCATGTCCACCCACTAATAATTCCGTTTCACGCACCAGGCATTCCGACCGGCAACGCCATCTTGAATGCATTAATTTAGTAATATAATGATCTTATAGTTTTTCACTTACGTGAAATTATATTTAGTTACTCATTTGATATTATTGGTAAGAGGTTGTCGATTGAATACATGTGATATGTCATGCCTTTGCTATTGCACTACCTCGCAGTCCGCTGTTTGCAATAAAGTTGTGCTGAGATTTATATCTGTAGTATGTAAACATGTAAACGTGTTAGATGTTGGTGGGTGGGGTGTATTCTATTTCTATACAATCCTTTGTTTAATGTAAACGGTTACTTTGGTGGGCTACGATGACTGACACTCCCTATTGAGTAGCTTATTTAGTCGCTAGGTTACGTCAGACATCGTACCCTACATATGTTTACATGTTGAGCCTGATTAAATGCACAGGGAATTTATCAAACTGTAAACTAATAGAACCCTGTGTATTTATTTCAGGTCACCTCTTCTTTGTCCATAAAAAAGAACTCACAGCCTTTGCGTGTTTATAGTATTTAACCCGTTGGAGGTAGAACCCTGTGATATAAACAAAGAATGCTTCAATCGCACATTTGGAAAGACTACTCCGTCATAACGCTTAGGTAATGCAGTGTAATGAAATGTAATTAGAGTTATGTACTCAGAACTACAGGTTGCAGTATATCGCTACACCACGCTACACAGTAAGAAGAGTGCCGTAAGTCACAAAATACGCCCATCATAGACGGGCCAGACAGCGAAGATGCAGAAATGTGAAGCTGTCCCCAAGGTAAGAAACATTAACGAGAATTTGAAAATCTATAGCATTATTTCCTCCTCTTATTGTGATAAACAGGTATATACTAATTGAGGTAGAGATTTGTAAAGTAGAAATTATATAGAATTGGATACAAAAATTTAGAAAAAATGGCTAACTTAAAAAGGTTTTGTTTGTTTGTTTATTGGTGTTTAACGGCCTATCAACATCTAAGGTCATTTAAGGCCGGGCCAACAGGTTTGATCCCGTTTTAACCTGCTGCATTGGGGGGAAAATCCCAAAATCAGAACGGATTATTTACATCAAGAAAAAATATATTCAGCCCTGAAATTAGAATAACCTGACCTGGTGCAAGGTCCATGCCACACCACATGTCACTTGGCCCCTTCCCCTAAAATAGGATTACGGATAATCGTAATACTCATATATAAGGGGTTTAACCAGATTCAACCGTCACATACAAAATGCCAAAGATGTACATGAGGGCCAAACCAGGTGTCCAGTCGGAATTCCGGTAAGGATGAACCCCGATCGTTAAATTACCAATCACATGCTCCCGAACAACCACCCACCAAGTGATATTTTTTGTTAAAAAATATTTTTTTTGGCATAAAAACACAAAGGTGCACATCTTCAATATATGTAGAAGACGTGTGTATAGTTTCAGATCGAATGATGGAACGGTTTCAGAGGAGTTGTGTACACAAACTCTGTACCCTATATAGAATTGTATATAAAAATGTAGAAAAATTGGCTAAGTTAAAAAGGTGATATTTTTGTTAAAAAATATTGTTTTCGCCATAAAAACACCAAGGTGCACATCTTCAATATGTGTAGAAGACGTGTGTATAGTTTCAGATTGATTGACTGAATGGTTTCAGAGAAGTTGTGTATACAAACTATGCAGTTTTTCTGTCCGCCACCCGCCCGTCCCGCGGTAAAACATAATACGTACCGTTTTTTTTAAAACGGTCGTATAAAAATGTGTGTAATAGCATTTACAATTCGCGCACTAAAATATAGAAACCAGACGCGGCCCGCATGTCGAACCCGCCGAGGCATTTGATGGTCTCATAGAGTGTATTTATTTGAAGTTTGAATTAAGGGCTGTGAAGATAATTATAAGGTATGTAAAAGCTTAGAATGAAAATATGGATGGTAATAAAGAATTATTTGAAGTAAATTGGAGTAAGTGTTGTGGAGATATACATGTAAGGAAGGTATGTTAAAACTTTCACACAAATTTCAAACAAGAATGCCGCAAGTCACAAAATACGCCCGTCGAATATGGGCCAGACAGCGAAGATGCAGAAATGTGAAGCTGTCACCAAGGCAAGAAACATTAATGAGAATTTCAAAATCTATAGCATTATTTTTTCCACTTGTTGTGATAAACAGGAATACTAATTTAGGAAGAGATGTGTAAAGTACAAATTATATAGACTTGGATACAAAAAAATGTGGAAAAAATGGCAAATTATATAGAATTGAATACAAAAAATGTGGAAAAAATGGCTAAAAGTTAAAAAGGTGAAATTTTTGTTAAAAAATATTTTTTCGGCATAAAAACACCAAGGTGCACATGCATCTTCAATATGTGTAGAAGACGTGTGTATAGTTTCAGATCGAATGACTGAACGGTTTCAGAGTAGTTGTGTACACAAACTCTGTACCCTGTATAGAATTGAATACAAAAATGTGGAAAAAATGGCTAAGTTAAAAAGGTGATATTTTTGTTAAAAATATTTTTTTGTCATAAAAGCACCAAGGTGCACATCTTCAATATGTGTAGAAGACGTGTGTATAGTTTCAGATCAATCGACTGAACAGTGTCAGAGTTGTGTACACAATCTCTGTACCCTATATAGAATTGTATAGAAAAATGTAGAAAAAGTGGCTAAGCTAAAAATGTGATATTTTTGTTAAGTTGCACATCTTCAATATGTGTAGAAGACGTGTGTATAGTTTCAGATCGATCGACTGAACGGTTTCAGAGGAGTTGTATACACAAACTCTATACCCTATATAGAACTGTATACAACAAGAAACGAGGCAAAGCCACGAAGGCCAGGTTTTTTCCAAGCATAGACACTTGGATAACATAATTATACCCACTTTTTGTAGACTAGATGGCTGTGGCCTGCATGTCGCGCCTTGGGGCGAGGCATGGACACTAAAAAAATAGATATAGTAGATGGAAAAACTTTAACCAAAAAACATTAACCGGACACACGGACGTACGGACGGACGTATGCCAAAATGCCGACGATATCGCGCTTTCCGCAATCGGACGCGACAATGATGATAAACACCCATGTGAAGTATCAAGGTAATGGGTGAAGCAGTTGCAGAGATATAGTACACGAAAAAACTTTAATAAAAACATTCAAAGTAATTTGACCTTGACATTGGGCACAGGGGCCGCACGGTTGGGGGGTAGAATGAAAATATGGATGATGATAAACACCAATGTGAAGTTTCAAGGTAATGGGCGAAGCAGTTGCAGAGATATAGTATAACGAAAAACTTTTAACCAAAATACTTTAACCAGACGTACGTTAAAAAGTTAACGTTGAAAAGTCAATTACGTAGAAATAATAGGTGAAGGTAAATAAAATGGTCACATGTTGGATAGTTGTATGTGGTAGGCACCTCTTGGTTATGAAGCTGTGAAAGTTTGGTGGTCCTAGGTGGTACAGTACCAAAGAAACTTAAACACGAAAACTTAACATTGTAAACGCGAAAACTTAACATTGAAAATGGCTAAGTCGACTGCGCGGAAAAAATGGGTCAAGTTCAAAAAAAGGTAACATGTTGGATAGTGATATGTGGTGGGCACCCCTTGATTATGAAGCTGTGAAAGTTTGGTGGTCCTAGGTGGTACAGTAACAAAGAAATGGACTCAAACACAAAAACTTAACATTGATTGTGGACGCCGCCCACCCGGCTTTCGCCAATCCAATAGCCTGGACTTTTTAAAAAAAAATCTGGCTAAAAAAGGTAACATGTTGGGTAGTGATATGTGGTGGGCACCCCTTGACTATGAAGCTGTGAAAGTTTGGTGGTCCTAGGTGGTACAGTAACAAAGAAATGGACTCAAACACGAAAACTTAACATTGATTGTAGACGCCACCTGCCCGCCCGGCTTTCGCCATTCCAATAGCCTGGATTTTTTCCCCAAAAAAACCTGGCTAAAAATGTAGAAAAAATGGCTAAGTTAAAAAGGTGATATTTTTGTTAAAAAAATATTTTTTCGCCATAAAAACACCAAGGTGCACATCTGCAATATGTGTAGAAGGCATGTGTATTGTTTCAGACCGATCGACTGAACGGTTTCAGAGGAGTTGTGTACACAAACTCTGATCCCTATATAGAATTGTATACAAAAATGTAGAAAAAATGGCAAAGTTAAAAAGATAATATTTTTGTTAAATAAAAAAAAATCGCCATAAAAACACCAAGGGGCACATCTTCAATATGTGTAGAAGATGTTTGTATAGTTTCAGATCGATTGACTGAATGGTTTCAGAGGAGTTATGTACAAAAACTATGCGCTTTTTCTGTCCGCCGCCCGCGGTAAAACAAAATGCGTACCGTTTTTTTAAAAAAAAAGGTGGGGGGGGGGGCAGGGGTATAACAATGACGGCTATCAGGAAATTAAATAATTATATTGTCCACATCATTATTATGGTCCATACATCTTTATTTATCAGTAAGTATAGAAAATGCAGGTATATTTGGGTGTCTTGGGGTGATTTGCCACGAGAATTACCGTGCATAAATTTGTGTTGACACCTAAAAAATGGCGGTGGAGGTTAGAGAATATACCAAATGGCGCATAAGTAGTCCGGTATAAACAAAATAGTGTGGGCATTTTCAGGTCACAGACTTGCAAATATTTATCAATTTCTACCCAGTTTCACTTTGAGGAACATTTTGGGGTGCTTTTAACACCAGTCACGTGATGTAAACAGAGTTTCTGTGGCCAAAAAATGTAAACAATATTGTGGGATATGACGAGGTTGGATTTTTCTTTCTTAGGAGACGGACACCTGTACGTCATTGTGATCGATATGTCTCGCTTTCCGCAGGCGGACTTGACAAAAACCTGCAGGGCGTTGACGTTCATACTTCACTATATTGTTATCGAGAGAGAAAATGCCACAATACATGTATGACACAAAACTATTACCATAAACTTACTTACTCAGAACTAATAATTGACCATCCAAGACACGCTAGAATCACCTGTGTATCAGATAACAAAACCCGTTAGCAGATATTTATACCATACATTGTCATTGAATTGACTGAATTATTATGTGTCAGCCTTTGGGGTGTTTATGGTGACCCCTTTGTCCAATTCCACGCAGCCAGATAAGCTGCGTATTGTTGTAATTTGCCAGAGTGTGGGGATATTATATTATACAGGACAGTCTGTAACAATTGCCTCTGGTTCACAGGCAATAAATGCTTATTGTTGTAAAAGTATACAGCAATAAATGCTTATCTCACAGGGAAGTTATACTTACGTGGAAGGCTAAATGCACATGGCACAAAGGAGATGGGTTATAAGTACCGGTCCATCGTGTCGATGTCTAGTGCATAAAAGAAAGAGATAGAGCACATGGGCTTCTGAAGTACACAAACCGCTTGTGCGTAACAAAATCCGGGAAAGCTGGTTCCGTGGTGTGTTATATAATTGTGTTATATCATTAGGTCAGAACCGGGAACCAGGTGATAAACTACATAAAGGTTAAAAGCGCAAGGTAGCATCACAACAGTATTTGCGTAAATACCCAATTAAAATTGCCAAAAACCCAAATGAAAGGACAAATCGGGACTCGTTGTTACTGTGCAAGGCCGCCAAGATCCCTGTTCAATCAAAACATCATGAAGCGTTGAAAAAGCTTGCAAAGTGGGGCACTGATTCGCACCACAGTAGGACTCGGTCAAACTACGAATACCTGAGCCTTTTGCTTGTTACCCTGTCCCATGTTGAAATAAACCCAGGCCCTGGTCGGTTACCCAAATTCCCCTGTGGACACTGTGGCAAAGCTGTAAGAAATAATACTGATGCCATACAGTGTGACTCGTGCGACACCTGGTTTCACCGTGTATGCTCAGGGATGTCCAAGGATACATATCAGTTACATGTTCATGACTCGTACTCGTGGCCTTGCTTGAATTGCGGACTGCCAAACTTCAGCTCGGCATACTTTGACGATGCCTCACTCTCATCCCTTGCTGATCCAAACATGTACTGTGACCTCACTGATTCCGAGTCGTGAGTCGGACTGCCCACTCACATCTACCCCCAAAAAGTCGAGTAACAATAAGTGTAACAAAAACACCCCACGGAAATTGAAGATACTAAACGTAAACTTTCGTTCTGTGATGAACAAAATAGGTGACTTTCATGCACTAGTGGACACAGAACAGCCAGATATTCTTGTGGGTACAGAATCATGGCTCACCCCAGACATTGGTACTGCTGAGTTCCTTCCATGCGGATTTTCCCTTTCCAGACTAGACAGGAAAGGTAAAAAAGATGGAGGTGTGTTCATAATGGTAAGAAACGGCATAGTATGTAGCCATGAGCCCCAATTTACCACAAACTGTGAAATAACATGGGTAAAGTTGGAAATAACAGGTACTCAGCCCCATTATCTTGCTGCCTACTACCGTCCTCATGAAAATGACGAAACAAGCCTCGCTGAACTCCGGAAATCACTGGAACTGGTACGTAAACATCCTGGTACAGTCCATGTGACTGGTGACATGAATTTGCCCAAATTCAACTGGAGCACATATTATCCCACAATATCACATGACTGCCAACATAATGGTATATATGAAAGTTTCGTTGATATCATGGACGACTTCAGCTTAACACAACTGGTAAATGAACCAACAAGGTACAACAATACACTGGATCTCTTCCTTACCACCAACAACACACTGATTGGTAAGGTTTCTGTAATTCCCGGCATCAGTGATCACGATGTTGTATGTGTCGAAGCCAACCTGAAACCTAAATTACTTAAAACTAAACCACGCCATGTTCACTTATATAGAAAAGCCAACTGGGATGCTTTTAGATCTGGTATGTCTACCTACAAGGACACTTTCTTGTCACAGAGCAATGGTAAGTCTGTCCAAGACCTCTGGGATGAGTTTACGTCTAATCTCCAGAAACTCCAAGATGAGTGCATTCCATCCAAGCTTATACGAGGTAACAAATCCCTCCCCTGGACCACACAGGACATCAGACGAGCCATCCGAAAACGTAATAAACTTTATGATCAATTCAAGAAGTCTCACTGCCCAGAGAAAAGACAACAGCACCTCGAATGGCGACACCTAATAAGACAAAAGGTAAAACTAGCATACGAAACCTACATTGCAGACTTACTAGGTGTCAACGACGAAAATGAAGGCGACACAAAGGTCGACAGTAAAAAACTTTTCTCGTTCCTGAAGGGCGCCAGGCAAGACAGTGAGGGCATATCTCCCCTACTGTCAGAAGGTAAGCTCCACACAGACACAAAAGAGAAAGCCAATATACTGAACAAACAGTTTCAGTCCGTATTCTCTCCAAGATCACATATTGACCCAAGCACGAGTGGAGGAACCCAACCCCAGTGCTACCCTCATATGCCCGATATCGACATCTCCACATCAGGTATAATGAAGCTACTCCACGGCCTTAATCTGACTAAAGCAGCGGGCCCAGATCTGATAAAGCCATTGGTACTGATAGAGTTAAGGGAACAAATAGCACCTATTCTAAAGGTAATCTTTCAGCAATCCCTACAAACAGGCGAAGTACCAAAGGACTGGGTTTCTGCCAATGTGGCTCCATTATATAAGAAGGGAGACCGGTCAATCGCAGCGAATTACCGTCCTATATCACTGACATGTATTATTTGCAAGGTACTTGAACACATAGTAGCCTCCAACCTAGCCCGCCACCTAGACTCACACACTATTATGTATGACTTACAGCACGGGTTTAGGGAGAAGCGCTCATGCGAGACACAGCTGACCATGCTCATCGAGGACCTGGCACGAACGTGCAGTAAAGGCAGGCAAACAGACCTCATACTACTTGACTTTAGCAAGGTATTCGACAAAGTCACCCACGAGAAGCTACTCCATAAGCTAAGTACCTACGGTGTTCAAGGCATGACACTGGACTGGATTCGAGCCTTCCTCAGTGATAGGACACAGTCGGTCCTACTTGAAGGTGAGTCCTCAGACACTATCCCTGTCACCTCTGGCATTCCACAAGGGTCAGTCCTAGGTCCGATACTATTCCTCGTTTATATAAACGACTTACCGGAAAGTATCACCTCCCCGGTAAGGTTGTTTGCTGATGACACAGCAATTTATCTCACAATTAATGACCAGCAGACAGACCAAAACACCTTGCAGACTGATCTCAACATTCTACAAGACTGGGAAGCTGCGTGGGACATGGAATTTAATCCCTCTAAATATCAGGTGATTCAGATTTCCCGGTCTAAAAAGCCAAAACCCACGAGCTACCAGTTACACGGCCAGACGCTTGAGATTGCTGACAGTGCCCGCTACCTCGGCGTCGACATATCCAATAACCTATCCTGGAATAAACATATAAATACTGTTGCAGGTAAGGCTTCATCAAGCGAAATATTAAGACGAAATCGCCCAAATTAAGAGAGTGCGCCTAAAAAGCACTTGTCCGCCCCCAACTTGAATATGCTGGCTGTGTCTGGGACCCCTACACAATTTCAAAAACTGAAAAAGTCCAGCGACGTGCCGCTCGTTGGAACATGAGTGATTACTCAACCTACTCGAGTGTCACAAGTATGTTGGAAAAGCTGGGATGGAGGCAGCTCGAGCAGCGTCGGGCAGATGCGCGTCTTACCCTATTCTACAAAATAGTTCATGGCTTAGTGGCTATTCTCGTCCCCGACTATTTCGAACCGAACCACAGAGTTTCCCGCTTCTGTCACTCTATGACATTTAAACAGGTCCATACTCGTGTAGATTACTACAAATATTCATTTTTTCCTCTCACTATAGTGCAATGGAATTCTCTACCAGCGGATGTCGTACTGCAGAAAGATCTTGATTCGTTCAAGCTTTCTGTCAGCCGCATCACGCACCAACAACCGTAAGTGCATATGGCTGTTTTTAACCACTTTTTTATCCTCCTTCACACTTTTAACATTACTTTTACTTTATTTTCCATGCTATTCTATTGTTTGCTATACTTTTACTAATTTGACACCGACGCGCAGTTCAATAATTGCTGTCTGTTGATGTGCAAAAAGTAGTGTGATTTTATTTTACACAATTAAAATATTGAAATACCCATTTGCTTCAGATATGCAGATATGATGGAGTGAAAATCACAGGGCTACTAAAATAATTCCATTGTATTCAACTCAATCTGTATAGATAAGAGTATACTACATGAATTCAAGTGGGTGGGGGATATTCAACATTGCCTGTGGTGAAAATAGTTAAATACTCAATTCCTTATGCACCAGTCAATTGTAATCCCCGCCCCCCCCAGGCCGGGACATAGCGGGGGATAGCGGGGCTAAACCCCGGGGCATTAACAAAAAATTTGTCCCTGCAGTGCCGGGGCTACCCAGGGGCTTTACATTTGCGCGAAAAAATAGCGGGGATTTGTTTTCTTCAATCTTGAGGTGTGCGCCGAAACAGTAAGCGGCTGGACTTCGAAGTTTGGCCTCTGTATTCCTGAAAATCTTGAAAACTGTTTGTCATGTCCACTGCATATTATAAATGTGATGTCATATAAATATTTTATATATTAAAAAAACTTGATCATGTGGCCGAAACGACTGTGTCATGGGTTTTCGTGGGTTTGTTTAATACTGGGGCCCTGGTGGAAAAACTCCTCACCTATGTGGGCGAGACTGTATGATACGTTCATGCAGACCACATGTGAGGAAGTTGGCAGTATTAAACTTGCCATAGGTTGGTGGTTTCCTCCGGGTACTCCGGTTTTCTCCACCACTAAAACTGGCTGTGCAACAGAGTATTGCAGCAAAGGCTCGAAATTGGCCGTCGCAATACTCTACTTTGGCGCACATTTTTCAAACATTTTATTTTAACTGTTTCACCCCAAAGTTTTAAACTTAATGGAATATTCCACTTTCAAATTCCGACCAATCAAGTAATCAGAAAATGATTTTTGAACAAGTCTATTCATATTAAAAAAGGGAATATTTTTTTAGCAAATTAGGAAAAATCCTTGCAACCAGTGCAGATCCTGATGAGACGGCTCGTTACGAGCCAGGTCATCTGGATATACACTGTTTGCAGAGGTATCTAGTGTTGAAAGGGTTTTAAAAAGTCTGATTTCTGGTCTCCTTTTTCGTGCATAGTTTCAAAATTTTAAAATGTGTCAAAATTTAAGGCATTTTTGATGGTCAAGCGGACTCCAGCCCGGGCCGGGTATGCAAGGTCATAGAACCTGCCATAATGTTGAATTGTTCATACATGAACGAGTGCAGTATTGCAAGAAAGAAAGAACGAGCAAATTGCCACCCACCCTTTTTAGTTTTTATCCCCCGACCGAAAAAGGTTCGGGGGATATAGCGATCGTCCCTTCGTCTGATGTCTGCCGTGTGTAGGCGGCATGTTTGTTTTTTCGCGAATGACTTGAGAACCACTTCACCAATTTCAATAATATTCGGTATGTACATTCATATCAATCAGCGGGAACGAGGGCCTTGTCGCTCAAAGGTCAAGGTCACTTTGTGCTATAAATACTTCACATTTAGATGATAATTAATACCGGTCCGTTTTCTCGCAGTATTTTCAGTTTTCTTTTGCCAAATTCAACCACATTCGGTATCTACATTCATCAGTGGAAAGCGTCTGTTGAAGGTGTGCGTGATCGCTTGAAGGTCAAGGTCATTTTGTGCTATAAATACTTCGTTTAGATGATAATTACCAGTACGTTTTCTGGCAATATTTTCAGTCTCCTTTTGCCGAATTCAAACCATATTCGGTATCTACATTCATATCGATCAGTGGAAGGCATCTGTTGAACGTGGGGGTAATCGCTTGAAGGTCAAGGTCATTTTGTGCTAAAAATACTTTACGTTTAGATGATAATTTAAATACCAGTCCGTTTTCTGGCAATATTTTCAGTTTTCTTTTGCCGAATTCAAACACATTCTGTAGTGATGGGCAATCGGTGGAAGAATCATAATCGATTATCGTTTGTAATCGGTTAGCATCAACCGATTGATGATCGATTATAAGGCTCGGTTTTCTCAGAATGCAGACTATTTATAAGGCCATAATGACAGCAAATCAGGAGTACATAAATTCAGAGATGAATCACGCAAACACGTCAGATAGACCTTGTGTTCCACATGGAATAGCGGACGTGTTTGCTTGATGGCCAGGGAGTCATGTTTATTTCATTGAATGGTACTTAGCTGGTAGGTAATGTTGAGCAGAGATTGTAAATCCGATAAAGTAAATTGCAACTGGAGAAATATCTTGTAACTAGAATTCATGCAATATTTGAGCCTATTCTGAGAAAGGTGGTCTTATGATAGAGGGCAATGTAGACCCAGATTGGCCCGCGCACCAGTGCAGGCCGATCAGGGTCTACAGGGCTCAACACTCACAGTTTGTACCCTTTCGAACAATACGGTAAAACGTGTTCTAGGATCGGTTTGGATCCCAATCTGACTGTGTGGTGCTGTGCCTTACATGGTGGGAATGGGACTTACACCGATTACACATATCAGGTCCGGTTTTCTAAGAATGCAGACGAACAGTATTTAACTCAACAAATCTATACGAGCGTCCAGGATTTATTCAGTCATCCAATAAGGCCATAAGAACACTAAATCTAGATTACTTAAATTCAGAGATGAATCACAACTCCTATTAAACCGGTACAGGTGTATTACCAGCTCCAAGTGCTTAAAAGATACACGTCACTGAGCCGTAAAACACACTTTCATCATTGTCAATCAGGCCATTAATATGATTGCTGAATATTTAATAGCGTCACATGTTGCAATTCCAATAACTCATAAATGAATTCAAGCAATATTTGAGCCACATTCTGATAAAGACGGTCTCATGATTTAGGGCAATGTAGACCCAGAAGAGCCTGCACATCAGTGCAGTCCTTCGGGATATTCATGGCTCTACATGCACAGTTCGTGTAACACAACTACATCATTTATTGTATACACAACTCAAGTGCAAGTGTCGAGCTTAATAATCATATTTTTGTTTGCAGATCGTTTACCCCCCATGGAATACCTGCCTTGTCATACATTGGCAAAATCACATAGCACTCGTATATAGTATGTGAAAGATAAAGCAACACTCCTTGAGTGAATAGATGGCTAAAACATAGTTATAATACTTTTAATATACATTATAAAAATGGCCCAAACTACATGTGTATCTGCCCCGGGGGGGCGGGGCCATATAGCGGGGGAATACACATTTTTCGGTCCCCACAGTGCGGGGGATATACCAGGGCTTTGCAAAAAAAAAATGCAATGTCCCCGCTATCCCCCGCTATGTCCCGGCCTGGGGGGGGGGGGGGGCGGGGATTACAATTGACTGGTGCATTATCTGGAGCGTGATTAGAGTTATGTATTCAGAACGAGACTGGGTCTTCACTGATGTCAAATGTCACAAATCCTTTTTCTGGTAGACCAGCTCGGTCTTGTATTACTTACGAGCATTTCAAACAGTGATATAATTAATTGTTTGAAGCTGAAATGTTGTTTGTTTTCTGACCTTTACTGCTATGTGATTTATCAACAATTTGTGTTGTTGGTTGTTGTTGTGTTGTCGTTGAGCTTCCCGCGCTGATTTTTCGCGGCACCGTATTAAAATGCGTTGTACAATGTCATGTAGTTGTGGTCTTAAAAGTATTAAAAACGTATTAAGAATATATTTAAAGTTTGTAAGATATTGTGCACGTAATTCTAAACAACTGTACATATATACACACATTTGCACTGGCTATGAGTTTTATCACAACTTTTTACATTTAAAATATTTAATTTCTCATATCTGTAGAACTGTAGGCATAGTAGGTATCATCATGTAGCTTGTAGGTATCATCATGTAGCTTATAGTGGTGGGTGAGCTGGTTTCCGTGGAGACGATTTATTCTTTCAGCGGATGTATCCTTTGGTCGCTCCATATATATTGGAAAGTTCGATGTTGCAGTCACTGGTCCCACATTTGTTACTACAGCATTTTATCTGTTTATTTATCAATTAACCACTACAATTTAGATACCTAGCCTCTGTGTGCCTATAGTCTAAAGGAATGAACAGTTAAAAGCAATTAAGATATTTAGTTTAAGAGTAAAATACAGTGTATGTTACATTGCAGTCGTTAGTCACTTGTACATATTCACAGTGTTCCAGGCTTTACTGTAAAGTGTATAATATCGTAGTGTTAAAATATTGATAAAAAGCACCACAAGGTATTCTAGATCCTTGAATATCACATATTCCACCGCACATATCCGACCCATTAACCCCATTAAGATTAAAATACGACGTATGTCACAGTGCAAGCAATTGTCATTAGTAACCATTCACCGCCATCCAGGCTTCATGATAAGTATGAGTCTACGATGTTAAGATATATATATTTAAGATCCCAGTATCGTATGTAGCATTTTCCATCACGTATATGCAACCAACTATCCCCGTTTCATTTACATTAAAACTCAATATAAGATATTTGTAGTTTATCCACTTAAATGTGCAGAGGCACAAGGTCGTCTATAATTAGGAGATATTTAAAACTAAAATAATTATGAATTGTTGTTGTATGTCTGTAATTCAGGCGCTTATTTTTCGCCTCACTCTCTCTACAGCAAAAAGACTGCGAGAGCATAGTTTCGACAAACCACATTTGACCTATACCTGTAGCCGATTTCATCAACATTGCAAAGTATGCTTTTCTAGCAAAGTATACTTTGAGGGAGTAATCATTTACTTTTCCCAAAATGCAATATTTCATACAGAACAAACGACTGCATATATTTGATGATTAAAAGTATGCAGAATTATTATACTGAATTTACAATTCAGTATAATAAAAATTAATAAATTTATCCTAAAATTGAAAATTTCTCCCTCCAAGTATACTTTGCTAGAAAAGTATACTTTGCAATGTTGATGAAATAGGCTACTGGCCTAAAACAATACCCAAGAAAACTCGGGGATGTCTATGTACACACGACCAGCCTGCTGGCACAGAGTCGGCCGGGAGACCGCGGCGTGTTTTAATCTGGAGGAAAACAGGAGTGCCAGAGCGCTCATAGTGACTATAAACAACATACATATACGATACATCCCAGTAAAAGCAAAGTAGTCAAATTTGCAAAAACCTCAGAACAATTGATAATAATATTCTCAATGCTAGTGAAAGAAGTTTCATCTGGTTTTAATATGTGCTGTATGCAGGTGAATCCGGCCTGAATGTTGGTGATCGCATTAGCCTAGCGCGCAGAACAATCATCAATGTACAGCATTATCAATACTGGTTCTCCATGGAACGAATGGACTAAACCCAAAGGTGTTTTATTGACAAAGCCTACGTTCTACCATGTCTACTATATGAACTAGAAGTATTACACATAAGTAAGTCCGTCATGAACAGTCTTAAACGATCCCACCAGAATAGGCTATACTCTATAGACACATATTCCAATCGCTACCACAACGAACCGCGGTCTGTGCATTACATCTGCTGGTGGGTGCGCTACCAATCTCGGAAGAACTTCATCGAAGACAGTTAAGCTTCTTATAATTGATAATCAACAGTGACAATACATCGATACAATAATTAACACAACGTCAAAGTGCAGTCAACATTGACAATCGGAAATCATTCTTCAGTAGAGTCTCTGAAACACTGATGTTATACGACCTACCAAATATGAATGAACTATGCAAAAGAGTACCTCCAAAATGTTAATGGAAATAAATGGTGAATAAACAAATAAATAATTACTGGACTGATACATTTAAATTGGAAGCTGCCGAGAAGTCAACGTTGTGTATGAAGAACCTAACAACGCTCGATATTGGCAAAACGCATCACATCTGGGAATCACTTGAATCAACCGTCACAGATGTACGAAAAGGAATAACACAAGCTCGGATGAGCACTGGTACATGCAAACATGCTACAGACTAGCAAAAGCAAATTCAGTTATTACCAAATTGACACAGTATGCCCATTGTGCTGACTTGATAACGAAGCCATTATACACATGTTGACGAGATCTTCCATGAAATTAGGAAACTCTACTATTTAATACTAATTAAACTACTGGGAACTGTACTGACATCTGGTAAGATGATTACAGAACGAAATATGCATTAACTAAAGTCATCATAGATGCTCTCTCTCTCTCTCTCTCTCTCTCTCTCTCTCTCTCTCTCTCTCTCTCTCTCTCTCTCTCTCTCTCTCTCTCTAAGAAGCTTAATTGGTCTGTCGGCACATTGTAACCATTTCCCAATGGAGATGGTTCTAATGTGCTGTCGAACCATATTTTATTTAGAAAGACAAATTATATAACGACAGCAGACGACAATGTTCGTTCCGCACATTCCATGGGTTACAATCACACACACTTATCCAATACTACCACGTCGAGAATATACACATCCCGAGAGAAATAATGAACCTTAATTGTCATCTGCTGATTGTTATTTTACTTTTAATCGCTATTTTTCTCAGGAATTTAGAAGCTTGGTCTGTCCTGAGTCGAATTGATAGGCCCTGCTATGTCAGCACATTTCCCAATGTAGATGGTTCTAATGTGCTGCCGAACCATGTTTTACAACATTGTTCGTTAGAAAGACAAACTATATAACAATAGCAGACAACAATAATCGTTCCCCACATTCCACGGGTTAAAATCACATATTATCAGTTTCAGAAAGTCTTTAGATAGAGTCCTAACACCTTCAATCAATAAACTTACTACGATGACTCTACGTATGTCCTTTGTGCACACATGAAGACAGTTGGAATAATAGAATAGAATAGAATAGAATAATATGTATTGACTTAAACTAAATAGTTTCTCGTCTCCAAGGGAATATAATGCATACATGCAAGAAACAATACACATGGATCAACAATGAATACTGAATTGTACTGAATTATACAGCAGTTTTCACACAGGATATTCACACAAGCGTGTTATACACTGCATGACCAAAACAAAACGGCAACACCGACCCGCATACATGAAGTTATAAACGGTGTGAATTCTTATCTGTAACATGTGCGGTATAATAAGGATGGATGAGTTTAACCCTGGCGTATGCTAGTCAATACCTTGCAAGCCTTGCCTATGAATAAGGCCAAGCTATTTATATAATTCTTCCTATCAGACTTCATTACATTTACAAATGTATTCACACTATAGTAAGCGGGAATATATGTCTCATGACGTTTGCAATATGCAGGACAAACACACACAATATGATACTCGTCTTCAATATCCCGCATATCACACTGAGTGCAGTACCGTGCATTACGGACCAGCTAGCTCCATATCTGATGTGTTTTTTCTCGATTGTGTTAAGATAACTCTCATATCCGAATGATGGTTTAAAATGTGTATACAGTTGCAACTTAGAGTTTCCATCTATGTCATTGCTATACACGTTTGTGTGAAATTGTCAAGTATCCTACTTTTTAATATATTACAAAAATATCTTCCCTCAATACGATAAGGATTATCCCACACGTCACCAAAACCATGCTCATATAACAGCGATTTCACACCGGAAGCCCAGTTTTTCTTATCAGCTACACAGTCTTCGTATAATACAGTTGTCTGAGTTCAAGATCCTAAACCAGTATTTAAAGGTACATGCCCATGCAGTAGGTTACACAGTACTACTACTTTTCATTTTCTGTCATGCCTTATATGAGCCATTTGCATTGTCTACCCACTAACGAATTATTTTTAATTACGGCGCGTGTTAATTGGTGTTAAATCGCATTTTATATGCCGCGACCAGAAAGGGTATTTTCCGACCTCGTGCTATTTTTACCAACACGCGTCACGTGACACGGTCAATCATATCACATCTTTGACATGCGCAGTGAAGTATCGGGAGTTGAGCAGAAAAATCTCTGTTTGAGTCCAAATCTAAATCTCCACGTAACTCTTTCCATTTGGTGATCTGGTCGCCAATATTAACCACTCTCTCTCTCTGTACTGCCTGTCCCTCAAGACATTTCGCCTTTTTTTTGGCCGACGCCGTTTCATACAATTTCCGTTCTGGACGTTTCGACATGTTATTCTTGTTTACATATTGGGAAGCCTACTGGCGCGCGTAGTATACTGCGCATGCGCACCGCAAGCCGTGATGTGAAAGTTGTCGTCCCCGCACACTATCAAAATAGACTGTTACCGCCGCGCGTCGCTAACAGTAAATTGATAATTAATAAATGATTATATTTGTGTAGCGGGCACTCGTAAATTTTAGAACTGGTGGAATAGTGACATAATAATACACTTATTTAATTCCTATAAAGAACATTTTGTGCCTACTGCGTGGGCATGTACCTTTAATCAAGCGCCTAAACCGATATATATATATGTATATATATAACGGGTACCTGCCGAGTTCACTATAGACGCCAGCATTACTCGTAGACACTCTGACGCCTAAAATAGATTTACAGTACTTCAAATGTATCCGTCATGCCTCTTTATATTTGCTATTTCCCCAACACTTCACAAGCGTAGTTCGCAGTGGACGAAACAAACGCATCAAATAGTTTATACATAGTTTCGGGTGTGAAATCTGGATCCATTGTAGAGCGTCACCGTGCCAAGGTAGTTGAAATCGCTCACTATTTCAAGCCGGTGCCCATTATAAAATCACTCTTCATTTGTTTTAACATTCCCGCATTCCCACCAAATACCTCCACTTTCGTTTTGTCTGTATTCACAGTAAGTCTCCACTTTTGGTAATATTCGTGAAACCAAACTGCTTTGAAGGTCAATTGGTGTCCCACCCAGGATAGCCATATCATTAGTAAATAGCAACAGCATTAACGTGATGTGTTCTAACGTTAAACCGTAACTATGTATATACTGTAAATACAATTCCAGATCTTCCAGGAACATAGCAAATAAGACCGGAGAAGTTACATCTCCTTGTCTGAGGCCAACTGAACATTACACACAGTCCGAATATGAGCTGCAATGTTTAACGCACGATTTAACACGAATACACATGTCTCTAAATATCCGTAACACTTTATCGCCCATTCCACTAGTGTGTAATGTATACCATAACACGTTTATATACACTGAATGAATCAAATGCCTTTCTCATATCTACAAATGCACAGAAAATACATTTATTGCTATTGATAAATTGTTCCACAATACTAATACAAATACATTGTATATGGCATCTACAGTAGAATAGCCTTTCCGGAATCCATATTGCGCGTCTGAAAGTTTATCATTATGTTCACATCAGTTAATCGTTTATTCAACGCCGATGTAAATATTTTAGCCAGACAACTTATCAGAGTAATCCCTCTATATGTGTTAACGTCATGTTCACTGCCTCGTTTAAATAGAGGAACAATGAAACCACGTGGCCATTCCTCCGGGAAATATCCAGTGTCCAGTGTTAAACAAATCAGTTAAATGTGACAACAATATGTCCCCTGCGCAAATGAAATACTCATTTAGTATACAGTCGACGGCATACGCTTTGCTCCGTTTTAGCATTTTTAACCAATTTGACACTTCCGACGTCTCTGTAATTGGTGTATCAAGCTCCTCGAAAATACGACTGTCGTTAAAATCATGTCATATGTTAAATGTCTCAGAATTATCGTTCTTGGCCGTATATATAGTATGTTCCATATTCTTGAAGTAATCCAGAAAATCTACTCTACTAATTTCACTGCCGCGATAATTGTTGTTTTTTGTAAAAAAGCTACTCCCAGAAGTCTTTCGGTTGTTTGCACTTGAGCTTTTATATGCGACGCATACGTTTGAGATGGAATGCATATTTTCTGCGCCTCACACGTGTTGTGTAAGCCATCTCTTTATCACATAGGCTCACTCTATTAATATTGTGAGTTGTGATGAAAATGACAATGACACTGTTACAATGTCTGCGAGTTGGTTGCCCATCGTTTAACCATGATAGTTATAATGTAAAGAAGTTTCGAACTTAATCACCAATATAGTGTTTGTTGTCACGTTTCCACATTCGATTCTTTTGGCATTTAAATCTCTATATAGTGATTATTATTCTGTTATATTTCTCAGTACTTTGTTTCGTAGTTTCGTAGTATTAAGAAGTTCCTGAAGCTGCTTCGTTTTGTCTGGCGGAATATAAGCTGTTATTATAAGCATCGGTTGACCTGAACTTGCTAATACTTCGGTGCAAAATAGCTTCAACAATTTCAATTTCTTGTTCAAATTTCCTCATTAAAATATATTTATTTGAGTCATCTTTTTTTCATATTGTCACACCTCCTCTTCTATCTTTTCTCTGTTTGCTCAAGTTTTGCCATTTTGTTTACAGTTTACTTGTTATTTAATACTTTCATTTTGTTCGGTTGGGCATAAAATGTCGATGATGTAATTTTATATTATTAGTTTTACAATTTGTTTTGCAGTTTTCCAAGATTGGCAAATCAAGCTTAGAATGTTCATATTTATATGATTATGTTTTGACGGATAGTTTTAATTATTGTATTGTATTTGGGGCAATTTATGGATGAACTTCGATTTTTTGTTACAGTTTTCACATAAGCTGACGGCTTAACAGTTTTATATTGTATGTAGTTACAATATTCATACCTATTAGAGCTAGTGAAGTCATTGGTTATATGGCACGACACGTAAAACAGCGAACAACATGTATTTTCAATAATTGCATATGACCGTCAGACGGTCACTGTGCCTATGATAACCAACTGTTTTTGTTTTACTAAATACTTTATCAGGCCAATTTTATATTAATTTTTGCGAGTCTTTTTCACATTTGAAGTGGAATGCAATTCCTCCTGTTACTAAGCTATAGGCAAAATTTGGGAGATCTGGGTGCTTCTTTAATTATTTCTTCTTGTATGTGTTTCGACGATTTGAAATCTCTTGCGTTATTAATAATATCAATAATAAGAATATTATTTGTGCTAGACCCGTTCTCGTTCTTTGTTGATTCTATGATTACCACTGATGAGGTATTTTCTTTTTGCGATGCGAGTACGTTTGTGATTTTCTTGGTGACTTATGAAATATGTGGTTTATGAATAGAGTCTGTGGCTACAGGTACGTTATCTTGAACCCAACCCAGAGGAACCCAGTCCATAGGCGGCGGAAGCCGAACATTATTGGGGGGGGGGGCAATGTTGAGGGCCAGAAGGGCCCGATAGCGCTAGGGGGGTCCGGGGCATGCCCCACCCCCCCCCCCACCCCCCCCCCCCCCCCGCAAATTTTTGAAATCCAAATGGTGTGAAACGCCATTTCCTGCATTCTCAGCAAAGTTCTCAGCAAAGTTCCCAGTACTCATGATTACACAAATATATTAGAATAAAAAATCCAAAATTTACAGAATTATTAGGGGGGGGGGCCCGGCACACCCCCCCCCCCCCCCCCCCCGTTTCCGCCGCCCCTGAATTGTATGAGTTTCCCCCTTACCTTACATTTCGTGTCACATGACTACTTATACGTCACGCCGACTTCCAGAATAGCTACCAGCGCACACATCAGCTTGTTCAGTTTTAACCCTTACAACACTAAATAACTGGAATGGACTGTGGTATGTTTATTTTCCGACCGATCCAGTTGTCACAAAATGATTTTTTAGACGGGTCCATTTGTAAAAATGGCACTGTTTTTCTGAGACATTATAAATATTACTTGCAAAAAGTGCAGATCCTGATGAGACGGCTTATTACGAGCCGGGTCATAATTATTAATCTACACTGCTTGCAAACACTAGTCTTGAATGGGTTAAACACCATTTTAACCTTACATCGTCACGAGCCGGTTCATCTGGATCTACACTGTTTGCCGCCCCTGCAGTCAGGACACAACTGAAAGCGCACAAGTAAAGTATATATGAGCCGCGCATATATAAGGGATGTTGATAAAATACGCTGACAAGTCCAATAGATTTGTCATCTTGTAGCCTGGCCAAGTGTCTCCCATTAGGCCAAGACAAAGTATGAACATAATGTTCATGGCTCGTGTTGCAGTTGCTAATGTAATGTCATGTTTTGGATTGCGGCCCAAGTAATGTAATTTCGTATGAATAATTTTCAAATAAGGGAGAGTGAGAAGTGTTGGCGTTTCCCTGTTGTTTGCTGCTGTCTGAAATAATTTTGGGGAATACTAGCGACATTATTTAACATTTCGTATGCGACGACATATTTTAAAAAGCTGACATCATGATCGGAAATGACGTAGTTTAACGTCTGCCAGCTCTGTGTAAGAGAATATGCCGGAAAAACCAAGAGGTTATATTAAAGTTTGTATTTTAACACAAAACACGAGATATTGATGATAAGAGAAAGTCGGGATGACAATATACGAACGATACCGTCGGATAGACAATGGACATGAATGCGCGAAAGGCTAGGCCAGACATGGACGTACAAAAGTGACGTCGTCAGACGTTGTAACCCAAAGTTAAAGTCTTGGTCGGTCGACTGACCACTTTTCGGGAAATGCCAGATCGGTTGAACTCATTGTGTGATTAAAATGATTTAAATATGAGGAGACATGTGGCTAGATGGATCCCAATGATGGTGAACATATAGCAGAAGGCCAGGCGAGTTAACAATTTCACTCGAGTTTGAAATGACATCTGTACATTTTTATCCGAGCTATTAGCTCGGATTTAGTAACTATATGAAAATTCTCAGTCATTGCAGATATGCTAATGAGTTAAGTAGCGGTCGCAGTGTCACTGTTTGCGGGTTTACATTTAGAAAAACACGCGGTACTACGCCATAAAAAAGTAGTTCAACAACAGTAAAACAGCGATCTATCTCACCGTTTCAGCGTAATACATGTGTTGTTTGCTTTTTTTGTGCTATATGTGTGTTATTGCAAAAGCTTTTGTATACTTTATAAACTATAAACTGTTATGTATTAATATGAATTCTTTGTTATGTATGTTGATATTTTGCGCAATGATAGAGTAGGGGGCGGGATTTCCCTGTGACGTTTTTCTTGAATGACCAATCAAATTAAAGCTTACATTCTGAACTTTACATAGGTCAATGGATGGATAAATCCGACATTGGACAGCAAAATGATTATGATTTAAAGCAGAAACATTGTTTTTTGACAGTTACATACTGTTTTAATCATTTTGAGCCATCGATATTATTAATCAGTGTCCATTTTACTTAAACAAATCAACTAATATATAATTAATTTGTAAAACAGTTCGCGCGGGAATCCAAACATCCCAAAGAGGTGCTAGCAATTTTTTGATAATTGCACGTCGTGTGTGTTAGCGCATACGCTGCCAACAGTCTTGCGACTTGACGTTACACAGCATATATACAGTACGATACACTTCACATAGGAAACTTTGTCTTGAGTTTGAATAAGGATAATAATTATCTCTAGATTAGTTGTATTATGAATTAAAAAAAATATATTTAAATAATTAGATATTAATTTAAATACATATTTCAGCATCATTTACTCAATAAATTAAAATTGAATGTGTAGCTGAAATGAAAGTGAAAGTAGAACGTTTTTGTTATATCCTCCGGGTTACAAATCGCTGAGGATTCATATTTGAATTGGAAAATGATATGAATTTTAAATTTAGGGACATATGGGACCAGTCTATTTCCTGAGCTATGAATGTGACAGAAAAAAAATGGACTGATGACATATGTCACCTGTCGTGTTCCGTTCCATACATGACTGCAAGCTCCTGTTTGTAATTGTTGTAACATATATCAAGTTTGAACTGTGTATACAAACCTATAGATATACCCCACCCCCCCCCCCCCCGTATGTCGAGGGGTATATAGTTTTCGTAATTCCGTCCGTCCACGTTAAAGAGTTTGGGTACCCATTATCTCTGTGACGGAAAGTCGGATGGACCTCAAACTTCATATACTTCCTTATCATCAACCATATTTTCATTCCATACCACACTCATGCGGCCTTCATTTCCAAGGTCAAGGTCCAATTACTTGGACATTTGCATCCGTACGATTTGCCGTAAAGTTTTCTGCAACCGTCAGTCAGATTGACTTCAAACTTCATATACTTCCTTATCACCATCCATATTTTCATTCCATACATGTACCACATGTGACCTTCATGTCCAAGGTCAAGGTGAAATTACTTTGAACAATCATGTTTGTCAAGATAAATATTGTTTTTGCAGCATTGCTAATGTATACTGATTCGACGAATATATTGATTTTAAACGGAGTATATATGATTTTTTGTGTGAAATATTAAAATGGTTGCCATGACAACCAATATTATTAAACGTTCACATGTTAAGTGTATTGCAAGATGGTAACAGTACTCGGGTGTATTGGTTACCATGGTTACTATGGTAATACATATGCATTTCAGAACTAGTGTATAATAACATATGACAAAGCAATATATCCTGTGAGTATATATAGTCGGGAAATTATTGAGCAAGTGAAACTTGTATGTAGCTGACCATTTGAATAGTTGCTGTCTCAACTACTGACAAGCCGCAATACATCTATTCCGCAAAGTTCCGCATCCCTCCTGGTGCCAATTCTTAAGACTACAATGTACTTTCCAACAAATGCATTATTAGCATACGTGTCCTCCACAAGCACGTATATTGAAGGATTTCAGGACTTTCAGTCCTTTGATTCTAATTGAGTGGCTACAGTGGATTAATCTATTATCAAATATCGTCAATTGAGGCGTTATTCAATCCTCCATATTCATCCAATCTTGCCCCATGTGATTTAATGTTTTAATACCGTACACGAACAGCCGCATAAAGGGAACCCACTTCGACAATGTCAGCAGTCAATAATGTTACTGCTGGTATTTCAGGTGGTTTGAACAAATGTGATTGCATTGCCTGATTTAGATGTCGGAAGTGCATGTAGTATAAACAAGAACAATTATAACATGAATGATCATGTTATAAAAGAACGCTTTGAGTGTATGTTATTATTATTGAGGCCAACTACATGTTTGCAAGTAGCATGTAAAGTTATAGATATCAGGGTATGGGATCAGTGGTTTCCGAACCTGCTTTTCCGACGTGACGTATTCTGTGACGTCATTTTTACAGTAAATTTTCTTGAAACTTTTCCCAGCAAACGGACGGATTTCGATGATATGTATCACACCATAGAAGTGACATACCGGTTCGATGATATGTATCACACCATACATTCACGTTCTTTAGATTTTTATTCACATACATGGTAACCGATTCTTCGTCAAAACCAGAAAATTGTTAGATTAAAGTAAACTATACCATAATGCAAGAACTGGCATCATTAAACGCAAGCTAAATAGCCCCTAACGCAACTGGCATCATTAAACGAAGCTAATCCCCTCGCTGGCAGCCTTGATAATAAAAAAGTACTCCGTGACCTTGGGCGGTCGAAGCGTGGGTCATATGAGTCTACTCATATGCTAAACCATGCTCCATAGACACACATTATGGTCAAATAATATCAAAATCATGGAAGCAATTCACAATATTGAAAAAATGAAAGGTGTTTACTAGCGTACGAACATACGTACGCAGTACATGGACTAACGATTGGCAACCTGTTAAGCATTTAATGCGTTATGTTTCATTAAACTCTGTCTTTCCATTATAAAAGATATTACATTCAACATCCTGCACCACCTTTAATTGACATGGCGCAATTTTAAATATTGCGCGGGCCCAATTTTCCAAATTTTAGTACTTTCCCCTAACAAAAAAAACCGGCATCTAGTCGCACGCTGACTGAGCCGCGATCTATAAACTTACCCAGGGAGATTACATTGCAAACATAGTGTAACGCGTCCACTGGCGGTTTGTTTCGGTGAGTCTGCACAGTACAACAGTCCGACTTGGCAACGCCACCTAGCGACTTATCATCGACACTGCAGTGCATGATATACAAATCCTAAAACCATCAACTTCTAAAACTGGCGTTTTGAAGAAAATCATGAAATATGCAATCTTAAATTCGATAAAATTGACGCAGTACAATTTGAACGACGTTATAAGCCAAAGATATGAGTGCCAGAAATAATCCACATTCAAACACATGAAAATGTTTGCCATTTCTCCATTTCATTGTCGAAACTCCAGACGGTTTTATAGAATGTGAAAGCCGTGGAAAATGTATACTGGATATCAAATATTCCTACAAGCACTAATATGAACTTGTGAGTGAAATTCACGACAGGTCATACATTACATCGAAACAGAAATCATTGCCTTGAAAAAGTCTGAGAAATATTACACACACACAAGTACACATTCAAACGGCTGTATGTCAAACATTGTTCTGCGACTTTGCACTGCAGTGGAGTAGCCAGATTCATGCAGAGGGGTGTGAATTGTGAATGGAGTTTGGAAGGGGGTGCGAGAACATACATTCAATTTCTTCCATTGTAGTGATTTTTACATATATTATACAGGTAGTTATTTCCCCCAGAAAACGTAGGTTAAAGTAAAAAAATACACACCTGACCAAATGTTACGGGATGCAATTACACACCCACTGGTGAATCCATGTGACAAGTGTTTTGTATGATGTGGTGTTTGTGAATGAGCTGATAAGACACGTGTCCTGCCTTTGCACTTAATGACTGGGTGCCAGACATCCTTCAGCAAAGTTGCAAATCATGATTTGAATTGGGGTACCATCTGTTTGGCACAAAGTGTTCTTTATAGGAATTAAATATTAAATAAGTATAATTGTGTAACTATTCCAACAGTTTTAAAAAAATACTGAGTGCCCCGCTACACAGAAATATTCACTTAGTATTCTTAGGTTTACTGATAGGTTGTATCATCGTGCTATTTTGATTGTAAATGAGGCAGGTCATTTTTAAATTATTTATATCAACTAAATGTGTCACCTGAATAAATATTTGTATTGACTTGTTACAAAATATGATCATTGCACATCAAAAGATAGAGAATAAATAGTGGTTTCCATTAACATTTTAAAGAGTCAATGTTATCACCCTTGATATCAGTGACAATTCAAGCTTGATGTAAAAATAATAATAATGTAAAATTAACATGGTTGATATGATTTTTTTAAGAATTATACCAAATTTTCTACGACGGCCATCTTGGATTATGCGACAACCTCCATTTGAACAAATATGAAAATGCTTCACCCACGCACCACAACTGTGAAGTCTGACCAGCGTCGGCCAAACTGTACATGAGAAGAAGACGAAATCTATAATTAAAGGATGACCTGTCGGCGGCCATCTTGTATGATGTATCATCCGATTTTGACAATACCCACGATACCTTCGCCATGTGCCAGATACAAAATCAATGCGTGAAAAAACAAAGGGAGAACACTGGAATATTAGTGAGGCAAGAGTTGTGATAAATATACAAAAAGGAATTCAAGTTATGCTTGGGACACAAAATCAGTACATGTATCCGAAAAAAACAAAAGAAATCAGTATTGTAAGATATGTTATTCTTGCTTTTAAGGACTAGAGCAAGTGAGTGGTGAGCGGGGTCTCAGACATACCCTCGGCCGCAGCAAAGTCATTTGGCCTTGACCTTTGGCATGAAAGCCGCTTAGGTGAGATATAGAAATGAAAATATGTTGATAAAGAAGTATGTGACATTTCCAGTCGATCTAACATACGGTTGCAGATAAATTGTGTACTTAAAACTTTAATGCAAATATTTCAAAACATTTAACACAATTTGACCTCGACCTTGGGCATGAAAGTCACATGCGTGGGCTATAAAATGAAAATATGGATGTTGATTGTTGATGGACAAATATATATGTTTACTTAAAACTTTAACGCATATATTTCAAAACATTTAACGCAAGTTTCAAAGTAATTTCACCTTCACCGTGTGCATGAAAGCCGTATAGAATGTTTGTTTAATGGTGTTTAACGGCCTATCAACAGCTCAGGTCATATAAGGCTGGGCAAACGGGTTCGATCCTGTAATAACCTGCTGCATTGGGGGGAAAATCCCAAAATCAGAACGGAATAATTTCATCGAGAAAAATATAGTCAGCCCTGAAATTAGAATAACCTGACCTGATGCCAGGTCCATACCACACCAAAGTCACTTGGCCCCTTTCCCTAAAAAAGGATTACGAATAATCGTAATACTCACAACAAGAGATATAACCAGATTCAACTGTCACATACAAAATGCCAAAGACGTATGTGAGGGCCAAACCAGGTCTCCAGTCGGATTTCCGGTAAGGATGAATCGTGATTGTTAAATTACCCATCACATGCACCCACCAGGGCTATAGAAAGAAAATATTGATCTTCTAACTTCATAAAGAAGTATATATATGAAGTTTCAAGTCAACCCGACTTGCGGTTGCAGAGACATTGTGTACTTAAAAACTTTGACATGTTTGATGCAAATATTTCAAAACTTTAAGTAATTTGACCTTGTGCAGGAAAGCCACATCGGTGTGCTACAGTATAAAAAATATGGATGACGATAAAGAAGTATAGAAAGATTCAACTCAATGCGATTTACGGTTGCAGATATAATGGGTACCCAAAAACCTTTAACACAAATCTTACGGATGGACGAAAATACAAAAACTATATACACCTCGACATACTTTGTATGCCTGGGTATGAATCATGATTGAAGGCACTGTGTTACAGATGATGCCTCAATATGTTGTTTGTCACATCATGCACTGCAAATGACCAATATCAACCAATTGCACCATTTCATTCGAAGTCAAATTTCGAAGTCGAAATTTATTGTACATATGTAATTTGTTACAAGTTTGACCATTGGCATTGATTTCAATTATAATCATGATAATAGCACAAAAATACATCATTAATTCGTAAATTTTCGTTTCCCTTCGAAAGTCTACAAAGTTTGTCTTTGGTCTATTCTGGATGTTCAAGTAAAATCCTTTATTGCGAAGATATCTGAAACAATGTGAAACCAACCAAATATAGACTTTATAGACTGTGGACGTTAAACAGAAATTTATGAATCAAAGATTGAATGCAATACCTTAAATGCTAATCACTCTAGGTTGGCGGTAGGATTTTTAAATTTGCTCAAATATGTGTCTGTGACTGGAGAAATGGGGCTTATGGGATTTGCGACCAAGTGTAGATACACATATCCGCACAGGATCTGCACTGTTCACCATTGCATCAATGAAATCTCCATCATGCTTCTAACAAGCCACATCATTATCAGGCTACAGGAGTGTACTATTTGATCAGGAGCTACACTGGTCACAAATCCCATAAACCACATTCTCCAGTCACAGCCACCGGTTAAAGTAACAGACCAATACCTATAAATACATTAAATATACCTAAAAGCATCAATAAGTAAAATAAAATAGGCTAAACAAATTATTTACTCCCATATATCACACATGGAGTAAATACATTTTCTTTAGCTTATTATTCTCTCACTTATTGATGCTCTTAGGTGTATTTAATGTATTTATAGGCCATGGTCCGTTACTTCAAACTGAGGTCACAGCCACATATGTGTAAAAGCATAGTAAATATATTTCTGACCATTTCAATATCTAGTCCTTCGAGTGTCACATAATCAGAAATGTACAAATGCCATTCTGTCCACCACAAGAATAAGTCACCGATTCAAAAAATATTGACAAATCTTAAAACTGCACAAATCAGATTTGTATGAATAAGATTCATTCTCAATTCCATCAACACAAGAAGTAACATGTCTTCACGACACATCCTTTCAACAGGTTGATTAGATGATTAGAGCAGAAATCAGAGTTAAGAACCACACAAACACTGCCACTGGCATGGATGGTTCTCCGGTTAAATGGTTAATTTTTTGTAACTGAACTTGTCTTTCTCAAGCTCTTCCTCGAGCGTTATATTTTCAGATGTCGCTGATCTTAAGATGATGACAGTCTGTCATGGCGACACTATATTTTGCTTCGTGTAGGTCAGGAACTGGATCAGTTCCCATTTCGCGAGTGTTTGGCAACTTGTTGCCCAGGTGGAGTAGTGTTTTCAGGCAGCGATTCTTCTGGTGGCATTTGTCCTTCAACGGCAGAATGAGAAACAATTTCCGCCTTATCTGCTTCTTCTGAAACCGCCCATATACTATCTCAATAGCCCTGCTGGTGTCTGCCTCGACTGCAGGGTGAAGTTGAAGAGGCTCGACGAATAATCCAGATGGCTAAGATCTGTAGACGGCTTCCCTGAAACAAACAATCAAACACTATTATGTACATGGTTAGCCTTTTATTGAATTTCTTACCAGTATTAACCATTACTCAGCAAATGACTCCGCAACTTTCCAACATGAAACAGTGCTTAGAGAACTACATCCCACCCGGGCATCAAACTCACAACACTTGGATAAATGTGGTAAGCGAGTAAGCCACATTGTTCATAGTTGTGAACAGTAACTCTTGAAATCTACAACCGTACTGTCCGTAGCAGAGTTATGTTTCCATTCATAGTCTTCCTCTGCAGAATAGTGAATAAGAGATCTGGTTCGCAAATTAAATGTAGCAGCTAAAGTTGGGGTCCCATCCACAGGTTGAGGTAACGGACCGAGGTATATATGTGTGTGTTATAGAGGGAGTAACAAAATTTGTTTAGCTTTTTTTTTTCGTTTATGGACGCTTTTAGGCATATTTAATGTATTTATAGACCTCGGTCCGTTACAATGTACTTCAACCTGTGGTCCCATCTAGTAGGCATAACAGTTTGCCTATAAGAATTAAATAAGTGTATAATTGTGTAATTACGGTACATGTATTCCGCCAGTTTTAAAAATTACGAGTGCAGGCCCACTATACACATATAATCATTTAGTAATATAGTTTCCATTAACCTTTAATGGAAACACAGTTATCGCCCCTGATATCAGTGACGAAAATCCACGTTTCTTATATAAAAAGAAAAAGTACATGTATATTTTCACGTACATGTACAAATGGGGGGAAAATCCCAAAATCAGAACTGAATATTTACAATAACAAAACTATATATTCAGCGCTGAAATCAAAATAATCCTGGTTCTGATACCAGGTCCTCGCTACACCAGAATCACTTGGCCCCCTCCCAAAATCAGTAGGATAAGTAATAATCTTACTACTTTTATAAAATGGTGGGGCAATAACCCAATTCAACTCCCAGGTAACAAAAGAGCCAAAGATAAAAATGTACTGAAGGGTCAAACCAGGCAAATAGTGATTCCTATATAGAGGAACTACTACCGTTAATTTACGTCGTCTCGTTCTCTCGACGACCACCCACGTAAAGTTTTGTATTACTTTTATAATAGTTTTTTTTTCAGATGGAAAATATACAAATTAGGTCACAATTAACAACTAAAGTGTAAATCAGATTTGATTGGCTATTCTGTAGAGGAAGCCTACGTATATCATTTATTTGTTTGTTGGGGTCTAACGGCCTATCAACAGATGCGGTCATGTAAGGCCGGGTCAATGGGTTTAGTAATAAATCCCATATATTAACTGTACAAGTACATGTTCAAGTACATGTACAAATGGGGGGAAAATCCTAAAATCAGAAATTAATATTTACAATAAAAGAACTATATACTCAGCCCTGAAATCAGGATGATCCTGATCTGATGCCAGGTCCTCGCCACACCAGAATCACATGGCCCCTCCCAAAAGCAGTAGGATCAGTAATAATCTTACTACTTCTATAATGGGCAATAACCCAATTCAACTGCCAGGTAACAGAAAGAGCGAAAGATGAAAACGTACCTGAGGGCCAAACCAGGCAAATCGTGATCCATACGTATTACTTTTATAATATTTTTTTTTCAGATGGAAAATATACAAATTGTGTCACAATTAACAACTAAAGTGTAAATCCGATCTGATTAGCTATTATGTAGAGGAAGCCTACATGTATGAATGGAATAGTAACTTTGCTACAGACGGTACAGGAGTAGATTGTAAGAGTTATTGTTCGCAACTACAATAACATGGTTCAATAATAATGAGACATCAGTGATTCTATATTTTATGTACATATTGGTGTCGTTTTTCTAGTTTCGATGTAGAACCAATAATTCATTAAACTGTGTTAATTCCATTGGGTGACAGTCCAGTTGTTACATTTATAATAGTATAGCCAATTGTTCTTGTAATTTTTTTAATTTTATTTCCACTTCAAGGGTCCAGGGGTCTCAGAAATGTAATTTCCGTTACGTACATTTACATGACGTAAATATAGCTTTACATTTACATTTTTTTCTTTTCAACGGCATAAAACATCAACTGAAGGGGCATCTATTTAGAAAAGTGTCAAGAATATGGTAAGCTAATTGTATTAGTGCGAAACAGAGAAATTTAGTAGCAAGTCGTGGAATTTCTCATTTATGGTAACCCAACAACATGTATTTAATATGAATCAGTAAAGTTAAGCAAAATAAAATAGCTTGGCAACTAACAGAATGCCATGTTTTACCACATGTACCAAACATCGATATAAAGCTACATTTAATTAATAGCACAGCCTCCAAAAATATGGGCGTAACGGCAATGATTATGTAACGGTAATGACAAAACGTAACGGTAATGACTTTCCATTTATTTAAAATACTAATACAGCATATATAACAAACATATTTATACTTTGAATATGGATTATGCTGTACAATATAACTTCAAGTTAGTGTTTACTTTTAATGTGATTGCCAATAGAAACCCACACTCCTTGCAAGCTGTGTCCGTTTTTTGTTGTTTCAGAGCTTTTACTAATTAAATCCTGATATATAAATGTTGTAGGTCTGAATAAATGTGCCATTACTGACCGACAACTGATGGGACCTGGTTTATATCTAATTGACGCATCAACTGACTGGTTAGTATGGTAATTTATCATTGCCGTTACACGATCGTCATTACCGTTACACAATTTTGTAACGGAAATGACCGTAACGGTAATGATTTTTCTTTAAAAACTCCATTTTTCACCCCTCTGTATACAACGCAATCATGAAGGTAGAATATGCAAAGACAACGTTGTAAGTGTGTCTATCTACCAATTTGGTTTCAGTCGACCTACATACATATGGACGTGTATAAACCGTGAATGGTAATGATGCATGTAATGTGTAACCTTAAAATTCCGAATACAGACCGGTCTCGTTCTCGGCAATGACTTAGTTGTGTTACCACCGTGTTTATTTATAAATCGGGCGCCCATAAACAGTGTTCATTGCATTAGTAGCTGAGAGTAGGAAAGGGAGGTTACTCTGATTTTACTCTTTTTTTTTCAGCGTAACGGTAATGATTCGATTTCGCGGGACAGATACATTAACATCAGTATTTTTGACAACAAAAGGCAAATTATTGCAGAATAAGTTTAATGTCAATGTTAAACTATTTTAATTCAGATGCAATGTATAGTAAAGTACAAATTGACAAGATTTGAGAATTACGGGCTTGTGAACTGTGCTGATTGATGATCAGGACATGCCCATTTGGTGCACCATACATATGCCAATAACAGAAAATAATAACTAAACACACATAACAAGAATTGTAAATACTGTTTTCTTAATGGATTGGATATTATATAGTTTCTTTACTGAACAAAAAAAAACAAATTTCCTTATAAATTGTATCATTTGTCAGTAAATTACACCGGGACACCAGATGTACATAAAATATAGAATCACTGACATACATATCTGTACATGTATCAAACCAATGAAAACTGACATTCTGATCTGCATTTAAAAAATGTAATTTCGGCTAATTCTGCGCACCGGCTAATGCACAATTCACGTAATGTTTTGCCCAGCTTACGTCAGAATAAATTATGTTGAGGTTTTGGAATAAATCAGCTGATTAACGGTATACTAAGTCACAATTTTATCCCATTCCGATAGTTTGGTAAAAAGTTATTCAGAACATGGTCAAAATGATTAGTGGTCCTGCTTAATAAATTAATAGATCAACAACGATCTGTTAAAAAAAGCTTCATAAACCAATAATACACATGCAAAATATCCGACATTGGGTTATCATTTATTCCCCGTATTATTCGCAAAACTCAAGGACAAAATGGACTGATATTTTGATCAAATTTGGCTGGGTCTCCGCTAGGCGGATACAGATAATAGACGACAGATGAAATAGTAAAAGCCATATGTTTAGCCGTGATTATCTCCACTAAGAACTGCCTTGAATGTTCAGGGAATTTAGACGGAATATGGACATTTTCACGAAAATTATTATTAGGTGCGCAGAATTAACAGACACGATTGTAATCCCAACAAACATACAGTCTCCACCACCGCCCATATTTTGTGAGGTCACCCCCAATGAAGCAAAGAAGTCCCTCATCACCACCCCAGACCAAACATGGGTACCCTGTGTACAAATACATTTTAGGAAGGCCACCCACTGCAATACAAATACTTAATACAAATACTGCACTTCAATTTTTGTACTTGTTTGGTCACTGTTGTTATAGTTTTATAAATCGTGTAAACACGTGACTTTCTGAAAACACTTGTCTTAAGAAAACAACATGAATAATCAGACATGTAAAATATTGGTGTGTGCAAAGCCACATACACGGTGCGAAGCCGGGTACACTTACTTAATAGAAATACTGCACCGGCCTATATTCGTGATATTTCGGGGAAAAGTCACCGCTGTGCAAATGCAGTGTACCTGGATTCGCACACCTCAATTTTTTTACTTATTTCATCACTGTTGTTACAGTTTTTTTTAAACACATTTGACTCTCGGAAGGGGGTGTGGGGGGGGGGGGGAATGAAAGTAGTGTCTTTTTTAAGTGGCTAAAAGCCTAAGCTATATAGACAATTAATAGTGAATAGATAACAGATAATAGCCTAAATATATAATGAATTGACTTGTTGGACTGAAAAAAAACATATATTCAAAGTGAATTTACAAGTATCGAGGTGCCACAAACACACAGAGTCCGAGATGCACCATAAATTAGAAATTAGCTATTTAAACAACAATTGTGGAAACAACATTGGTCGCGAAAACCAATGACTCGGCACATGCACAGGCAATGTTGAATATCCCTCACCCACTTGAATTCATGTTAGATTGAATACAATGGAATTATTTTAGTAGCCCTGTGGTTAAAAGTGCTGTCGAAGTCAGCACGATTCAAATATTGGTCAACAGTAATAAAGAAATAATTCTTACCTGAAATGAATGTTTCGTGTCTGGAAGCCTAGTAGACTTATGTAAAATGTAGGTCAATTATTGATGCGTCTTGGGCCATGGCTGTCGCCGTATTGTCCTCTCAACTTTAGAGCAAATTTGCAGAAATGTACGTCTGTAGCATTCACAAATCGTCGAGTACACAATGAGTATCTGTATTTCCGTATTTAGAGCTTATCAACAATGAAGACAGCAATAATTTCAAGATGTCTTAACCAGTACGTGTAATGGCAGGACACGAAATATAGTATGACGTCACAATGAAAATACAATCGCATTTAACAACAAATAGCTGAATTTTTAAACGTAAATTTGTTATTGGTTGGTATATTACATTAAAAAAAAGTGTCCTGTGTCCAATAAATTGGACACATGACACTATGGCGTTTAGTAAAAAGGTTCAAATATTGACTCTTTATGTACCAGACGTTCTAAATGAGGCTCCATACGGGATAATCTATTTAAACTAAATTTCATTGGGAATCTATTTTTTGCAAATTACATGCGTATTATTATTTTAATATAACCTATCAATGTTTACAGGTGTTAGCATGTTTCAATATTGAACTAACATATAGCTTGTTGGTTTTGGCACACTTTCATGTTACGAAGTTTCCCGCAGCGAACCCCATTCGGCCCATCGACCGATTGTAATTATAGAACGCCTATAACTATTCACGAGAATATAGGCGTTCTATGAAAAAATATGTTATACCATCATTTAGTGACCTTAAACTTCGCTCCGTCGCTCCGTCGCTCCGTCGCCACGAAGTTTATCGCTCCGTCGCCACGAAGTTTATCGCTCCGTCCCCGCGAAGGAGCGATAGAGCGACAGGGCGACGACGCGACGAAGCGAAGTTTAAGGACACTAAACTTCGTCTCGTCGCTCCTTCGCCACGAAGGAGCGATAATTATCGCTCCGTCGCCGCGAATGAGCGATAAACTTCTTGGCGACGGAGCGATGGAGCGACGAGGCGAAATGTACCTAATCAGCCATCATAGAAATCAATGAATCATTTATCAATCATCATGGATGTGAATTTTCAGTTAACCCAAGGCATATGGATGTTGCAGCATAATACTATACTGGTTATTCAACCAACACCGGAAATCGAAAACTCTTACAAGCAACCTATCCGCGATGATCCTTGGCTGCTAATAATGTGATGTGTTGGCAGTTTCAACATTAGCCACACGAGTGATCGTACAACGTAATGTATATATATTGTGCTTGCAAATCTTCTAAAATTATCCCGCGGGACCATAACCCAAACCGCGTAAATATAATACATACTTGGATGTTGCAGTTGCCGGTTATGTATATGGGATGCCCACCCCCCATATAAATCCGCCGAATGACGAATAACTTTCATATCATGATAAAGTGGTGTTATTTTAATTACTACAGACATTTTAATTACTACAGACCAACATAAATATATAGAAAGAAGTGATAAAAGGATCAGAAAAAAACTTTCAATTTTGTTTTCTTTTATTTCAATATGAAATACATTTCAGACACATCAATTGGCATTCAGGCATTATGAACTATTTTCCCAAGGGGCGCTTATCCCCGAATCCCCAATCATCACCCTTCGTCGCCGGATCATATGATTGTGCCCATACGTTATGTTCACGTGCAGGCCCGTACGCAGGATTTTCTATTGGGGGGAGTACACTAGGGGGGTCCGGGGGCATGCTCCCCCTGAAATTGTGTAAACCTACACGGCTTGAAGTGCACTCTCCTGTATTTTAAGTCATTTAAATTCGGATTTCAACGGTGGTAATTCACGGGTGGATACAGAAATAATTGCAGGGGGGGGGGGGGGGGGGAGGGGGTCTATAATTACAATTCGGCATAGCCGACCTCCGCGAGCAGGAAATTGTAAAGTGTGTGTGGGGGGGGGGGGGGGGGGGTGGTCATTAAGCCCGGTTTTCGTATGGTGCGGCCCATATATACTGTGTTTACAAGTTTTTCTGTTGTGCTAATGGAAATGCATGTGCATGCCGCCACGTGTCACATTGATCACACTAAAGCCACTCAGTATTTACTGTTATCGTTTTGTATCTTAACTATATTGCTTTTACGTATATATATAGACGGCATTATATAGCTAGAGTTTGTTCCAACACACTTATCTTAATGTTAAATGACTTAAAAGACTGTTGTAACGTAGGTCATGAAGTAAAAGCATTATAAAAACATATTATTTATATATATGACTGTAGGCCATATTTAATTTTATTTTCATTTAGCTTGTATTTAAAAAAAAAGTCAGCCCAATTTCCGTTGGTCCGTTTGTTCCCGAATTTACTAATATCTGCTATACAGTCAAAATATATGTGCATTAAATGAAGGAGGCGATGATGCGGATAATATATCCTAGCTAGTTCATTCTCTTGTTGCACGGTGCCGGTATGTCAGACGGCAAAAAGGGCAGAGTGTGAGTGCATGTCAGCGGCGGATGCAGCATGTGAAAAAAAAAGAAATCTAGATGCACTTTACTGTGTTGTACGGCATGGGGGAGGGGGGGGGGGGGGGAGTTGCAACCCAGGACCCCCCCCCTCTAGATCCGCCCCTACATGTGGTATATATGAAGACTCGGTCGTAACAGTGTTATCCGTGATGTTATGTGGAGCGCCGTGGCGTAATGGTTAGTGTGTCGGACTACTGATCCAAGGGTCGTGGGTTCGAGCCTGACTAGCGGCGTGCGTTGTGTCCTTGAGCAAGACACTTTATCCACACTGCTCCAGTTCACCCAGCTGTAAATGGGTACCGATAATTCGTAGTTGCTCTGTAAATATGAATTACCGGCTTCTCTCAAAAAAAATCTCTACCTCCGTTCTTTCTCCCATTCTTGGGAGACGGCATGCAAGGTCCTAGAGCCAGTGCCGCCGTTAAATATAAGCAAAAAAAAAAAAAAAGCAGTGTTATCCTATATGATGATGATATTTGAGGGTTGGTCAGGACAAAACAGACCAGGCAGGGAATGACTTATCCGTAGATATTTGATGTTCTATCTATGATACAATATGTCCTACAATCACGTACATAAATAATATGTTCATCTAATACCACCCGAATTCTCCATTGTGTCCATTTCTCCTAGGAATCTCCATTGTGCACTTCTGTCACACTACTCTATTTTTTGCTAAACTTTGGAAAACCAGAGGAAAAACCAGACCCAGGTCATATGTGAGTGTTTTCGTTGTTTTAAATAGTTAACTTGTGATATTATTCTTATAACATCAATTACTAACATTATTATATTATCTTTGTTCTTGTTTTCATTTCAATTCCACAGCGTATACCATGTTATTGCTAGATTACTAAAGGTGATCCAGAAGTTATTTTTAGCATGTTGATCTAAAAATAGAAAACTGGAATTTAGGGGACGGTGGAGAGATAGAGCAAGGTATTCCACGGTTGCAATCCGTTTACTGAAGTGATAGTTTGTTAGTAAAGCTGAACAATATAAAAGAAGATAAAAGCCACAATACGGGGCCTCTTACTGGTAGGCTAGTCGGCCTACTGACTGCCTGAATAAGTCTGGGTCGGTCAGCAAAGCAATGCTTTGTGGCAGGGAGTTCCAGAGAATAACAGCAGCAGTCGCCGTCGGAAAAAAGGAAAATTTGTAATAGTTCGTCATTGTGTGAATTTTTTTATTTAGCTTTATTATTAAGCTGCTTATGTTACAAGTCACATGTACTGTTGAAACCAGATGTGATGTTTTGCTTTTAGACGCCATTCAGAGCTTGCTTTATGCTTACTTGCCGTAAATATGACGGTCGATGTCATATATGACCCAAAATACTATTCGTGTATGTATGAGCGCCGTGGCATTATTTTGTTTCTAGAACGCAGGAAACTCCATTTTGACGGTATTTTTTCGGGTGTAGGATCGAGGGCCCCCAGACAGCTCAATAGTCCGCCACGGCATTAGTTTATTCACCGCTATGGGCCTGTGACTGCAGCTAACTATATATTTGTGGAGAACGGTTTTCATTTCGCACAATAAAATATAGATAATAATCCGCAAATTTGGAAATGGCACTCTGTCATAGCTGCTAGATTACATCATCACTGCTGTGACAAAGACCTGCCCAAAATGTTAGACTAGTAAACAATGCAAAAAACTATTTTTTTTTTTTTTTATATTAAATTTTATAAAAATTGAACAATGTTCTTTCTTTATTTTGTCAAATTTGGTCCAATATCTATTTTATTGCGAAAAAACAATTTCACCTTGTTAAATCCCCTTAGACATCGAGAGAAGATAGTCGTGACTTCATGACTGTCTTGATATACAGTAGAGGTGTAACGATACACCTACCTCACGATACAATACGTATCGCGATACTAGTACCTCATTCACAAAATACAATTTCAATGGTCAATATTCTTGATATAATGCACAAATTCAAAATAAACATATTCCCTGATATACTGGAGCCTCTTTATGATGTGGTAGATGGGCAATAGAGGTCGCCATCACGACGTAAGTAAACCGCGTTATAAATTGTCCTAATGACATTTTCATGTCGCTAATATTCAATACAAATACAATTAAATAAAAATAAATAAATTCCTATGTGAATGCTATAATTGACAACTGGTTTCAGGCATGAACCGGAAACGGAGTCGTAATATTTACGGTTAGGATTTATGCCATATCTCATCATTTTTATTGACAAAATTTATGAGTTTTTGTCGCGCCCGCTTGCGGAAAGCGCGATGTAGTCGGCCGTTTGGCGTACGTACGTACGTGTGTCCGGTTAAAGTTTTTGGTGAAGTTCTTTGGTTAAAGTTTTTGGTTAAGTTTTTTGGTTAAGTTGTTTGGTTAAGTTGTTTGGTTAAGTTTTTTGGTTAAAGTTTTTGGTTAAGTTCTTTGGTTAAAGTTTTTGGTTAAGTTTTTTGGTTAAAGTTTTTCGTTAAAGTTTTTCGTTATACTATATCTCTGCAACTGCTTTGCCCATTACCTTGAAACTTCACATGGGTGTTTATCATCATCTATATTTTCATTCTACCCACCTCCCGTGCGGCCCCTGTGCCCAATGTCAAGGTCAAATTACGTTGAAGTTTTTGGTTAAGTTTTTTGGTTAAAGTTTTTGCTTAAGTTTTTTGTTTTAAAGTTTTTCGTTATACTACATCTCTGCAACTGCTTTGCCCATTACCTTGAAACTTCATATGGGTGTTTTATCATCATCTATATTTTCATTCTATACCCCCACCCCCTCCTGTGCGGCCCCTGTGCCCAATGTCAAGGTCAAATTACTTTGAAGTTTTTGGTTAAGTTCTTTGGTTAAAGTTTTTGGTTAAGGTTTTTGGTTAAGTTTTTTGGTTAAAGTTTTTCGTTATACTATATCTCTGCAACTGCTTTGCCCATTACCTTGAAACTTCACATGGGTGTTTATCATCATCTATATTTTCATTCTACCCCCCTCCCGTGCTGCCCCTGTGCCCAATGTCAAGGTCAAATTACTTTGAAGTTTTTGGTATCTATGCACCTACTTTGCCCATTACCTTGCGGAAAGCGCGATATAGTCGGCACTTTGGCGTACGTACGTACGTACGTGTGTCCGGTTAAAGTTTTTGGTTAAGTTTTTTGGTTAAGTTTTTTGGTTAAAGTTTTTGGTTAAAGTTTTTTGTTATACTATATCTCTGCAACTGCTTTGCCCATTACCTTGAAACTTCACATGGGTGTTTATCATCATCTATATTTTCATTCTACGCCCCTCCCGTGCGGCCCCTGTGCCCAATGTCAAGGTCAAATTACTTTGAAGTTTTTGGTTAAAGTTTTTTGTTATACTATATCTTTTTTTTTAGTGTCCATGCCTCGCCACAAGGCTCGACATGCAGGCCGCGGCCATCTAGTTTAATAAAACATTAGTATTGAAATCAACAATATAATGCTGGTGTATGTTTGTAAATGTAAACTTAGGTTCAATACAAGTGTTTATACAGTTGGATGCTGTATATGTTCAGCTTTATTGAAAAATATAAAATGCCAATAAACAAATACGGTAGCAGCCATCCCGACCCAACTTGATTGGGTCGGTGATGTTCTCGACTAACTAGAGTGAAGAGGTCTATCTATGAGGATTTAACATGGGGGGGGGGGATTGTTAAAATTTAATAAATACTGCAGTATAATTATCATTATTATGTAATGATCTTAGTATTTTAGTAACGTATATACATGTTTGATGTAAGCACCTTGTGACTTTGTCTTTAAATTGATGGAACTATTCTCAATACATTCTTTAATTGGTTATTTGTAAACATACAGCCATTTTTTTTTCATCAAAAAGTTTGTACAAGCTTCTTCATCATGGTATAACTTTAATATCACTTGACTGATATTTGGACACTTCATATGTGTGAGCATTTGGAACACACTCATGCCGCCATGACCTTGACCTTTTATACCTTAACATTTGCAAAACACTTAGCAATTTTGTTGGTGTCAAAATGGTTGTACAAGTTTATCAAACTTTAATATTACTTGACAGATTGCTTCAATATTTGGACACTTGATACATGTGAGCATTTGGAATACATTCATGCCCCCATTAACATGACCTTTGGTACCTTCAAATTTTTGCGGAAACACTTAGCCATTTCTTTGGTTTCAAAAAGTTTGTACCAGTTTCTTCATCATAGTATAACACATTAATATTACCCCTCCCCCAAGTGGGTGGCAGGTGGGAGCATGCGATGGGTAATTTAACGATCAGGGTTCATCCTTACCGGAATCCCAACTGGAGACCTGGTTTGGCCCTCACACATACGTCTTTGGCATTTTGTATGTGACAGTTGAATCTGGTTATACCCCATATGTGAGTATTACGATATTCGTAATCCTATTTTAGGGGAAGGGGTCAAGTGACTTTGGTGTGGTATGGACCTGGCACCAGGTCAGGTTATTCTAATTTCAGGGCTGAATATATTTGTTCTCGATGTATTCCGTTCTGATTTTGGGATTCCCCCCCAATGCAGCAGGTTAAAATGGGATGAAACCCTTTTGGCCCGCCTTACATGACCTTAGCTGTTGATAGGCCGTTAAACACTAATAAACAAACAAACAAACCCCTCCCCCACGTTTGAAAAACTTAACATCAGAGAAATTGGTTATAACTTCTACTTCCTTCATCGAAAATGCTTATTTGTTCATGCATGCATTCCTCTAAGGGTCTACTATAATGATGTTCCAAATCCATGACCATCCAACCCCTGCTGATCACAAGGTCAATGTCACATACTTAGTCTCCAAAATTCTTTAAATTTTGAGCATGCATTCCTCTAAGGGTCTACTATCATGCTGTGACAAATCCACATTCGTGCTACCTCCGCTAAGCCCAGGGTCAAGGGCACAGGCCCACGGACTTGGAAAAATCTACATATTTAGGGGTACCTAGACCCACGCAGGGGGTATTCCGTAAGCATCACTTACTGACAAATTTAGTTATACGATAACTTTACAAATATGAATTGAAGCGATGGTACAGTGTGACCCCGTTAGTACACGGAAGTCCGGCGACATACAACCTTCCGTGTTGCTTATCCGAACCGTGCTATATCCGTTCTCGCCCAAGACGCGTCATAATGTCAACAAAAAATACATGTACACTGTACACTGTGACTGCGAATGAACGACGTCGCCAATGCCTATAATATGCCATAAGTTTTCACTGTTATCTTCGCATGTAATACATATATTGAATCCAAGAATTGTTAACGTCATGTTTATTTATTCATCATGTTCTGTAGAATGCAGATCTACACAGGTCCGTGCAATCCATTATTGTAAACGCATGTAGAAAAAAGTGTAGTAATGATGACGCAATGACCCAATGACCCAATGACCGATATCCTGTTCCATCAGCTGCAACGTCACGGACAAGCTCGTGCGTTGCAATCTGTGTTTACTCATATGGTGAGCACAGGTGGAAGACTCGGACCTATGACACCAAAATAAATGCCTATTAAAAAAATCCCATTATCCCACCACCTGGTATCGTACTGTACATGACGTTAATAGTAAAACGAGATCAAGTGGGTGGGGTAATGGATATTTTTTTTTTGTAATGGTCATTCTTTTCTTTGTGTCACAGTCCGACTATTCCACCTGTGAGTTTGAGTACAGACCTGTATAGACATGTTTTGCCCGACGTGTTATAATATTGCGCCAGTTCATGAGGTAATCAGGCTTATCACGTGAGATTTTCGATGAAGATGAATCTGATGTACATTTTCTGTAAACGATATCGAATGTTGACGAATATTAAATTAGTAATTATTACGCATTTGCTCTGAAAATGTTATCAACTTTCCGATATATTTGCAGAAAAAAGTCAAATCATTCTCGGCGAAAATCTCAGTTATATAATAAAGTGCACTGACTCAATTATGACGTAGCGAAACAAGGCCAGTTGTCATGTACACATTTGTGTACATGCGCCGGGGGCGTGGGCAGTGCTGTAACAATTTAGTTAATCTGGGTCGAGTTAATCTGCGCGACTGATACGCGATCTCCGATTGGTCAGCCTTTACACCTAATTAATATTCCACCAATGGTGAGCGCGAACGCATGCCGGAAAAATGAAATCGAGCACATAACAATTAGCACTGCTTTGTTACTGGTCTTACTGATCTTATTCCCAGTTTGCTCGGATTAATTTACGAAATGTGCAAACGTGATCAGCTGCACATTCACATCGGTGAGATAAAAGGAGGCTATACGTCCATAAAAAAAACAAAATTCGTCCATTCATCTAATTTGGGAAAGAATCGCAAATTGAACACGATTTCTGACAATAGTTGTGTTACAAATTTAACACGATTTTGATATACAAATAGGAAAAAAATTCGGGAGCCAAGGCACAACCGTGTACTAACCGAAATCGTGTTATAGTGAAGCGTGTGCTAACGGGGTCGCACTGTATTTCTATTTCTTTAGTTCATCAATGATTTTTCAATGTACACGTATCAGTAGCTGATTTCATCAACATTGCAAAGTATACTTTTCTAGCAAAGTATACTTTGAGGGAGCAAGTATTTACTTTTCCTGAAATGCATTATTTCATATAGAACTAACTACTGCATATATTTGATGATTAAAAGTATGCAGAATTATTATACTGAATTTATTACATTATCACAGCCAAAATGGCTGTGATAATGTAATAAATTCAGTATAGTAAAAAATAATAAATTTATTCTAAAATTGAATATTTCTCCCTCAAAGTATACTTTGCTAGAAAAGTATACTTTGCAAAGTTGGTGAAATAGGCTACAGATATATATTTGGCTGTGACTGGAGACATGGGGCTTATGGGTTTTGCGACCAGTGCAGATCCAGTTTGTTCAGGATCTGCACTTAGAAACAAAATTGCTACCTCACTGCGATATTCTCTCCTCGATGACATATCATAGGTGAAATATTGTAGCTAGATCTGCACTGTGTGCCATTCCATCAATGAAACTCCTACCATGCATGCTTCTAACAAGCAATATAGATCATTATCAGGCTTCAGGGTTGTGTTATTTGATCAGGAGCTACATTGGTCAGAAATCCCATACGCCTCATTTCTCCAGTCACAGCCACATATTATTATGCAATCGCATTATCATTCATAACACATAACACTGGTACAAATTGTTTTCCGAGGACATCTACCTATAAGTTGTGAAAGTAATCAACTGCTGACATGAGAACAGTGATGAATGCATTGGTCTTCATTTCTCCTATATGGCTAGGAGAACATCACCCCTAAGTTACTGGAATGGATTTTGATATGTTAATTTTGCAACCAATTCAACCTCACATAATGATTTTCATACTACATGTATTATATTTATGAAAACTTGAAAAGGGGGTGTTTCTGTTATCAAAAATATGAAAATTACTTGCAAAAAGTGCAGATCCTGATGGGACGACTCGATCTACACTTTTTGCCAATACCACTATTCAGGTCTGAATGTGTTTTTAAAGTAGGCACAAAAATGATAATCAACTTATTTTGTTTTAAGTGTTTCATATTAACTCAAACTTTAGGAATGCCTTAAATGACCTTAGCAGTTGATAGGCCATTAAATACAAATAAATCAAATCAAACTTTAGGACACTCCATTCAGTAAATCAGCATCAGGAGCTAGACACACTGCTTTCGTTAGGATATGTTTTTGATATTTACCGTATGATAAATATTTATGTAGACAAAGATGGAAATGCACTTTCCTGTGTTATGCGGGGTGGGGGGGGGGGGGGGTGGAGTTCAACCCCGTAACCCCCCCCCTCTAGATCCGCCCCTACATGTGGTATATATGAAGACTCAGTCGTAACAGTGTTATCCTATATGATGATGATATTTGAGGGTTGGTCAGGACAAAACAGACCAGGCAGGGAATTATCGATATTGGGTATTGACTTTTCATAAATACAGCATCAAATAGGGCCTATATACGGGTAAGCATTCTATAATTCCAGCACAAAAATATTTACACAATTCCGGAATTCCTTAACATTTGATTGGCCCGTAGCAAGTCTCTGTCCAAAATTTATATCCCAGTAAACTCCCACGCCGAACTACTTTCCGTAATCTGTGAGCAGCTTGAGGTTCAAAATAACTTAACTTAAGGCACAAAACGGAAAAAAAACTAAACACATTTTCGGCTTGATGAGCATTTTAATTTATTTCCCCAAACAAATGCTGGATATTAATAAGGAATGAATGGTGTCTTTTTGTGGAATCTATCGATATAAACTTGGAAAAGGCCAAAAGTCGCGGGATACTGGACGAGTCTTCCGGCCTTCGTCCAGTATTCCCGCGACTTTTCCAAGTTTATACCCCGATAAATTCCACAAAAAGGCCATTCATTCCTATAATAAACTTGGAAAAGTCGTGGGAATACTGGACGAGGCCTTCTGTCTATTCCCGCGACTTTTCCAAGTTTATACCGCGATAAATTCCACAGAAAGGCCATTCAATCCTATAATAAACTTGAAAAAGTCGCGGGAATACTGGACGAGGCCTTCCTGCTATTCCAGACTTTTCCAAGTTTATACCCCGATAAATTCCACAGAAAGGCCATTCATTCCTATAATAAACTTGGGAAAAGTTGCGGGGAAAATACTGGACGAGGCCTTCCGGCCTTCGTCCAGTATTCCCGCGACTTTTCCAAGTTTATACCCTGATAAATTCAGCAAAAAGGCCATTCATTCCTATAATAAAAACTTAGTCGTAGATATTTGATGTTCTATCTATGATACAATATGTCCTACAAGCACTTACATAAATAATATGTTCATCTAATACTACCCGAATTCTCCATTGTGTCCATTTCTCCCAGGAATCTCCATTGTGCACTTCTGTCACATTACTCTATTTTTACATGTAGCTAAACTTTGGAAAACCAGAGGAAAAACCAGACACAGTTCATATGTGAATGTTTTCGTTGTTTTGAATAGTTAACTTGTGATATTATTCTTATAACATCAATTACTAACATTATTATATTATCTTTGTTCTTTTTTTCATTTCAATTCCACAGCATATAACGTGTTATTGCTAGATTACTGAAGGTGATCCAGAAGTTATTTTTAGCATATTGATCTAAAAATAGAAAACTGGTAAACCAGAATTTAGGGGACGGTGGAGAGATATTCCACGGTTGCAATCCGCTTACTGAAGTGATAGTTTTGTTAGTAAAGCTGAAAAATATAAAAGAAGATAAAAAGCCACAATACGGGACCTACTCGTGAGCCAGTCAGCCTACTGAATGCCTGAATAAGTCTGGGTCGGTCAGCAAAGCAATGTTTTGTGGCAGGGAGTTCCAGAGAATAACAGCAGTCGCCGTCGGAAAAAAGGAAAATTTGTAATAGTTTGCCGTTGTGTGAATTTTCTTGATTTAGCTTATGTTACAAGTCACATGTACTGGTGAAACCAGATGTGATGTTTTACTTTTAGACGCCATTCAGAGCTTGCTTTACTTCAAGTATTATGCTTACTTGTCGTAAATATGACGGTCGATGTCATATATGACCCAAAATACTATTCATGTATGTATGCGCACCGTGGCATTATTTTGTTTCTAGAACGCAGGAAACGCCATTTTGACGGTATTTTTTCGGGTATAGGATCGAGGGCCCCCAGACAGCTCAATAGTCCGCCACGGCATTAGTTTATTCACCGCTATGGGCCTGTGACTGCAGCTAACTATATATTTGTGGAATACGGTTTTCATTTCGCACAATAAAATATAGCTATAATCCGCAAATTTGGAAATGCCACTCCGTTATAGCTGGTAGATTACATCATCACTGCTGTGACACTAAAGCCTGCCCACATTTAGCAGAGGCGCGACTATAGTCGGCGCTTTTTCCGTCGTCGTCCGTTTTTTTTGTAAGGCAAAGAAGTTATTGTTTTTTCACAATATCTCTTTAACCCCTTGCCAGACATTGATAATATTTCACATCAATGTTTGTCTAGGGATGATGCTTCATTACGCACACCCCCACATCCAAATGTTGAAGGTCAAGGTCATTTATTTCGTTGTAATGTTCACTGGTTTTGTAACAGAAATGCGTTAAAGTTATTGTTTTTTCACAATATCTCTTTAACCCCTTGCCAGACATTGATAATATTTCACATCAATGTTTGTCTATGGATGATGCTTCATTACGTACACCCCCACATCCAAATTATCAAGGTCAAGGTCATTCATTTACTTGTAATGTTCACCGGTTTTATAACAGAAATACGTTAAAAGTTATTGTTTTTTCACAATATCTCTTTAACCCCTTGCCTGACTTTGATAATATTTCACATCAATGTTTGTCTAGGGATGATGCTTCATTACGCACACCCCCACATCCAAATTCTCAAGGTCAATGTCATTTATTTACTTGTAATGTTCACCGGTTTTGTAACAGAAATGCGTTAAAGTTATTGTTTTTTCACAATATCTCTTACCCCTTGCCAGGCATTGATAATATTTCATATCAATGTTTGTCTAGGGATGATGCTTCATTACACACACCCCCACATCCAAAGTCTGAAGGTCAAGGTCATTTATTTACTTGTAATGTTCACCGGTTTTGTAACAGAAATGCGTTAAAGTTATTGTTTTTTCACAATATCTCTTTAACCCCTTGCCAGACTTTGATAATATTTCACATCAATGTTTGTCTAGGAATGATGCTTCTATGCACCCCCACATCCATTTTGAAGGTCAAGGTCATTTATTTATTGTAATGTTCACCGGATTTGTAACAGAAATGCGTTAAAAGTTATTGTTTTTTCACAATATCTCTTTAACCCCTTTGCAGACATTGATAATATTTCACATCAATGTTTGTCTATGGATGATGCTTCATTATGCACACCCCCACATCCAAATTCTGAAGGTCAAGGTAATTTATTTACTTGTAATGTTCACGGTCAAATGCCTCGGCAGGCGAGACACCGCTTCCGTGGCGGAATTCTTGTTAGACTGTAGCAATGCAAAAACAATACTTTTTATGCCACCGGGTTTCGAAGAAACGGGTGGCAAATAGTGTTTGGACTGTGTCTGTCTGTCATCCGTCCGTCCGTCCGGGCACACATTAGGGTAATTATGTGGCTAGCCCCACAGGGTTATGGACTTGGTAAAGGATAGGGTTGGTTACAATTAGCCACCTAAAAAATTGTTTTATGTGGCTAAAAATCGTTTTATGTGGCTAATATTTAACATGTGATAAGCCACATAAGTATAGTAATGTAAGTCCGTCCGTCCGTCCGGGCACACATTAGGGTACTTATGTGGCTAGCCCCACAGGGTTATGGACTTGGTAAAGGATAGGGTTGGTTACAATTAGCCACCTAAAAAATCATTTTATGCGGCTAAAAATCGTTTTATGTGGCTAATTATATAATATTTAACATGTGATAAGTCACATAAGTATAGTACTGTAAGAACGTCCATCCGTCCGTCCGTCACACTTTTCGGTTAACCACTTTGTCACAGTTTCTCAGATATGCTGCAGTTGGCATCCGCATTCGACAGACGCATTTCTTGTTTTATTTAACAATGATCTTTCTCTTTATTTTGTCAAATTTGGTCCAATATCTATTTTACCATTTTATCTATTTTACAATTTCACCATGTTAAATCCCCTTAGACATCGAGTGAAGATAGTCGTGACTTCATGACTGTCTTGATATACAGTAGGGGTGTAGCGATAAACCTACCTACGATACAATACGTATTGCGATACTAGTACCTCATTCACAAAATACAATTTCAATGGTCAATATTCTTGATATAATGCACAAATTCAAATAAAACATATTCCCCACAGGTGATGGGAACACCTAATCTGATAGTCTGTTGTTACTTGTATAGATAATAATATACTCTATATATATATGTACTGTAGCCTCTTAATAATGTGGTAGATGGGCAATAGAGGTCGCCATCACGACATAGCTGTAAACCGCGTTATAAATTGTCCAAATGACATTTTCATGTTGCTAATATTCAGTACAAATTCAATTCAATGAAAATAAATAAATTCCTCAGTAAATTTCGTCAGTTTCAGCGTTTCGGATCTGTCGGGTTTGAAATGCTTTGAAAATGGCGTCTCCGTAACCGTGTAAATTCTGATCACCCTGTGTCCGTGCAAATAGCTACTACTGATGAGGAATTTACTGTGACAGCGGAAACCGTCGAATTTCGCTTCCGCTTTTGAAAGTGAAAGTAGCAATTATGTTTTTTCCCCGATTTTAAAGGAAGTTGCTTTCGAAATAATGGAAAGAAAAAAAATCTAATTTGACAATTAGCTCCGATTTTGTTTCAAGTCGGTACTGGGCGTTTATTAGAGGCACTAATTTCGTGAAAATCGGCCAAAAAATGTGTCATTTTCAACGTAAAATGTGGGGGGTGGGCGTCTATTAGAGCATGGGCGTCTATTAGAATCTTTACGGTAATTGGATATTAGTAAACATACAGCCATTTTTTTTTTCATTGAAAAGTTTGTACAAGCTTCTTCATCATGGTATAACTTTAATATTACTTGACTGATATTTGGACACTTGATATATGTGAGCATTTGGAACACACTCATGCTGCCATTAACATGACCTTTACCTTTTATACCTTAAGATTTTTGCAGAAACACTTAGCAATTTTGTTGGCGTCAAAAAGGTTGTACAAGTTTCTTCATCTTGATAAACTTTCATATTATAGATTGGACAGATTGCTTCAATATTTGGACACTTGATACATGTGAGCATTTGGAATACATGCATTCATGCCCCCATTAACATGACCTTTTGTACCTTCACATTTTTGCGGAAACACGTAGCCATTTTTTTGGTGTCAAAAAGTTTGTACACGTTTCTTCATCATAGTATAACGCATTCATATTACCCCTCTTCCACGTTGCAAAACTTAACATCAGAGAAATTGGTTATAACTTCCTTCATCGAAAATGCTTATTTTTTCATGCATGCATTCCTCTAAGGGTCTACTATTATGATGTTCCAAATCCATGACCATCCAACCCCTGCTGATCCCAAGGTCACATACTTAGTCTCCAAAATTCTTTAAATTTTGCGCATGCATTCTGTATAATAAAAAATAATAAATTTATCCTAAAATTGAAAATTTCTCCCTCAAAGTAGACTTTGCTAGAACAGTATACTTTGCAATGTTGGTGAAATAGGCTACAGGTATATATGTTGCTATGACTGGAGAAATGGGGCTTATGGGTTTTGTGACCAGTGCAGATCCAGTTTGATCAGGATCTGCACTTAGAAACAAAATTGCTACCTCACTGCGATATTCTCTCCTCGATGACATATCATAGGTGAAATATTGTAGCTGGATCTGCACTGTGTGCCATTCCATCAATGAAACTCCTACCATGCATGCTTCTAACAAGCAAGATAGATCGTTATCAGGCTTCAGGGTTGTGTTATTTGATCAGGAGCTACATTGGTCAGAAATCCCATACTCCTCATTTCTCCAGTCACAGCCACATATCATTATGCAATCGCATTATCATTCATGACAACTGGTACAAATTGTTTTCCGAGGACATCTACCTGTATGTTGTGAAAGTAATCAACTGCTGACATGAGAACAGTGATGAATGCATTGGTCTTCATTTCTCCTATATGGCTAGGAGAACATCACCCCTAAGTTACTGGAATGGATTTTGATATGTTAATTTTGCAACCAATTCAACATCACATAATGATTTTCATACTACATGTACCGGTAGTCCTTTTATGAAAAGGGGGTGTTTTTGTTATCAAATATGAAAATTACTTGCAAAAAGTGTAGATCCTGATGAGACGACTCGATCTACACTTTTTGCCAATACCACTATTCAGGTCTGAATGTGTTTTTTAAAGTAGGCACACAAAATGATAATCAACCTATTTTGTTAAGTGTTTCATGTTAACTCAAACTTTAGGAATGCCTTAAATGACCTTAGCAGTTGATAGGCCATTAAATACAAATAAATAAATCAAAGTTTAGGAAACTCCATTCAGTAAATCAGCATCAGGAGCTAGACACACTGCTTTCATTAGAATATGTTTTTGATATTTACCGTATGATAAATATTTATGCAGACAAAGATGGAAATCTACACATTTCAGGGAGTAATTTACGTCCAATTACCGTTAGTTAACTCTTTGCATGCTAGCGGTGAAAATATCCGCCAAACGAATTAGGAGTATATATTTTATTTCTCTGTAAATATGTCTTGAAATTTCATTAGAATTGAGTCCTGAGATCTATTCATGATATTTACGGGGAGAAATACAAAAAAAAGATGATGAATTTTTGTCCACCAGTTTTGAACTATTTATAGCCCACAAGTTTCCCAGCATACAAAGAGTTAATGTTAGCACATACTGTGTAGGCCACAAATTAACCCTTTCAACCCTACATGCCATCATTCCAATATTCACAAACACTGTAGCTCCAGATGAGCCTGCTGTCTTATCAGGATCTGCAGTTTGTGTCAGTATTTTAGATTCAATAAACCTTCCATTTTCAGATGAATCGAATAGTCCAAAACATGTAATTGACCAGTCCAATTTCTATATTTAGGTTTGAAAGGGTTAAATTCCATAAGTCCCATGTCTGCAGTCTCAGTCCTTCATAATTATATGTTGCAGAGTTCAGCAATTGTTAGAATGGCCAGCAATACATCACCACCAGCCAACCAGGAGGTAAGACAGTACTTAACCCTTCCTACGTACGCTGTTGATGGAAATTGCCGTCTGCTGTTTTTCATTTTTGCTTTAATTCTTAACACAAAACTGGTTTTGACAGCACATGAGAATCGTCTCCACTGGAGACGATTCTCATGTGCTGTCAAAACCAGGTTTTTGTCGAGAAATATTGAAAATAAAACATTTCCAGCAGACGACAACATTTAATTCAGCTTAGTAAGGGTTAAAGGTACATTCCCACTCAGAGGGCACAAACTGTCCTTTATTTGAATTAAATAAGTGTACATACCGTAAAGATTTTAATAGACGCCCAGGCGTCTATTAGAATCACTACTGGCTCCGAAGTCCAGGGTGGGCGTTTAATAGAGGCAGGTGTTATTCAGCAAAGGGAAAATGATAAAAAAATATACGATGTTCTGCTATCTGAACAAAAACATAACTAAGGGACATTACTCTCAAACGTCAGACTTCATTTTACTGTCTGTCAGTTTATATAAACATTTGGGCCAAGACGTTTCGGCCCACTCTGGTCATTATGGTACAGTCGTAGAAAAGTTAAATTTAATGATAATGTATATCAAGACAGCGTCAATCATTAATGCTGATCAGATTTACGCCTACGGACGTTTCGTCAGCGTCAGCGTTCGGATCTGTCAGGTTTGAGATGCTTTGAAAATGGCGTCTCCATAACCGTGTAAATTCTGATCACCCTGTGTCCGTGCAAATAGCTACTGCTGATGAGGAATTTACTATGACACCGGAAACAGTCGAATTTCGCTTCCGCTTTTGACAGTGAAAGTAGCAATTATGTTTCTTCCCCGATTTTAAAGGAAGTTGCTTTCGAAATAATGGAAAGAAAAAAAATCTAATTGGAGAATTAGCTCTGATTTTGTTTCAAGTCGGTACTGGGCGTTTATTAGAGGCACTAATTTCGTGAAAATCGGTCAAAAAATGTGTTATTTTCAACGTAAAAAGTGGGGGGTGGGCGTCTATTAGAGCATGGGCGTCTATTAGAATCTTTACGGTATGTATATTTGTGTCATTATTCCACCAGTTCTAAAAATTACGAGTGTCCGCTATTACAGATATAATCATTTAGCAATATTTATTTTACTGATAGTGACACACGGTGGTATCAGGCCTTTTTCATATGCAAATGAGGCATGGTATTTTTAGCTCACCTGAGCTATTGTTACCGCAATGTGTCCGTCGTCCGTGAACATTTTCAAATGTCTTCTCCTCGGTAACCATTGGGCCTATAGTCACGAAACTTCATGGTCATGGTCCTTAGGTAGGGGGATTACAAAATTGTTAAAATGACGTCATTACGTAATCCAAGATGGCCGCCGTCTAAAAATAGCACAAATTATTCAAAAATCTTCTTCTCAAGAACTGCCAACCGGATTTCGACAAAACTTGGTAGGAATGATCGATGTACAATGCTCTTTCAAAGTTGTTAAAATGGTGACCCCAGGGTCAAAAATGGGCGTGGCCCGTGGGGTGAAACTGGGGTCAAATTTTATTTTTGACCGAATATGGTCATGTCATATATCAATTTGAAGGTATCAACGAGGCGATCACTCTGGTGCATTTTTTGTCGAAATCGGATGGTTATGTCATCCAAGATGGCCGCCGAAATGTCAAAAGGTCGTTCTTTTATTAGAGATTTAAAAATTCTTCTTCACATGAACCGCTTGGCCCATTGTAACCAAACTTAAAAATTATGGTCCATGGATGAAGCCTTTTCAGTTTTGTTAAAATGGAGGTCAACGCTAATCCAAGATGGCCACTGTCTAAAAATAGCATAAATTCTTAAAAAATCTTCTTCTCATGAACCGCTAGCCAGATTTCGACGAAACTTGGTAGGAATGATCGATGTACAATGCTCTTTCAAAGTTGTTAAAATGCTGACCCCGGGGTCAAAAATGGGCGTGGCCCGTGGGGTCAAATTGGGGTCAAATTTTATTTTTGACCGAATATGGTCATGTTCTATACCAAATCGAAGGTATCAACGAGGCGATCACTCTGGTGCATTTATTGTCAAAATTGGATGGTTATGTCATCCAAGATGGCCGCCGAAAGGTCAAAAGGTCGTTCTTTTATCAGAGATTTCAAAATTCTTCTTCACATGAACCGCTTGGCCCATGGTAGCCAAACTTAAAAGTTATGGTCCATGCGAAGCCTTTTCAGATTTGTTAAAATGGAGGTCATCGCTAAAGCAAGATGGCCACCGTCTAAAAATAGCATAAATTCTTAAAAAATCTTCTCATGAACCGCCAGCCTGATTTCGATGAAACTTGGTAGGAATGATCGATGTACAATGCTCTTTCAAAGTTGTTAAAATGGTGACCCCGGGGTCAAAAATGGGCGTGGCCCGTGGGGTCAACTTTTATTTTTGACCGAATATGGTCATGTCTATATCAAATCGAAGGTATCAAAGAGGCGATCGCTTTGGTACATTTTTTGTCGAAATCGAATGGTCATGTCATCCAAAATGGCCGCCAAAAGGTCGTTCTTTTATTAGAGATTTCAAAATTGTTCTTCACACGAACCACTTGGCCAAACTTCACAGTTATGGTCCATGGGTGAAGCCTTTTCAGATTTGTTAAAACGGAGGTCGTTGCTAATCAAAGATTGTCGCTGTCTAAAAATAGCACAAATTCTTAAAAAAAATTCTTCTCATGAACTGGCAGCCGGATATCGACGAAACTTGGTAGGAATGATCGATGTTGAATGCTCTTTCCAAGGTGTTAAAATTGTGACCCTGAGGTCAAAAATGGGCGTGGCCTGTGGGGTCAAATTTTATTTTTGACCGAATATGCTCATGTCATATATCAAATTGAAGGTATCGATGAGGCGATTGCTCTGGTGCAATATTTGTCGGAATCGGATGATTATGTCATCCATGATGGCCGCCAAAAGATCCATTTATTTTAGATTTTGAACGTCTTTTTCTCAGGAACCACATGGCCGATGCTGGCCGATGCTGGCCAAACTTCATAGTAAGTTAAGATCCTTGGGTGAAGCATTTCCAGATTTGGTAAAATGAGAGTCATCGCTTAATCCAAGATGACTGTCATCTAACAATAGCACAATATTTTTAAAACACTTATGAACTCTATGTCACATTCTCCTCTGGTGTTCATGGTGTCAGGTGAGCGAATTAGGGCCATCATGGCCCTCTTGTTTAATTATTTATACAAATTAAATGCCTCACCTGAAAAAATAGTATTTTCGACAGATTATAAAGTATGATCATTGCACATCAAAATATAAATACAGAGAATAATTAGTAATGTCCGTTAACATTTTAAGGAAACACGGTTATCGCCTCTGATCTCAGTGTGGATATTTACCTCTGATATAAAATGTATAATAATGCCAATCATTACGTGGTGAAATGGTGAATGAATATTTATTTTGCCAGGAAATGTCTCTGATGATGTCTCTGATATAAAGAACATTTTGTGCCTACTGAGTGGGCATGTACCTTTAACATTCGGTCAGCAATAACCAAACGGGGGTGGGGGCGGGGGGCAGTGACTTACTTCTTTCAACCCTAAATAATAACTTTACATGTTAATTTTCCGACCAATCCAATCATCACAAAATGATTTTCAGACTAGTCTACTTAAAAAAAAAAATTCTAAAATGATTCTAAAATTTTAAAACTACATGTACTTGCAAAAAGTGCAGATCCTGATGAGACAGCTCATCACACTGTTTGCAAACACTGCTCTATAGGTCTGTAGTGCTGAAAGGGTTCATTACATTAACTGGGAAATTTGTGGGCTATAAATAGTTAAAAAAAAATTCATTGTATTTTCTTTTATTTCTCCCTATAAATATCATGAATATGTCTTGAAATTTCATTAGAATTGCGTCCAGAGGACGCAATTCTAATGAAATTCCAAGACATATTTACAGAGAGAAATAAGAAAAATACTC
>CM055269.1:49946295-50101939 GCA_029237695.1 Conchocele bisecta
ACGTTTACAACCGTTGTACACGGATTACACGCTTTTGAAACTCTTTTGAAACTCAAGCGTTGAACACGGTTTGTTCGACTTTCGCGCATGCGCAAGAGTGGGGAAACGCAACGCATGGCCGAAAACGTATTTCACGTAGACGACACACGGTTTGAAACAAAAAAAAAAAAAAAAAAAAAAAAAAACAACTAACGGAAACTCCACGGATACGCAACGCACAACACTTTGTACACGTATAAACCCGGAACATTTTAACAGAAACAACTGTAGCTTCGTTATCATGTGCACATGCGCAAAGTGAATTCAGATTTTTTATCCGACCCTCCATCATGGATTACTTCCCCCTTTCGGACTTGGCATTTGGGGAAAGTGGGTATATTGCGATGGCGCGCCATCGACTTTTTCTAGTTAATACTTATATTCATGCGCTTCATGAGAACATCAATACATTTAAAATATACAAATATTACTTAAAGGGGTATCGATATGATACATTTTAATAATATAAATATTGAAAATACACATTACAATCGCTTACAACATAAGTTATTGATCGAAAATAGTCACTGCATCGTGACCTATTTGACCGCATTACCTATTGCGCGGGTACCTCACCATACCCCTGTTTACATTGGTAACTGGGGGTATAGTGAGGTATGATCGCTAATACAATGTTTGCGTAATGTCTCTTTAACCCCTTGCCAGACTTTGATAATATTTCACATCAATGTTTGTCTACGGATGATGCTTCATTACGCACACCCCCACATCCAAAATTCTGAAGGTCAAATGCCTCGGTCAATTGCCTCGGCAGGCGCGATACCGCTTCCGTGGCGGAATTATTGTATTATTATAATTTCTGCTTCAACCTTCCAGAAAACCAGCTTGGCAGAACCATGCCCATCCAAACCATTGACCAGAATCAACTGAGGGATGTGATTGCCAGTAATGAAAATTCAGATGAATTCAGTGAGTTGGAGTTGTATGGGGAAGGTGCTGATGAAGATATCACAGAAAATTCTATCGGTATGTTGTTCATGAAAAGTTATTGCATGAAATCCTTTTATCTCAAGCAGTGTGGTAACCAGTAGCCTATTTAACCAACATTGCAAAGTATACTTTTCTAGCAAAGTATACTTTGAGGGAAAATTTTTCAATTTAAGGATAAATTTATTAATTTTTATTATACTGACTTTATTACATTGTCACAGCCATTTTGGCTGTGATAATGTAATAAATTCAGTATAATAATTCTGCATACTTTTAATTATCAAATATATGCAGTCGTTAGTTCTATATGAAATAATGCATTTCAGGAAAAATAAATGATTACTCCCTCAAAGTATACTTTGCTAGAAAAGTATACTTTGCAATGTTGGTGAAATCGGCTACTGGTGAGATCACTGTCTGAACCTGTCTGGCCCACTTCCCCCGTGTGTTAATTCACGGATATCCACTGTCTAGCGTGCGCTAAATGTTTGAGATTACCGCCTATTCTACATGTTGGGATAACCTGCGCATGCGCAAATCGCAGTAATCCACTAATTAGAGCAATATCGGTGAATAACCTTTAACCAGTCATAATTCCAGCACAAAAATATTTACACAATTCCCTAACATTTGATTGGTCCGTAGCAAGTCTCTGTCCAGAATTTATATCCCAGTAAACTCCATGCCGAACTACTTTCCGTAACCGTCTGGCGCAGTTAAAATAATTCTTAAGAAAACGGAAAATAAACACATTTTCTTGATGAATTTATTTCAAATGCTGGAATTATAAGGAATGAATGGCCTTTTTGTGGAATTTATCGGGGATATAAACTTGGAAAAGTCGCGGGAATACTGGACGAGGCCTTCCGGCCTTCGTCCAGTATTCCCGCGACTTTTCCAAGTTTATACCCCGATAAATTCCACAAAAAGGCCATTCATTCCTATAATGCCCTGATAACATGACCCATTCATGATTGACAGGCTACGTGTGACTGGGCGACTTCGGATCGATACCCCAAATACAAAGTTTCATGGCGCTGTGTTGCGAAAATACAAAAATACTTAGTGCTATGAAAATGCCAATGACAAACAACTATTTATGGAGTGATATAATTAATATACGATCCACAGTCTGTATGTGTGACCAGTGTAGATCCTGTTCCGCCTTAATATTTACCGCTTACCCGAATTTTCTGTTTGTGCAAAACATTCGGGTTAGTTTACCACCTACCAATAATGACTATAATTTCTGCCCATGTTTGAAAATAAATAAGAGTACATGTACATGTATTCTGTTCTTTTTTTAATCAAAATAAGAAAATAATGACTGGTCGATGCCGAGTTGAGCTGTGTTCAGCCTCGGCACACACGACACAATACAAATTTGGAGAATGCGCTCAGAAAAATGTATAAGCCCGCGCCCAGATGGCTCTATATCAGAACACCGAATACTGTAGACACTGATCAGACTGCACTTATGTGCAGGCCGGGTTGGTTAAGCAGTGTCTGCAAGCAGAGTAATCTGGTTTTGTCATGTCGTGAACCAGCATATGACTGCAAGACATTGGGTGCATGTCTACGGAACACTGAATGACAGCGGGGTAACCAAGGGGAGTGTCTGAAAATAAATTTTGAAGTTATTGTATTTGTATAAAAAATAACAAAGTCTACAAAATATATCCTATTTATCTCAGGTTTCCGCCATATCCGTGCAATAAATTAGTTAGATAATGTCTTCTCGTTGAATATGGTTAGTTAACAGCCTTTGGGGGATTTTAGGTGGCCGAAATACGTCTCGCCTTGCGGCTCGACGATTTCCGGCCCCCTAAATTTCCCCCATGTGCTGTTAACTAACCATATTCGACTCGAATACATTATCTAACTTATACGTATTAAGCATCTTGCAGTTTGTGATGTTATCTTGGGCTTCTCACATTAGACTTGCACATCACAACTTTTTAGCGTCATGGACAAATAAAAACATATTCTAAGTTTCTCATGATTACGTAGCCCCGCAGGGGGAGCATATTTGTTCTCTCAATTTAACAATTCGTTTGCACGAATTAACAATTCGTTCCCACGAAATAACAATGCTTTCCCTCTAATTAACAATTTTTTCCCTCGAATTAACAATTCGTTCCCACAAATTCTTTTGGCACCCAGCTGCGCACGCAGTCTTTGATCTACTTTGATTTTTAATTCGAGGGAACAAATTATTTTGTGGGAACAAATTTTTAATTCGAGGGAACAAATTGTTATTTTGTGGGAACAAATTGTTAATTTGAGGGAACAAATTGTTAAATTGAAGGAACTAATTGTATTATTGATTTTATTCTTTATTAAATAGGGAACAAATGATGAAAAATATAACAAATTTAACGTATTCACTTATTTGAGCTGCAAAAAGCAAACACTGTTTGCTTTTTGCAGCTCAACTAAGTAAATTTTCAACTTTATTACAGTATTTTCACTACTCAATTTGAAAATCAATGCGTATTTTCACATTGCTGTGAGTATTTTGTACTCCCACTTTTGATAATCAATGTGTATTCTGTTAAAATAAGTGCGTAAAATACGCCAATACGCACCTTATCTGGAGCTCTGAGTGTTGTGCAGATGTTGTGCCAATCTATTTGAACAGCAGGAGAACCAGAAATTACGGTGACCTGCCCTCCGTATCAGAGATTCCGGTATGAATCCGAGAGGCCACCGCCAAAGAGAGGACCAAAACAACGGATGGACATGGATGATGATAAAAATACACTGGCCGAAATACAGGTATAGTGATTACTGATTACCATGTCTATAGGGAGGCAGCTTGATTCAACAAAACGTAGGGATAGGTTGTGGCCTCGGGGTTAGAGCACCTGTAGCCTATTTCATCAACATTGCAAAGTATACTTTACCAGCAAAGTATACTTTGAGGGAGTAATCATTTGTTTTTCCTGAAATGCATTATTTCATATAGAACTAACAAATGCATATATTTCATGATTAAAAGTATGCAGAATTATTATACTGAATTTATTACATTATCACAGCCAAATTGGCTGTGATAATGTAATAAATTCAGTATAATAAAAATTAATAAATTTATCATAAAATTGAAAATTTCTCCCTCAAAGTATACTTTGCTACTAAAGTATACTTTGCAATGTTGATGAAATAGGCTACTGGTGGTTCGTTTCACTAAACTTTGTACGACTAAAATGTTTGCAAGTGCAAAATTATGTAAATTTTACATTAACATTGTTTTCCTGTAAAAAAGTATTTGATTAACCATTTATTGATGATTAATAAATGTAAGTCTATCAATTGAAATTTCCAGACGATCCTAATTTTTCACTTACGTACATTTTAGTTAAGATTATATAGTATTATTCCTTCTTTATCCGTGTATTATAAAGTTATTTTGAAAAATAAATGTTCCACTATAATAAGTCTATTAGTAAACAAGAGTTATTTGCCCTAAGTCAGAACAAGACGTCTGTCACGTACGCACATTTTGGTCTAGAAAGTTTGTTTTTAGTGCAAATTTTTATAACTTCGAACTCCTTGTTTGGTGTGTAGCACCAGAGGAAGACAAAATCAAACAATTTATAGGAATGACTACGGAAGCACAGAGGTGACATGCAAACTTTTTTTTTCTAGGCATGAGGTTTTTTTTTATCTTGTGGGAACAAGATATTATTTTGAGGGAACAACATAATATCTTGTTCGCACAGGATAATATTTTGAGGGAACAGGATATTAACTTGTTCGAACAAGATATTATTTTGAGGGAACAACATAATATCTTATTCGCACAACTTAATATTTTGTTCTCACAGAATAATATTTTGAGGGAACAGGATATTAACTTGTTCGCACAGGATCCTAACCCTAACCCTTTATATTTAAGTCCCATTGAGAAATAACGGTTAATTAGAAGCTCTCGATCCATGACAAAGTATTGAGGCAAAATGGCGGCGAAAGGATGCTGTTCCCTCAAGATAATATTTTGTTCCCTCAAAATATTATCTTGTTCGAACAAGTTAATATCCTGTTCCCTCAAAATATTATTCTGTGGGAACAAAATATTAAGTTGTGCGAACAAGATATTATGTTGTCCCCTCAAAATATTATCCTGTGCGAACAGATTATGTTGTTCCCTCAAAATAATATCTTGTTCGAACAAGTTAATATCCTGTTCCCTCAAAATATATTCTGTGGGAACAAAATATTAAGTTGTGCGAACAAGATTATGTGTTCCCTCAACATAATATCTTGTTCGAACAAGATATTATCCTGTTCCCTCAAAATATTATCCTGTGCGAACAAGATATTATGTTGTTCCCTCAAAATAATATCTTGTTCCCACAAGATAAAAAAAAAACTCATGCCTAGAAAAAAAAAGTTTGCATGTCACCTCTGTGCTGCCGTAAATGACACAGTATATAAGACAGTAATCTGTGCTGGGCTAATGTTAAACCAGTGATATCTTTTTTTTATGCAAAGTCATGCTGTCAACGCGAATGGGGACACATGATGGTTCACAACAGAAATCTATAGGGTGTATGAAAGTTACAGAAATACTTCATTAAACAGCTTAAAACCAGTGAATTAAAGAAAATAATTTGAAATAGCTGGAAATTAATCAAATTTTCTTAGTTTTCTGAAAATACAGGATGGCCTTTCCCGATGTGTCACTCGCCAAATCGGACCAGTGACAAGAAAATCCTCTCGCCAACATGAAAATTAACTCGCCATGGCGAACGGGGCGAGTGAATTTTTAAGCCCTGACATATATTGTTTATCATGATTTGTAGTTGACCAACTTCACTGGGCGTGTACATCTGATTGCCTATTGTGTCACCCAATGTGGTCATCTACACCCATTCCGTCTGCACGGCGACCGGTGTGTGAATGGTGTATACCAGGCACGAGTGACGGTTAACTCTCAGGATACGACTTTCAAGTAAGTTAGTTGAAGCTGATGCCTCGTGGAGAAAAAAAGACATATTGTTCTGATCGGGTTCTACCCTGTTCTACATTCAGTAAGTAAAGTTAAACCAAATGTGATTGAACCTTATCTCCCCCACTCCCCCCCCCCCCCCCATGTTATAGAGTATTAGAGTATGTTATGGAGAATACCAGGTTAGTGTCGTTCGATAGCAAGTTTATCCGGCTTGTCTACAGGGCTCCAGATAAGCTGCATATTTGCTTAAATACCCAATTAAAATTGCCAAAAACCCAATTGAAATCAGAAGTAGGCGAGTATGAAAAGGCAATAAAAAGTTTGCGGTACCTTTATCATGCTGTGGAAAATAATAAACATACCACATTTTCCATGAAAACACATCTTGGTATTTCATTAGAATTGTCTCCAAGGAGACAATTCTAATGAAATGCCAAGAAATGATGGAGTGACAATACTCAATTACTAATTCCTTATCTGGAGCCCTGTTGTCTGGGATATGCGTAGGAATTCAGAGTTTTGTTGAGGAATTTACACCGTGAGCCTGATACACTGGATAACAAAGGATACTAGTCTGGTATTCTATTTTTCAGGTAACATTTCATGCTGGTTCATGATTAGCAAGTAGGATGTACTTGTTGAAAGAACTCTTTGACTTCTTTACATTGTATCATCACACTAACATCGGTAAGGTCATATGGCATTTCATTACACCGACATCTTTTGGTCATGTCATATGAGACACGCCATGCGATTTTGCACCTTCGGACATCTGCGTAATTTCATGAAATACGATAATTTACAATATTTTCCGGTAATGGCGTCAAAAGTTTCAGAGTACATGCATGTACTCAGGCGCGGATACAGGGGGGGGGGGTCCAGGGGGTCCGGATCCCCCCCCCCCCACCCCCCCCCCCCACCCCACCCCCCCCCACCACCCCCCCCCCCCTTGCTCCCAGCAAAAAAAAACAACAAAAGACGAAAATCTACAATACTCGAATAGTTGGATGACTTTTCGTGGCCTAGGTGTCAGGAAATTGCATCTGCGGCGATCTGGCATCTAAAAATTATTAGGTACAAAATCGCATGGCGTGTCTTATATGAGGCCATTCGAGCAATGCTATACTCAACAAAACTAGAAACGTCCCTGTTTTATAGCCGGTGTAGCTCTGTCTATGTATGTATGTTCAAAGTAGATGTATTTTAAACCGTGGCGATGTTCAGAATACGATCGTGTAGAGTTTAGCCGATACACACGGTTTACATAGCGGCCAGTGACCGGAACGTTGATTTCCACTTTTTGCACGTGCACGCTATACTTGTCATCGATAAGGTGATTCAGTTCATGTCGTACCATTCATGCGATAGGGGCTATTCGGAAAATTAAAAAACTTTTTTAATTTTTCACTGTTTTCGATATGCCACGGCTTTCCGAAAACGAGCGAAATCAGGCAATTGGGATGCTTGTGGGTGGGATGGCCGCCAGGGCGGTCGCGCCTCGGTTTGGTTGCTGTCGGAAGACGATTGATCGTCTTGCAGCCCGGTACCAGCAGACTGGGGCTGTTCACGACCGGCAGCGATCTGGTAGGCCTCGTGTAACGACGGCTAGAGCCGATCGTTACATTACGTTGACGCACTTACGTCAACGTCGATTGGCAGCCACAGTCATTGCTAGGCGATACGGTGTCTCAGGGCAGACCATTCGCAACTGGTTACGTCGTAACGCCCAACCAATCCGGGCACGCCGCCCGTACACTGGTCAGATAATGACCCAACGTCACCGTGCTGCCAGACTGTTATGGGCGCGACGTCATCTGAACTGGAGAAGGGCTGACTGGAACCGAGTTTTCTTCACAGATGAATCTCGGTTCACAGTTAGTCATGCTGACGGAAGATTACGGGTATACAGGCGTAAAAATGAAAGATTCACCGATTGTTGCATTGTTGAGAAGAACAGGTTTGGGGGAGGGAGCGTAATGGTCTGGGGTAGGATCATGGGAAACCGGAAGACAGATTTGGTTGTTGTACAGGGCATGTTATGTTGCAGATGTGCTAAATGCACATGCCTTACCATTTATCCGTCAGCATGGTCCTGGTGTGACATTGATGCACGACAATGCCCGCCCTCACATAGCCAGGGTCACCACTCAATACTTACAGCAAAACAACGTCGACGTCATGCCATGGCCCGCGGTCTCCCCGGATCTCAATCCCATTGAGCACATATGGGATGAGCTGGGCCGCAAAGCACGAGCTAACCATCAGATTGACAATGTTCGCGATCTTACACGGGCGTTACAACGGGAATGGAGGAATTTGCCCAACGCACTGGTATTGCGTTACGTCACGTCGATGCGGCGTAGGATCATTGCATGCATTCATGCAAATGGTGGCCACACTCGGTACTAACGAGATTTACTGAATTTGCCACATTACTTATTGAAATTCCATCTCTAAACATTAAGTAACACATTTCTGAGTTTTTGTGATTTTTGATTTTGACCCCTACCGCCCTTGGCCGGTTATCTCTTGAATATTTAACAAGATATCCAAATGCAATTTATTGGCTTTGATACAGAAATGAATGAACTTGTTTTTCCATTTTGATTTTTAAAAGTAACCCTTTTGGTTTTTGATGAATCTTTCCTTAAACATGGAGGGACGTTTCTAGTTTTGCTCAGTATACATCAGCGGAAGCAGTAGTCAATCCGGATATTATCAATCACTGGGTATTCAGCCAATGCATCACGAGTTACCTGATAATATCATCCCCTCTCAGAATGTTGTCGTTCAGGGAGCCGTTTCACAAAACTTTGTACGACTAAATTGTTTGTAAGTGCAAATTTATGATCGTCTGTAAATTTCACATTAGCAATGTTTTCTTGTATTAAAACAATTATTGGATTTACATGTATTGAGCATAGGCTGCATATGTAATTGAAATGTTCAGACGATCCTAAATTTGCACTAATGACAATCTTAGTTGTACATTGTTATGGCGGAAGAATTTAAAAAGTTTCTGATATGATAAACAACATTTGAATGTTCAGGTTGTCAAAAGTCGGAGTTACAACACCAAAAGCAAAGGAGTATGAAAAAGTCGTGGCGTTGAAGAAACAACAATTGAAACACTTAAATGCTGCAGGAGCAAACAAAACGGATAGTATGTATTCTTAGTGTCTCGCACAAAATTGCACTACATGTTTCCCAAATCATAAATTGTAATTGATAATATGTGGCTGTGACTGGAGAAATGAGGCTTTTGTGATTTCTGACCAGTGTAGCTGTATCAAATAGCCCACTGCAGTAGCCTGATAACAATCTATATTGCTTGTTAGAAGCATGATGGGTGTTTCATTGATGCAATGCCGAACAGTGTAAATCCTGAACAGACTGTGCGGATGCACAGGCTGATCTGGATCTACACTGGCCGCAATACCCATAAGCCCCATTTCTTCACTCACAGTCACAAATATTTATTTTAATTTATCTCTTGTTTACTATTAAGTTTGATATACAATTTACCAGCATCTGCATTTTGAACATGTTTACTTTGGAATGAAAGTTTTACTCTCGTACACGTACACTGGAACAAGGTTGTTTATGAATGAAAACATTCAGTAGTTGTTCATAATTATGTCAACTTAAGAAGGGTTAGAATATCACCCGCAGAAAATATGAAAAATAATTTGAAACGGAACTAAATATTGTATGTAATACATAAATAAATTTATTATATTTTCATGTACATGTTTAAATTGAAGTTTCCAATAAAACTAACTATAATTACATACGGCAGGCAGTTTGAATTGTCGAGCCTGAGCACAGCTCGGCCTTGAACAATCAAATTCCTGATGTAGAGCATGAGAATGGAGTTAATGCTCTCAATGCTTTATACATATGGGCCGTATATGTATGCTGTAAATAGCTGTGACTGGAGAAATGCGGATTTGTGACCGGTGTAGCTGCTGATCAAATAGCACACTCTTGAAGCCTGATAACGAGCTATATTGCTTGTTGGAAGCATGATGTGCATTTCATTGATGGAATGGCGGAACAGTGCATATCCTGATCAGACTGTGCGGATGCACTGGCTGATCTGGATATACACTGGTCGCAAAAGCCATAAGCCCCATTTTACAGTCACAGTTACATTTCATAGATACACATATCGGAGGTAAAGGATTGTAGTTATTCTAACTGTTTTCAGTGTGCCACGATATAAAGGACAAGAACACGGTTTACTTACAAGTGGAGGCGGTGCTTCAGACCAGTACTGGAGATAAATGTGTGGCTATAGACCCAGTCATCATTCACAACAGGAGTAAGTAAGAACAACTGATGCCAATTTTTATCATGCGTGATATAGTCGCCACAATGGCGTACGTGTGTGAGTCAGTGTTAAAGTTTTTGGTTAAACTTTTTTGGTATACTATCAAAGCCTCGGCGGGCGCGACATCTAGTTTTTTGTAGCCTAAATCATCGTTATGGTAGATGTGCCAGTTTTTGGCATGCCCCAGTGTTCGGCTCCCTAAGAGTTGATCGTTTCACTGCGGGTCTTTAAATAACATTTACTTATTACCAAGAACAAATAGTAATAGCACAACATATCATCAATGTAGAAGAATTTCTTCTGTCGTACACTGCATGAAAAAAATTGCAGGTTCGTCTTGCGAGTCAATTATACCATAGATTGAGTGGGCCAAAAACTGGGGCATCCATCATACTAACATGTGTAAGTCCCAAGGCAGAATATCTTGGTTTAAACATAGTTATTATAGGAATGAATGGCCTTTTTGTGGAATTTATCGGGGTATAAACTTGGAAAAGTCGCGGGAATACTGGACGAAGGCCGGAAGGCCTCGTCCAGTATTCCCGCGACTTTTCCAAGTTTATATCCCCGATAAATTCAACAAAAAGGACATTTATTCCTTATAATTCCAGCATTTGAAATAAATTCATCAAGAAAATGTGTTTATTTTCCGTTTTCTTAAGAATTATTTTAACTGCGCCTCACGGTTACGGAAAGTAGTTCGGCATATGGGAGTTTACTGGGATATAAATTTTTGACAGAGACTTGCTACGGACCAATCAAATGTTAGGGAATTGTGTAAATATTTTTGTGCTGGAATTATAGTGTTTTGACTGTCCGGGCCAACGTCCGGGGGTTTAAGAGGTTAGGGGCATGGCCTAACACAAAAGATTTCTTTGATTTATTCCGTAAGCTCATAAATTCTTTTGATGTTAAGGGGCTTCTTCTTTAATCTTCAAACAATGGAAATACCCCATAAATCCAAAATGTTGGAACGTCCGTCCATCCGTGGGTTCAGTTAAGGAGTTTGCCAGAGTTTCTCCAATCTGTCACCAGGGGCAATTGTGTGCCAAACAGGTCACCTATTTTTAGACTATTTGAAAACAAGCATGTACATGCTAGTAATCTGGATTTGATTGAAACCATGTTCTTGGAGCCCCATCATGTTTTTGTTATACTCACTTTTTTGGGAAAAAATGGGTATATTGTTTTCGTCACGAGTGTCCGTCCGTCCGTACGTCTGTACGTCCGTCACGTTTCTTGTAACTTGAAAAACTTTTTCACCTTCATACCTACGCGCCTGATATTTGGTATGTAGCTTCGTTATCATGTGCAGATGCGCAAAGTGAATTCGGATTTCTCATCCGACCCTCCATCATGGATTATCTCCCCCTTTCGGACTCAGAATTTCCCATTTTTAGCCAGGTTTTTTGAAAAAAAATCCAGGCTATTGGATTGGCGAAAGCCGGGCGGGCGGGCGGGCGGGCGGGCGGGCGGCGGGCGGGCGGCGGGCGGCGGCGGGCGGCGTCCACAATCAATGTTAAGTTTTCGTGTTTGAGTCCATTTCTTTGTTACTGTACCACCTAGGACCACCAAACTTTCACAACTTCATAATCAAAGGGTGCCCACCACATATCACTATCCAACATGTTACTTTTTTTTAACTTGACCCATTTTTTCCGCGTAGTCGACTTAGCCATTTTCAATGTTAAGTTTTCGCGTTTACAATGTTAAGTTTTCGTGTTTAAGTCCATTTCTTTGGTACTGTACCACCACCTAGGACCACCAAACTTTCACAGCTTCATAATCAAGGGGTGCCCACCACATATCACTATCCAACATGTTACTTTTTTTTAACTTGACCCATTTTTTCCGCGTAGTCGACTTAGCCATTTTCAATGTTAAGTTTTCGCGTTTACAATGTTAAGTTTTCGTGTTTAAGTCCAATTCTTTGGTACTGTACCACCTACGACCATCAAACTTTCACAGCTTCATAATCAAGGGGTGCCCACCACATATCACTATCCAACATGTTACTTTTTTTTTAACTTCACCCATTTTTTCCACGCAGTCGACTTAGCCATTTTCAATGTTAAGTTTTCGCGTTTACAATGTTAAGTTTTCGTGTTTAAGTCCATTTCTTTGGTACTGTACCACCTAGGACCACCAAACTTTCACAGCTTCATAATCAAGGGGTGCCCACCACATACCACTATCCAACATGTACTTTTTTTTTAAATTTCACCATTTTTTCCGGCACAGTCGACTTAGCCATTTTCAATGTTAAGTTTTCGCGTTTACAATGTTAAGTTTTCGTGTTTAAGTCCATTTCTTTGGTACTGTACCACCTAGGACCACCAAACTTTCACAGCTTGATAACCAAGGGGTGCCTACCACATATCAACTATCCAACATGTGACCATTTTTTTACCTTCACCTATTATTTCTACGTAATTGACTTACCAATTTTCAACGTTAACTTTTTAACGTACGTCTGGTTAAAGTTTTTTGGTTAAAACTTTTTTGTTGTACTATATCTCTGCAACTGCTTCGCCCATTACCTTGAAACTTCACATGGGTGTTTATCATCATCCATATTTTCATTCTAACCCCCAACCGTGCGGCCCCTGTGCCCAATGTCAAGGTCAAATTACTTTGAATTTTTTTGTTAAAAGTTTTTTCAGATTTGTTAAAATGGAGGTCATCGCTAATCCAAGATGGCCGCCGTCTAAAAATAGCATAAATTCTTAAAAAAAAATTTAACGTACGTCTGGTTAAATTTTTTGGTTAAAACTTTTTCGTTATACATCTCTGCAACTGCTTCGCCCATTACCTTGAAACTTCACATTGGTGTTTATCATCGTCCATATTTTCATTCTAAACCAACCCCAACCGTGCAGCCCCTGTGATCACTGTCAAGGTCGAATTACTTTGAATTTTTTTGTTAAAGTTTTTTCGTGTACTATATCTCTGCAACTGCTTCACCCTTTACCTTGATACTTCACATGGGTGTTTATCATCATTGTCGCACCCGCTTGCGGAAAGCGCGATATCGTCGGCATTTTGGCATACGTCCGTCCGTCCGTCCGTCCGTCCGTCCGTCCGTCCGTCCGTCCGTCCGTCCGGGCCAACATCGGGGGTTTAGGAGTTAGGGTAAGGGTTAGTAACCTTTGATCTCTTTGATATTATCTGTGCCTCATAAATTTAGGAGCTAACTCTTTGATATTTAGGAGCTAACCCTTTGATCTTTTATATAGCGGTGCCTCATAACTCCCAAATGTTTGAACGTCCGTCCGTCCGTCCGTCCGTCCGTCCGTCCGTCCGTCCGTCCGTCCGTCCGTCCGTCCGTCCGTCCGTCCGTCCGTCCGTCAGTCCGTCCGTCCGTCCGTCCGTCCGTCCGTCCGTCGCCGTCCGTCCGCCGTGTCCCCCCCGCCTCCGTCCGTCCTCCCCCCCCGTCGTCCGTCTGTGTCCGTCCGTCCGTCCGTCCGTCCGTCCGTCCGTCCGTCCGTTTTTTCATTAAAGTTTTTCCATCTACTATATCTATTTTTTTAGTGTCCATGCCTCGCCCCAAGGTGCGACATGCAGGCCACGGCCATCTAGTCTACAAAAAGTGGGTATAATTACGTTATCCAAGTGTCCATGCTTGGAAAAAACCTGGCCTTCGTGGCTTTGCCTCGTTTCTTGTTTCCTTGTAACTCGAAAAACTTTTTCACCTTCATGCCTACGCGCCTGATATTTGGTATGTACCTTCGTTATCATGTGCAGATGCGCAAAATGAATTCGGATTTTTTATCCGACCCTCCATCATGGATTATCTCCCCCTTTTGGACTCAGAAATTCCCACTTTTTCCTTGTAACTCGAAAAACATTTTCACCTTCATACCTACGCACCTGATATTTGGTATGTAGCTTCGTTATCATGTGCAGATGCGCAAAGTGCATTCGGATTTTTGATCCGACCCTCTATCATGGATTATCTCCCCCTTTCGGACTCAGAATTTCCCTATTTTTCATTGTAAGTCGAAAAACTTTCTCACCTTAATACCTACATTTCTGATATTTGATATGTAGCTTCGTTATGATGCGCAAAGTGAATTCGGATTTTTGATCCGACCTTCCATCATGGATTATCTCCCCCTTTCGGACTTAGAATTTCACTATTTTTCCTCGTAGGTCGAAAAACTTTTTCACCTTAATACCTACGCGTCTGATATTTGGTTCGTAGCATCGTTTTGATGTGCTGATGTGCAAAGTGAATTCGGATTTTTTATCCGACCCTCCATCATGGATTACCTCCCCCTTTTGGACTTAGCATTTGGGGAAAGTGGGTATATTGCGATGGCGCGCCATCGACTTTTTCTATTTTTTTTTTGTTTTTGTGTTTTTTTTTGTTTTTTTTTTTTATTTAAGGGCGGGAATTGGCTCTAAGACCTTCCATACCCAGACATATAAGTCCAAACATGCTGAATTTTGATGTATTATATGTGATATATGTTGATTCAAGGCGGACAGATGTGTATAATTGTGTGCCGACAATGCTTAGGTGCAATACGGTCCTGTAATTCCTAGTGTGCAGTGTCGGTAGAAGTCAGTTAAAGGATTGACACCAGTCACATGCTATGGAACCTATCATCATCCACAATAGGACTGCATAAATTGGGCTTATGGCTTTTGCGACCAGTGTAGATCCAGATCAGCCTGTGCATCCGCAAGCAATATAAGGTTATTAGGTGACAGGAGTGTGCTATTTGATCAGGAGCTAGACTAGTTACAAATCCAACAAGCCCCATTTCTCCAACCATGGCCACACATCTCTTTGTGGCCCAACACTGCATGATCACATGACATAACACCATCGAGTAGCATTATTGTCATCTGTTTCACGAAATCTGCCCAAATTTTACTTAAAGAATGAAAAAAAACAATATTTTTTCCGTATGTGGAAGGTCTTCGTGCCAATTCCCACCCTTAATTATAAAATATTCCCCATGTTAAATCCACATAGACAAGATGTCTATGCTGATTTTAACATGGGGAACATTTTCTAATTTCACAAATAGTGGATCGATTTTCAAAATTTAACTTTTGTTTTCTTTTCATTTCCAAGCTATCTAGCCAGTCAATTTCCAATTATATTTTTGTTGGCTCCTCCCCCAGCTCCTCCCCCAGCTCCTCCTCCAGCTCCTCCACCTCCTTTTCCCATGTTAAATTCCCATAGACAAATACAGTTTTCTTATTAAATTCAATATTTGACAAAATTTCACGAAAAAGACGGCTCATTCTTAAACTTTCATAATATTTAATAAAAAAGTATTGTTTTTGCATTGTTTATATGGCCGTAAAATTTGGGCATATTTCGTGAAACAGCCAGTTTTTAGTTGGTAAATCAGTTCTCACCATTGTTGTATTTCAGAGGCAGGGTCAGAGTTCAAGGTCGACACAGTGGAACCTGCATGTGCCCCAGCTACCGGATGTCACCCAGGCAACGTAAACAAAAATAAAGTTTTCATCGTCGTGACGGAGGGGACAGCATTCCCAAACAGTAAGTCAGTACCTGTGATGATGAATCACTTGAGAATGTTTTTCCGACATCTTACATTCGAGACAAGCCATGCAATTTTGTACCTTCGGACATCTGAGTAATTTCATTAAATACGTTTGTAAAATTTACATTATTTTTCAGAAATAAAGTCAAAAGTTGACAAAATTCTCAGAGTACGTGCGGAATATGAAAATTTTGTCAAATTTTGACGCCTTTTACGGAAATTATTGTAAATTTTGTAAACGTATTTCATGCAATTACGCAGATGTCCGAAGGTATAAAATCACATGGCGTGTCTCATTTGTGTAGGCATGGGCCTATGCGGCCTAATAGGAGCTACGCCACTGACATTTGAATTCATTGTTTGATGGTGGAGGATTGAGGATCCCATCTGTGAATCCACCCATCCATACCGAGATTTCAAGCCTTATTTCACCAAGATCGCTAAATATACTTGTCTAGCTATTAGTATAGTCAAACTTGCACAAGCGACCACGTGCATTAAGTGACTTTCGTCTTATGCGACCACTTTCAATTCCCCCCGACCATTTGGCCTATATTCTGACAGTGTATTAAACGACTTTTCCTTAACGCGACCAGCGGCCAAATATTTTGTAACTAACAGCAAACTTCGTTTGTATTAAGCGACCATTAATTGACAGGATGTCACTATCTCCAGGTGAAATTAGCCTCAAGCGTGTGACAAACAAAGGAAACAAATCCCCTGTCACTGTCAAAGTGTGAATGGTGCTTTCTGTATGATTATTGACCTGAAACCTCCTTCTGATTCGCTGTTTCCTTAGTGATTACTAAAGGGAATTAACTCATCGTCGCTTAGCACATGGGAACAACAGGACTGGTCGCTTAGCACATGGAAAAACATCTGCGTATTTCAAAACAAATATTTTTTTTTGTTGTGTACAGAATACACAAGCATTTTTATTTTACCCATTTCAATTTTCTTGACGCGTCACGATACTGGCATATACCGAACACTTCATTAATAAATCATTATTCTATAAGCTGGTTTGGTTGTCAGTTAACGACTCACCGGGGCGAAACATGTCTGGTCCGAAGTGATCGCAGTCACTACTGCCTATTTGCGATTTCAGCTGGGCGATTTTATTTCGCAATAACATTTAAATTCTTTCGTCTATTTTGATAAAATAAAGCCTGAATAATTCAGAAGTGCACAGTAAACATTACCGTTAGTATTCTAATGTATTTATTTCTATGTTGCTGTTTAATATTCTCAATTTCCTGATTCCGAATATTAAACCATATAACCGGACATACCAGTACCCGGATTTCCATTTTTAGCTCGCCTGCACGAAGTGCAGAAGAGCTTAATATGGCATACCCCCGACGGCGTCGGCATCCACAAACTTAACGTTGGGGTAAATGTCTTATTACTTTTGTTTCCTTTCATGGAACACATGCATTTAATGGAATACATGCTTTCCTCAGATGACCCTTTATCATGCTGTAGCAAATACATGACCCACCACCCAATCCTTACCCCAAGGGCAAGGTTACAAACTTAGCACATTCATAAACTTAACGTTGGGGTAAATTTCTTATAACATCTGTTTCCTTTCATGGAACGCCTTGATATTTCATACATGCATTCCTCAGATGACCCTCTATCATGCTGTAGCAAATCCATGACCCACCACCCAACCCTTACCCCAAGGTCAAGGTCACAAACTTAGCACATTCATAAACTTAACGTTGGGGTAAATGTCTTGTAACATCTGTTTCCTTTCATGGAACACCTTGATATTTCATACATGCATTCCTCAGATTACCCTCTATCATGCTGTAGCAAATCCATGACTCACTACCCAACCCTTACCCCAAGGTCAAGGTCACAAACTTAGCATGTTCATAAACTTAACGTTGGGGTAAATGTTGTGTAACCTCTGTTTATTTACAGGGAATACCTTCATATTTCATACATGATTCATCTGATGATACTCTATCGTACTATAGCAAATACATGACCCACCCCTTTCCCCAAGATCAACATCATAAACTTAACGTTGGAGTAAATGTATTTTTATAACTTCTGTTTCTTTACAGGGAACGCCTTGATATTTATACCCCCCGCAACGAGTTGTGGGGGGGGGGGGGGGTTGTCCGTCCGTCTGTGTCCGAGTGCATCCGTGCATCCGTAAACTTAACATCAGAGAAATATTGTTATAGCTTCTATTTCCTTCATCTAAAATGCTTAATATTTCACACATGCTTTCATGTAAGGCTCTACTACCATGCTGTACCAAATCCACGACCGTCCAACCCCTGCTTATCACAAGGTCAAGGTCAAATACTTAGTCTCTTTACAAAACTTAACATCAGAGAAATATTGTTATAATTTATATTTCCTTCATCTAAAATGCTTAATATTTCACACATGCATTCCTGTAAGGGTCTACTACCATACTATGCAAATCCACGACCGTCCAACCGCCGGTGATCCCAAGGTCAAGGTCAAATACTTAGTCTCTTTCAAAACTTAACATTTGAGAAATATGTTATAACTTCTATTTCCTTCATTGAAAATTCTTATTATTTCACTTGTGCATTGCTCTAAGGTTGTACTATCATGCTGTGACAAATCTCTTTACAAAACTTAACATCAGAGAGATATGTTATAACTTCTATTTCTTTCATTGAAAATTCTTAATATTTCATGCATGCATTCCTTTAAGGCTCTACTATCATGCTGTGACAAATTCCCGCTGATCTCGAGGTCAAGGTCACATACTTGGTCTCTTTACAAAACTTATCATCAGAGAAATTGGTTATAACTTCTATTTCCTTGCTCGGATCTGCCTCACATTTCACACACGCATTGCTCCAATAGACCTCTATTACCCTGTGACAAATTCACGTTCATGCCGCTCCCGCTAAGCCCAGAGTCAAGGTCACAAGCCCACACACTTGGAAATGTTTACATATTTTAGGGGTACCTGGGCCCACGCGGGGGGTATTCCGTAAGCCTCGCTTACCGACCAATCTAGTTCATACATGCATTCATCTGATGATACTCTATTGTGCTATAGAAAATGCATGACCCACCCCCACCCCTTTCCCCAAGGTCAAGGTCACAAACATAGCACATTAATAAACTTAACGTTGGGGTAAATGTCTTATAACATCTGTTTCCTTTCATGGAACGCCTTGATATTTCATACATACATTCATCTGATGATACTCTATCGTGCTATAGCAAATCCATGACCCATCGCCCTCCCCTTACCCCAGGGTCAAGGTCACAAACTTAGCACATTCATAAACCTTACGTTGGGGTAAATGTCCCCCCCTTTCCCCAATATCAACATCATAACTTAATATTGGAGTAAATGTATTTTTATAACTTCTGTTTCTTTACAGGGAATGCCTTGATATTTCATACATGCATTCATCTGATGATACTCTATTGTGCTATAGCAAATCAATGACCCACCCCACCACCCCTTTCCCCAATGTCCAGGTCACAAACTTAGCACATTCATAAAATTAACATTGGGGTAAATGTCTTATAACATCTGTTTCCTTTCATGGAACGCCTTGATTTTCATACATGCATTCCTCAGATGACCCTCTATCATGCTGTAGCAAATCCACAACCCACCACCCAGCCCTTACCCCAAGGTCAAGGTAACAAACTTAGCATGTTCATAAACTTAACTTGGGGTAAATGTTGTGTAACTTCTGTTTTGTTACAGGGAACTCTTTGATATTTCATACATGCATTCATCTGATGATCCTCTATTGTGCTACAGCAAATCCATGCCCCCCCCCACCCCTTTTCTCAAGGTCAAGGCACAAACTCATGTGAATAGCTATCATGCTGTAGAAAATCACCAACTTAGTGCATTCATAAACTTAACGTTCATAAACTTCTGTTTTCAGGGAGCGCATTGATATTTCATACATGCATTCATCTTAATATTCTACATTATGCTATAGCAAACCCACGACCCACCTTGCACCACTGACCCCAATGTCAAGTTCCACAGCACGCCCCTTAACCCAAGGTCAAGTTATAAATATAAAGCATGGTTATCCCCATTCTAATGCACCTAGTGTGCTCCCCGCTTTCTGCAACATCGTAGCATATCACGAACAGTGATATTTTTCATTACGTCAGCAGGTTGTTGTCGTCATCGATAACCGCCTCACACCAAATGAATTTGAAGAAATGTAACTCCGCCGAAGAATATTCCCATTTAAAATAGAGATTAATGGGACTTTTTCTAAGACATCTATACATTTATTCAACTGTTATGTTTATTAGCCAGGTTTTTTTAAAAAAAATCCAGGCTATTGGATTGGCGAAAGCCGGGCGGGCGGCGGGCGGGGGCGGCGTCCACAATCAATGTTAAGTTTTCGTGTTTGAGTCCATTTCTTTGTTACTGTACCACCTAGGACCAACAAACTTTCACAAGTGAGGTGTTGCGGCACACATCAAAATGACACATCAATTTCAAAACATTCCCTAAGGGTCAGTCAACATTTACAGCTGTGTGGTGTCATCAGATCAACACCTCGTCACACACGACTGCGCATTATCGATTTTTTTCCACACAAAGCGACGTGTATTTACAACTAGATCTGTGTAATGTGTCGGGTGTAGCCAAAGACCATACATAAATTCGTAATTAGTCACAGATGTAGCCTTGAAATATAATCGATTTCCTCAAATTACGTCCGCAAGTTGACAGATATTTCAGAGCAGACGTCATCGTAATTTGCCGTTATTTATTTCCAAAATTAGCCGTATATTCTGTAAATGGCGTTGAAAGTTGACAATAAATTAAGACCAGATCAGTACGTTAAATCGCTATAGACGACAACTGACGATCCGATGAGAGAGAGTAATACCATTTACGCGTATCCAATGTTAAATATACATCGTTATTTTTTTATGACTTTCGTAGTTTTTACCGAGAAATTCAAACCGTTTCTATTATTGGGGAACATAATATCATGATTAGCACACCGTTTCACTAAGCTGGGACTACTCAGGGAATGGGATCACACGGTCTATTGTTTACACTGGATTAATGGCGGCCCCCATGAGCTATCAGGTAAATCTTATTTTTCAATAATACAGTGGAACCCCTCTAAACCGAACACCCTGGGGACAGACTGAAACGTTCGGTTTATAGGGGTTTTCGGTTTAGAGGGGTTTTCTATTTCCAGTTAAGGAAATGTATGTTTTCCATCATTAACTCTTGGATTTGTATAGTATATACCATTATTACCATATTGATTACAAAGTTAAGTCCGAATGAGACGATTCTAAAGCACTCCCAACTTGCCATTTGTGTGGAGAAATAAGAAATGTACCCCAAATTACGCACCTTAATGGGGGCTCGGCTACCCAGTTGTGTTTTATCATGTGTAATTCCCAATAAACAGAGTGCAGATGACATGGGATAAAGGCCCCTAAGTATTTTGTGCCACTGTGGAACTTTCTCGATCAGCTGGAGCGCTCTTTTAAGACCAGAATGTGTTTTTTCTATTGACATTGCAAATAGTGCAGATTTGCAAGGGGTATAGCAAATAGTGCAGATTCGCAATGTTATCTGAGTCTACGGTCTACACTGGTCGCAAATAGCATATGACACATTTCGCGTGTGCTGTGTAGTTACCGCGAGCTGCTACAATAGCCCACAGGCTACAGTCACGAGTTACAGCCTCGTTAAGTAATTATCAGATTATCTCAATTAATCGGTCGGTGGGTTCACAAATAATGTGCCGATTATTTTATTTCCGTAATTGTTACGTACGCGTATAATTCAATTGTGAACCATGCTATTGTAATGAGCTTGTAAAACAGCAAACATGTCTCGTATTTAGGTCGCATGTATTGAATAGATTCTTAACTTTGTAATGCCGCTTATGACGTTCAAAAAACATCCGCTTAGCGCATTACACGCATGGATAGTTAATGTGCGTAATTTGATCAATTATGTTATTTCTTCCACACAAATGTCAAGTTGGGAGTCCGTTAGAATCGTCTCATTCTCGTGGCTCCGCATTTTGGGAACCAGAGCTGAACAATACTACCGGGAACCAGTCTATTGTAAACACGGTGTGATTTTGACACCCGCTTGAAACAACAACGAAATTGGGCGCGGTGCATTTCTTGGATGACATCCTGACAGGTGACCGTGTTTCCGGTTTTCCGGGGTTATTTTAACCCTGAAATATGGTTTTGGGACTTGAAATGGCGTCCGGATTACGGAGTAGACGGGTTCCGGAATAGAGGGGTAGAAACTAATGTGTTTATATAGCAGAATATTCGGGACGTGGTCGTATGTTCAGTATAGCGCGAATTCCGGTATAGTGGGGGTCCGGTTTGGAGGGGTTCCACTGTATGACTGTGGTTTCTTCCTTTTAGTGATGACCATGTTCCAGCCGTTAACACTTATTTAGCAGCATTACTTATGTAGTTTGTCTGAACATTCTGCAGAGAAATTTGAATTGGACGGAATCGTGCGTTGTTTAAACTTAGTCCGGTTCATATGCACAGGTCAAAATATGAACTGAAAATGGCGCTTTGTGTGACAGAAATCCGTACGCGGACGAATAAAAAAAAAAATTGGTTATAAATATCACATATAGCGAAACAGCGGTAGCATCTACTGTTTTAATAATATGCATACATATTGTAATTAATGTTTAATAGTGATATACTTATGAATAATATACGATACTATGGTTTATACTCCAGCACTATGTTTTAAGGCTGTGTGATTTGCCTCAATATAAGCTGGATTAATTGTATCCGCTGGACTCCGTCGGGGGATACTATGGATTTGACAGCGCGCCGCGTCCGCGGTCCGCGTCCGCGTACGCGTCCGCCGCAGACACTTCTTGTCCGGAGCATAACTCGAACACCCTTTGGAATATTTTCATGAAACTTCACACATGCATAGACCACGACCCGAAGGTGTGTCGCGCACAAGAATGACAACTCTTGCGCTAATTTTTTAGTTATCTCCCTTTTTTGTTTCTCACACTGATTTCGTGTCCGGAGCATAACTCCACCACCCTTTCGAATATTTTCATGAAACTTCACACATGCATAGACCACGACCCGAAGGTGTGTCGCGCACAAGAATGACAACTCTTGCATAGCTAATTTTTTAGTTATCTCCCTTTTTTGTTTCGCGCACTGATTGACCATAACTCGACCACCCTTTGGAATATTTTTATGAAACTTAACACATTCAATTAGACCACGAACCGAAGGTGTGTCGTGCACAAGAATGACAACTCTTGCATAGCTAATTTTTGAGTTATCTCCCTTTTTTGTTTCGCTCACTGATTTCCTGTACGGAGCATAACTCGACCACCCTTTGGAATATTTTCATGAAACTTCACATATGCATAGACCACGACCCGGAGGTGTGTCGCGCACAAGAATGACAACTCTTGCGTAGCTAATTTTTCAGTTATCTCCCTTTTTTGTTTTGCGCACTCTACAAACTGGACAATAATGCATGAAGACCTGTTTTCTCGTCTGCTCTGTACACCTTTTCTCGTGTGCTCTGTACACCTTACCTGTAGAGAGAACAATAGAAACTGGGAGAACCATGTGCTAGCATGGGCTAGCATGTGCAGATGTCCAGTGCTTGACCACTGTTGACCAGGTAATTTATACAGGTAAATCACTACATTGGGTACTGTGTTGAAAATATTGTGGCATTATGTGGACCTCTGCAGATATATGTAGATAAATATAGGACTATTAAAAAAAAAACTGGTCTCCAATAGCAAGCATTATTATTTTTAAACTTTTTTTTTCATTTTTTTTTTCATTTTTTTTTTTTTTCATTATTTTTTTTCATTTTTTTTTTCAAATTATTTTTCAATTTTTGTCCAGTAGCATAAGGTCGTAAGTGCTATATACAGACTATTCACCTGTGCATGTGCTAGCATGTGCAACTGACCACTGACCACTTACAGGTATTTTATACAGGTAAATGATTATATTACATTTCCATAAACTGTGTTGAAAATATTGTGGCATTATGTGGACCTGTGCAGATATATGTAGATAAATATAGGACTATTAAAAAAAATTCTGGGCTCCAGTAGCAAGCATTATTATTTTTAATTTTTAAACTTTTTTTCCATTTTTTTTTTTCATTTTTAGCCAGGTTTTTTTAAAAAAAATCCAGGCTATTGGATTGGCGAAAGCCGGGCGGGGCGGGCGGCGGGCGGGCGGCGGGCGGCGTCCACAATCAATGTTAAGTTTTCGTGTTTGAGTCCATTTCTTTGTTACTGTACCACCTAGGACCACCAAACTTTCACAACTTCATAATCAAAGGGTGCCCACCACATATCACTATCCAACATGTTACTTTTTTTTTTAACTTGACCCATTTTTTCCGCGTAGTCGACTTAGCCATTTTCAATGTTAAGTTTTCGTGTTTGAGTCCATTTCTTTGTTACTTTACCACCTAGGACCACCAAACTTTCACAGCTTCATAATCAAAGGGTGCCCACCACATATCACTATCCAACATGTTACTTTTTTTTAACTTCACCCATTTTTTCCGCGTAGTCGACTTAGCCATTTTCAATGTTAAGTTTTCGCGTTTACAATGTTAAGTTTTCGTGTTTAAGTCCATTTCTTTGGTACTGTACCACCTAGGACCACCAAACTTTCACAGCTTCATAATGAAGGGGTGCCCACCACATAATTCACTATCCAACAGTTACGTAACTTTTTTTTTCAAACTTCACCCATTTTTTCCGCGCAGTCGACTTAGCCATTTTCAATGTTAAGTTTTCGCGTTTACAATGTTAAGTTTTACGTGTTTAAGTCCATTTCTTTGGTACTGTACCACCTACGACCATCAAACTTTCACAGCTTCATAATCAAGGGGTGCCCACCACATATCACTATCCAACATGTTACTTTTTTTTAATTTCACCCATTTTTTCCGCGCAGTCGACTTAGCCATTTTCAATGTTAAGTTTTCGCGTTTACAATGTTAAGTTTTCGTGTTTAAGTCCATTTCTTTGGTACTGTACCACCTAGGACCACCAAACTTTCACAGCTTCATAACCAAGGGGTGCCTACCACATACAACTATCCAACATGTGACCATTTTTTTACCTTCACCTATTATTTCTACGTAATGGACTTACCCATTGTCAACGTTAACTTTTTAACGTACGTCTGGTTAAAGTTTTTTGGTTAAAACTTTTTTGTTGTACTATATCTCTGCAACTGCTTCGCCCATTACCTTGAAACTTCACATGGGTGTTTATCATCATCCATATTTTCATTCTAACCCCCACCCCCAACCGTGCGGCCCCTGTGCCCAATGTCAAGGTCAAATTACTTTGAATTTTTTTGTTAAAGTTTTTTCAGATTTGTTAAAATGGAGGTCATCGCTAATCCAAGATGGCCGCCGTCTAAAAATAGCATAAATTTAAAAAAAAAAATTAACGTACGTCTGGTTAAATTTTTTGGTTAAAACTTTTTCGTTATACATCTCTGCAACTGCTTCGTCCATTACCTTGAAACTTCACATTGGTGTTTATCATCGTCCATATTTTCATTCTAACCCCCAACCGTGCGGCCCCTGTGATCACTGTCAAGGTCGAATTACTTTGAATTTATTTGTTAAAGTTTTTTCGTGTACTATATCTCTGCAACTGCTTCACCCTTTACCTTGACACTTCACATGGGTGTTTATCATCATTGTCGCACCCGCTTGCGGAAAGCGCGATATCGTCGGCATTTTGGCATACGTCCGTCCGTCCGTCCGTACGTCCGAGTGTCCGAGTGTCCAGTTAAAGTTTTTTCGTTAAAGTTTTTCCATCTACTATATCTATTTTTTTAGTGTCCATGCCTCGCCCCAAGGCGCGACATGCAGGCCACGGCCATCTAGTCTACAAAAAGTGGGTATAATTACGTTATCCAAGTGTCCATGCTTGGAAAAGACCTGGCCTTCGTGGCTTTGCCTCGTTTCTTGTTGTCTAGTAGCATAAGGTCGTAAGTGCTATATACAGACTATTATCATATAATAAAACAATTATTGACTAGTGAGCCATAGAATATAATCTGATATTCTATGGTTCACTAGTCAATAATTGTATAATATGTTCGGGCCAGTGAAAATTGCTTTCGGGCCCAGGCTCGAGGTCAAGGCGGGACAAGGCGAGGCATCTGATTCCGCGGAATTCTTGTTTACTTATCTCCCTTTGTTGTTTCGTGCTCTGATTTTGTATCCAGAGCATAACTCGAACACGCATATACGCATTGCTCTAATGGTCCTCTACCGCCCTGTGCCAAATCCACATTCGTTCTGCCCCCGTCAGGCCCCGTGCAGGCACCGGGGCGGGATCAACTGATCCTGAGAATAGTGCTGCAGTAGCCATTGCTTGTCGTAAAAGGCGACTAAACTGGCTTAACGATTGGGTTCATACTTTCCGGAACCCACTATACCGGATTTGGCCCTCATGTACATTTTTGGCTTTCTTGTATGTGAGAGTTGAGTCGGGCTATGCCCCATATATAAAAGTAAGATTAGCGCTAATCCTATTACTTTTAGGGGATGGGATAAATGATGCTGGTGTGGCGAGGGCCTGGCACCAGATCAGGTTGTTCTAATTTCAGTACTGAATATATATTTTGATTGTAAATATTGAGTTCTGAAGTTGGGATTTACCCCCCTCGGACAGGTGGATACGGGACACGACCCCGTTGACCCGTCTGCGTGTAGACTCCCTGAGGCTTGTACCTCTATGTCAGAAAAGCGGACGTTAAACCCTATTCACTCACTCACTCACTCACTCACTCACTCTGCCCCCGTCAAGCCCAGGGTCAAGGTCACATACTTAGTGCTTCAAAAACATTAACGCTCAGGTAAATATCTTATACTTTCTGTTTTCTTTAATGGATCATGGATCATCTTCATATTTCATATACGCATTGCTCTAATGGTCCTCTACCGCCCTGTGCCAAATCCACTTCGTCCTGCCCCACCAATCCCAGGGTCAAGGTCACATACTTGGTGCTTCAAAAACTTTAACGCTCAGGTAAATATCTTATAATTTTTCTTTCCATTCACGGATCAACTTCATATTTCATATATGCGTTGCTCTAATGGTCCTCTACCGCCCTGTGCCAAATCCACGTTCGTCCCGCCCCCGCCAAGCCCAGGGTTAACATCATATACTTAGTGCTTCAAAAACTTTAATTTCGCTCAGGTAAATACTTATAATTTCTGTTTTCTTTCACGGATCAGCTTCATATTTCATATATGCATTGCTCTAATGGTCCTCTACCGCCCTGTGCCAAATCCACGTTTGTCCTGCCCCCGCCAAGCCCAGGGTCAAGGTCACATACTTGGTGCTTCAAAAACTTTAACGCTCAGGTAAAAGAAAATTTTGACTTGCAATTTGGCCTCATTTATTATCAAAGCGATATGTGGGACATCCGTGTTCTATGAACACATTTTCTAGTTTATTAAACTTCACACATGCATAGAAGACGACCCAAAGGTGTGTCGCACTTAAGAATGACAACTCTTGCATCGTTAATTTCTTAATTATCTCCCTTTGTTGTTTCGTGCATTGATTTCGTGTCTGGAGCATAACTCGAACACCCTTTGGAATATTTTCATGAAACTTCACACATGCATAGACCACGACCCTAAAGGTGTGTCCCGCAAGAATGACAACTCTTGCATCACCAATTCTGTAGTTATCTCCCTTTGTTTTTCCGTCACTGATTTTGTCTCCGGAGCATAACTCGAACACCCTTTTTTCAAACTACTTGTGTATCTGGGGAGGGGGATACACATGCACTTGTCGACAAGCGTCCATTTCTAGTTAATACTTATATTCATGCGCTTCATGAGAACATCAATTCATTTAAAATATACAAATATTACTTAAAGGGGTACCGATATGATACATTTTAATAATATAAATATTGAAAATACACATTACAATCGCTTACAGCATAAGTTATTGATCGAAAATAGTCACTGCATCGTGACCTATTTGACCGCACTACCTATTGCGCGGGTACCTCATCATACCCCCTGTTTACATAGGTAACTGGGGGTATAGTGAGGTACGCTCGCTAATACAATGTTTGCGTAATGTAGGCTGTGATTTCTATTGACCAATCAGATGCGTCCTTTCTATTTTCGGTGCATTAGAATAAAGCATATAAAAGCTCCATAATTCTAATCATCAAATATAAACAGGCATTTTTTCTATATGAAATAATGCATTTCAGTAAAAATAAATAATTACTCAAAGATTACTTGGCTAGATAAGTATACTTAGCAATTTTGGTGAAATCGGCTACTGGTCTAGTTTTAGTACATGGACATTATCATGAAGCAGTTGTGTGTCACCAACAACCTTCAAACTCATAACTGTAAAGTGGCCTTGACCTACATTTCACACATTGACATACGGTTTTTGGTTGGCCGTTACATGCTCAATAACTGTAAATCCATCAATTGAAATTTCCAGACGATCATAAATTTGCACTTACGAACATTTTAGTCGTACAAAGTTTAGTTAAACGGGCCCCAGTACTATACAAATGGGATTGGATTGAAAGCAAGCTTTTAAATCCTCTCCTGATTTTGGTTAAAGGTTTTGGTAAATATTTTATTGAAAACCACTTTTAAACATGTGACCTTCGAGTGACCTTGAGCAATAATTGCCCATTTAATGTTTGTTTGTTAATATGCTGCCATAGTTGAGTCATGCTCGTCTCAAACAGCTCTTGTTTTATATAACATATTTATTACAGTGAAACCTCTCTAAACATGACACCCTAAGAGGTGAGAGATAAATAACAGTGAAACCAGGGCTCCAGATAAGGAAATAGTAATTGAGTACTGTCACTCCATCATTTCTGAAGCAATTGGGTATTTCAAAATTTTAATTGGGTAAAATAAAATCACACTACTGTTTACACATGAACAGGCAGCAATTATTGAATAGTTTGCTTCGAAATTAAAACATGTCTTGGAATTTCATTAGAATTGTCTCTTGGAGACAATTTTGTCTCTTGGAGACAATTCTAATGAAATACCAAGATGTGTTTTCATGGAAAATAAGAAAATATATGCTATGTTTGTGGTCTGTTTATTGCTTCCTGCAGCATGGTAAAGTTACCAAAAAATTGTTATTGATTTTTGATACTTGCTACTTCTGATTTCAATTGGGTTTTTATACGACCGTTTTTAAAAAAGCGGGCGGCTGAAGAAAAAGCGCATAGTTCGTGTACACAACTCCTCCGAAACCGTTCAGTCGATCGATCTGAAACTATACACACGTCTTCTACACATATTGAAGATGTGCACCTTGGTGTTTTTATGCCGAAAAAATATTTGTTAACAAAAATATCACCTTTTTAACTTAGCCATTTTTTCTAAATTATTGTATCCAATTCCATATCATTTCTACTTTACACTCTACTTTTCTATCTCTGCCTAAATTAGTATACATGTTTAGCACAACGAGATGAAGAAATAATGCTATAGACTTTCAAATTCTCATTAATGTTTCTTGCCTTGGTGACAGCTTCACATTTCTGCATCTTCGCTGTCTGGCCCATATTCGACGGGCGTATTTTGTGACTTGCGGCACTCTTGTTGGCAATTATAATTGGGTATTTAAGCAAATACGCAGCTTATCTGGAGCGCTGGTGAAACTGAGATTTTCTTGCTGAGAAGTTCCACTCTTCTTTGTATGTGATGTATTTGTGTGTATTGTAGACATTGGGGTGATTATCAGAGAGAGGAAGGACGGACAGATCGTGTGGCAGGCCGAGCTTATCAAGGACACAGATATCCGAGTCATTAGAAAGGTAGGCTGTATTGTATGCTGTATTGTATAACAGTGTATTTGGGTACCATTTATTTTGGGTATGGTGTCAAGTCTATTCCACATTTTGCTGGCAACAAACCTTTGGCTATTAAACACACGAAATCTAAAAAATATTTAAATGTAGGTAAGTACTTTTTCATCAAGAACGGAAAAAGTCACCCTCTCCAGAGGCATATAGTGTTTTGACTGTGTTTTCACATTATGAAGTTCACCAGAGTTTCTCAATTCTGTCATAACTTATATATTCCTTGAAGGATTACTTAAATATTCAATACAGCATACTCTGGACAAATGCCACACATCCATGCTGTCCTAGAAGGTGACATGACAAACTATCACTTATTTTCTTCAAAATGCTCTAAAAACAACAAAGGCGACCCTAATAACCGATTTTCGGTTTGTTTGTATTTTTCGTGATATTCAGATTTCTCATATCGCACCTTATCTGACACCTATACAGAGCCATGCAATGAATTGGTCATCGCTTATCTCTCCTGTTACTGCGACCTACTGGCGCGAGGTGACGCTGTAAAAATAACCGCTATGACGTAGCAGTAGTACATCTTACCTGATTGGTGGATGAAGTTTTCTTGTATAATATCGTTTGCATTTACGGACATCATTTATTTGTTGCATACTTTCTTGGTTTTTGTCGTGTAATATATACGTTAATCGTTATTTTTTCCTTCGCCTAGTCATAATTGATTATTTATACGTTGGTTGCAATCGTCGGCGATGACTATCTGTGCGGAAGTCGCTTGTAATTCACGGTCAAACAGACAGCCAAGCCAGAATCAGAAAAAAATCTGAAATTAATTGTTATATTTCTATTTTTTTTACAAAATGCTGAAATAATCTCCGACATTTCGTAAATTGATTATGCAATGCTTTGCAGAATGTTACTGCAGCATACTTGTGTTTTGACAATTTCGAGTTGAAATTAATTCTTTATTGCGAGCTGAAATAATCAATGACACGCGTGTGTAGCTATGTTCAAACGGATGCCGCCGGAGGTCTAATAGTTCGGCATAGCAAACAACTTATCCGATGATTTGACCGCAGGCAAATAGGGAAGTGGATCTTGGGACAGGTGTATTCTGAATTCAATGAAGCCACACCTATTCTATGCTGATTGGTTGAATCCATTTTGTTTAGCTGTCCTAGTCAGTGACAGACGTGTGAAGCTAAGTTCAAACGGTTGCCCACCGGATGTCAACAATAATGCGGCAGGTGTATATTGAATCCACGAGGCCACACCTATGCCAAGCTGATTTGTTGAGTCCAGTTTGACAGACATGGGAGAATAGATACAATGTGCACATCTGGATGCTTTCTGCAGTTCCGAAAATCAAATCTTGATGTATTTGTTTTTACACATGGATGAATGTTATATTGCAGGACTAAAATTGTGTAACTTGAATGTCCACTCGCTTATTTTTCCGTAAGTACTGTTTTCGAATACTAAAATATAACTAAGTCACATATTTTGTTCTTTGACAGATAAAAAGAATTAAAATTATATATTCAATTTTCACATGAACAGTAAATTCTTTACTATTTCTAATCTATTTGCCTAATTAGAAAATGTTTGGACTTGATGTTAAAAACTAAAGATGTTTTCCAGAAGAAAATCGTTGTTTCGACAAATGTGGGTTACGTCGATTAAACATAGCTTGGTCCTATATGTGGTTGTGACTGGAGAAATGGGGTTTGTGTGGTTTGTGACCAGTGTAGGGTCCTAATCAAATATCACTCCTGGGGGCCGTTTAACTAAACTTCTTGTTTAAATGTTCGTAAGTGCATATTTATGATCGTCTGGAAATATCAATTGATGGATTTACGAGTTGTGGGGGGGTATACTGGAGTCAGGTTGTCCCTCCGTCCGTCCGGGCACACATTAGGGTACTTATGTGGCTAGCCCCACAGGGTTATGGACTTGGTAAAGGATAGGGTTGGTTACAATTAGCCACCTAAAAAATCCTTTTATGTGGCTAAAAATCGTTTTATGTGGCTAATATTTAACATGTGATAAGCCACATAAGTATAGTACTGTAAGAACGTCCGTCCGTCCGTCCGTCCGTCCGTCCGGGCACACATTAGGGTACTTATGTGGCTAGCCCCACAGGGTTATGGACTTGTTAAAGGATAGGGTTGGTTACAATTAGCCACCTAAAAAATCGTTTTGTGGCTAAAAATCGTTTTATGTGGCTAATATTTAACATGTGATAAGCCACATAAGTACCCTAATGTAAGAACGTCCGTCCGTCCGTCCGTCCGTCTCCGTCCGTCCGTCTCCGTCCGTCCGTCCGTCCGTAAACTTAACATCAGAGAAATATTGTTATAACTTCTATTTCCTTCATCTAAAATGCTTAATATTTCACACATGCATTCCTGTAAGGCTCTACTACCATGCTGTGCCAAATCCACGACTGTCCAACCCCCGCTGATTCCAAGGTCAAGGTCAAATACTTAGTACAAAACTTAACATCAGAGAAATATTGTTATAACTTCTATTTCCTTCATCTAAAATGCTTAATATTTCACACATGCATTCCTGTAAGGCTCTACTACCATGCTGTGCCAAATCCACGACTGTCCAACCCCCGCTGATTCCAAGGTCAAGGTCAAATACTTAGTACAAAACTTAACATCAGAGAAATATTGTTATAACTTCTATTTCCTTCATCTAAAATGCTTAATATTTCACACATGCCAAATCCACGGCAGTCCAACCCCCACTGATCCCAAGGTCAAGGTCAAATACTTAGTCTCTTTACAAAACTTAATATCAGAGAGAGAAATATTGTTATAACTTCTATTTCCTTCATCTAAAATGCTTGATATTTCACACATGCATTCCCGTAAGGCTCTACTACCATGCTGTGCCAAATCCACGACGTCCAACCCCCGCTGATCCCATGGTCAAGGTCAAGTACTTAGTCTCTTTACAAAACTTAACATCAGAGAAATATTGTTATAGGTAACTTCTATTTCGTTCATCTAAAATGCTTAATATTTCACACATGCATTCCTGTAAGGCTCTACTACCATGCTGTGCCAAATCCACGACCGTCCAACCCCCGCTGATCCCAAGGTCAAGGTCAAATACTTAGTCTCTTTACAAAACTTAACATCAGAGAAATATTGTTATAACCTCTATTTCCTTCATGTAAAATGCTTAATATTTCACACATGCATTCCTGTAAGGCTCTACTACCATGCTGTGCCAAATCCACGACGTCCAACCCCCGCTGATCCCATGGTCAAGGTCAAATACTTAGTCTCTTTACAAAACTTAACATCAGAGAAATATTGTTATAACTTCTATTTCCTTCATCTAAAATGCTTGATATTTCACACATACATTCCTGTAAGGCTCTACTACCATGCTGTGCCAAATCCACGACCGTCCAACCCCTGCTGATCCCATGGTCAATGTCAAATGCTTAGTCTCTTTACAAAACTTAACATCACAGAAATATTTTTTATAACTTCTATTTCCTTCATCTAAAATGCTTAATATTTCACACATGCATTCTAAGGCTCTACTACCATGCTGTGCCAAATCCACGACCGTCCAACCCCCGCTGATTCGAAGGTCAAGGTCAAATACTGAGTCTCTTTACAAAACTTAACATCAGAGAAATATTGTTATAACTTCTATTTCCTTCATCTAAAATGCTTAATATTTCACACATGCATTCCTGTAAGGCTCTACTACCATCCTGTGCCAAAACCATGACTGTCCAACCCCCGCTGATCCCATGGTCAAGGTCAAATACATGGTCTCTTTACAAAGCTTAACATCAGAGCAATATGTTATAACTTCATCTAAAATTCTTAATATTTCATGCATGCATTCCTCTAAGGCTCTACTATCATGCTGTGACATATTCCCGCTGATCCCAAGGTCAAGATCACATACTTAGTCTCTTTACAAAACTTAACATCAGAGAAATCGGTTATAAATTCTATTTCTTTGCTTGGATCTGCTTCACATTCACGTTCGTGCCGCCCCCGCTAAGCCCAGAATCAAGGTTACAAGCCCACACACTTGGAAAATTTTACATATTTAGGGGTACCTGGGCCCACGCGGGGGTATTCCATAAGCCTCGCTTACTGACCAATCTAGTTTGATATATAAATGATGAATACATAAGCGTATCGCAAAAACAGAATCTTGTTATAACTCCTTTAATGTGACCATGACCTTTTGACCTTCACAACTTTGATATTTTTCACACATTAAGAGTTTCTCATTTCTGTCATAACTTCTATATCTCTTGAAGGATTACATCAAGAATTCAACACAGCATAGTTGCCCACAATTGCCACACATCCATGCTGCCCTTAATACGACATTAACCTTCATAACATTGAACTTTTTCACACATTAAGAAGTTCGCCGGGGTTTCTCAATTCTGTCATAACTTCTATAAATCCTTGATGGATTACTTTCATATTTCAATACATCATACTTGTGGACAAATGCCACACATCCATGCTGTCCTTAATATACCATTGACCTTCACAACTGTGCTTACGAATACTTATCACTTTCGGTTAATTAACATGCCACATTTTTAAAAAAAAATTTAGTGTTACCCTTGTCCGTCTGTCGTGTCCGTCACCAACCATGTACCTGTAACACTTTTAAACTGTACTAGCTAGTGACATGAAACTTGGTTTGTAGCTTCCTTTTGATGAGTAGATGCCCAAAGTTTATTTTGATTCGACCCCCGTTTCATGGATTATCTCCCCATTTCGACTTAGAATTTCCCAATTTTGCCTTGTAACAGAGGTCTCCGTAAAATTGAGAGTAGTCAGCTTTTTTGAAAAAGTAGCCAGCTAATCGACTTCCACGCAGCTGCGCGGCTTAGTCGGCGTAGGCGACAAAGGGAGGGTACGGGAGGGTTACCCCCTTCCCGTTAGGGGTGTTTGGGGGGCCTCCCCCAAGAAAATTTTGAAATTTATATTCAATTTTATGGTGCGTATATTTGTAGTTGTTTAAGACAATTTCTGCATATATTGTTGCAAAAATGTTAAAATGTGTAGATAGCAGGACAAATCTGAAGTTGTTATGCTCCCCAAATTTCTTTTTTGGGGGGGGGGGGGGGGGCATATTGTTGACGCTTTGTCTGTTCGTCTGGCGTTGGCGTCACACTTCGGTTAAGGTTTTTAGTCAAGTCCATATCTTCAATACTATTAGGCCTAGAGCCACCAAACTTGCACACATTAATGTACATCTATAACAACTATCACTATCAAGTCGACACGCAAGAAAATTTTGACCAGAGAAGGTGGGATAAAATGTGTTTTTGTTATTTTTTCCAGCAACATGGGGGGTGGGGGAGGGTACAAGTGAAAATAAATTAACAGAGCAAGAGCATAGCAATAACCCAATTCAACTCCCAGGTAACTAAAGAGCCAAAGATAAAAACGTACCTGAGGGCCAAACCTGGCAAATCGTGATTCCTCTAAGGAGGAACCCATACCGTTAATTTACGCCGGCTCATTCGCCCGACCACCACCCACCCATGTTTTGTGATTTTTTTTTTTTTTTACGACATGAATTGTAGCCGGCGCCAAATGAGCGAGTCGACAGCCGGCTCTTACGGAGAGCTCTGTTGTAACTCGAAAAACTTTTAAAATGTACTAGCTACAAAGTTGAAACTTGGTATGGAGCTTCCCTATGATGAGTAGATGCGCAAAGTTTATTTCGATTTTTATTCTACACCTGGGTCATGGATTATCTCCCCCAATTCGACTTAGAATTTCCAATTTTGCCTTGTAACTCGTAAAACTTTTAAACCGTACTAGCTATAGACCTGAAACTTGGTATGTAGCTTCCTTATGATGAGTAGATGCGCAAAGTTTATTTTTGATTTTTTATTCAACCCCCGGGTCATGAATTATCTCGCCCTTTTCATCTTAGAATTTTACCATTTTGCCTTGTAAAACTTCTAATGCTTGATGCTTGGTATGTAGCTTCTTTATGGTGTGTAGATACACCAAGTGAATTTATATTTTTGCTTTGACATTGAGCCATGAATTATCTCCCTCTTTTGGACTTGGAATGTTGCCTAGCGATATGTGGGGCATCCGTGTTCTATGAACACATTTTCTAGTTTATTTGATGAAATTCCATGAAATATTGATTTTCTAGGGAAAATACAATTTATCTATTTCATATTAACATGGTGGCTAAAAATAGAATTTTAATAATAATTTTGAAACTTGTGGACCAATTTTCAAAATCTAACTTGTTTTCTTAGTTAAATAATTTTCAAGCTACTTCAGTACTTGGCCATGTTTCAAGATCACTTTCCAAATATTTTTATTTTCGGCCACTCCTGCTCCTTTTTGCCCCATGTTAAATTCCCATAGGAAAATAATTTATTAACTTTTCTCCCTATATTTCAGGCAGTGATCGAGTTTGCACCCCCGCCCTATGCCAACCCAAAAACCCCCGAATCTGTGGAGGTGGAAATCTGTCTCTACGATATCGACACTGGTCAGGAGACAGAGCCTGTGGCATTCATGTATACACCGGTCATCGGTCAGTACTTAAAGTTAGACAGTCAGTCACTTTAAAAATGAAATTGTGTATTTATGACAAAGTATGTGTGACCATCAGTAAAAAATTTTTTTATTAAATGTCGAACAATGGAAACCTTTATGAGACTGCATAATGATATCGAGAACTCCATCCATGCTAAAGTCAAATGTGTATTATTTCCAGTATTATGCACCTATCAATTTCTCCCAATTAACCCTTTCAACATATCAGGCCTGTATAGTGGTATTGGCAAAAAGTGTAGAACCAGATGAGCCGGCTTGTGACGAGCCGTCGTCTCATCAGGATCTGCACTTTTTGCAAGAAATTTTCATATTTTTTAGAACAAAAACACCCCCTTTCTGTATCATACTTCCCTGTTATATGTTGCTATATAGCTTCTATTGGGGCTACCCATTCCGAATACAATTTATTGACCCGCACTTACACCTGTCCCATCCCATATCGACCGCGCATGCGCGCACGGGAGACTTCCTCTTTGCTTCGGACGGCTGGCGTGAAAGTATCCTTTTAGGTGCTCATTTTCCTTTGGCTGTTTTATACACTCTATTCATGGTTATTGTCCGTAAGTAGGCAATATCTTCTGTAATAGAGTGGGGGCTATTCATTTCTATAAGTTGCTAGTCGAAAATATTTCATTTTGAAAATATTTCGAGTTGTTTTTCTTAGTGTGGCCACAGGGCGCGAACTTCGCGATTTTCCTATTGTCGGACGTTCCTATTGTCGACAAAGAATTATTTTTTTTTATTATTTTTTTTCGACTTTGTCTAGTTCGATATTTGAATAGGTTTTCCGTACCATGTTCACTAATGGGCTAAGGGAAACCTAAACCCAGTTCGGGTCAGGAAATTTGGTGTTGGTCACAAAACGGGAACTTCTGATTCTCATGAGATAATTTGTTTCCGTTGTTGCTAGAGACATAACGGTTGCTCTAATGAGAAACCGGGCTTGTCTCAGGCCTTGGGGGCCTCTATGGAGGGGCCTGACCATTAGGTACTATCAGGGTAAGTATCAGGGTAAGTATCAATAAGTGAGATTCAGAAACTACAGTGGTTTCTGAGTCTGAGCCAAATCCGAGTCCGAATAGTGGCAGGGTGTCTCTTATGACTGAGACATCCAACGTCGCTAGTTCTGCTCTGGGTGGTCCGCTACCCACTGAGTAAGAACACCGGACGCCAGTCTGTGTTCGGCAAGATTCAGAAACTAAAGACTGTTTCTGAGTCTACGCCAAGTCCGAGTCCGAATAGTGGCAGGGTGTCTCTTATGACTGAGTGCATCCAACGTCGCTTGTTCTGCTCTGGGTGGTCCGCTACCCACTGAGTAAGGACACCGGACACCGGACACCGGACACCGGACACCGGACACCGGCCACCGGCCACCGGCCACCGGCCACCGGCCACCGGCCACCGGACACCAGTCGGTGTTCGGCAAGATTCAGAAACTAAAGACTGTTTCTGAGTCTAGCCAAGTCCGAGTCCGAATAGTGGCAGGGTGTCTCTTATGACTGAGACATCCAACGTCGCTAGTTCTGCTCTGGGTGGTCCGCTAGCCACTGAGTAAGGACACCGGACACCGGACACCGGACACCGGACACCGGACAACGGACAACGGACAACGGACAACGGATAACGGACACCACCAGTCGGTGTTCAACAAGATTCAGAAACTAAAGACTGTATCTGAGTCTAGCCAAGTCCGAGTCCGAATAGTGGCAGGGTATCTCTTATGACTGAGACATCCAACGTCGCTAGTTCTGCTCTGGGTGGTCCGCTACCCACTGAGTAAGAACACCGGACGCAATATTCAGAAACTAAAGACTGTTCCAGACACCGGACACCAGTTCTGCTCTGGGTTATACGCTAACCACTGAGCAAGAACACAGGACACCAGTTAGGCTCTGGTTTATACGCTAACCGCCGAGCACGAACACCGGACACCAGTTCTGCTATGGGTTATACGATAACCACTGAGCAAGAACGCCGGACACTAGTTCTGCTCTGGGTTATTAGCTAACCACTGAGCACGAACACCGGACACGGGGCAGGTAGATTCAAGGGGATAGGCGATGTGGGTAGTATACACGCAAATCCAATTGGGCGCGCCTCGGTGGAATGCAAGCGTATTCCTCCGGTCAACAGAGTATCAAATATAGCCACGGTATAGGACATTGGCCTGCCGACACACTGGATTAGTCCTGATGTGTGTCTGATGACGTCAGACAGGAGGGCGCACAGACTTGTCGATCAGGACGGGTAGATCCGGGTCTAGTAGCAAGAGAGCTAGGTATAGGTCAACTTCCAGTAGCTCGTCTACCAGGACGCGGGATTGTATATCCATGAAACACAAACGACGTTCTAGGTCGTGTCTAGGTACGATCATTGACGTCGTCATAGGCATAGGGACCTCCTTCGGGAAGCGTTCCTTCAGGCCACGAATCTGTTTGGAAACAGATGTTCGCAGATGACTGCTGCTGACGCTGCAGTAAGACAGAGTCGGCAGTCAGCGAGACTATCAGTGGTCTCTTTAGCCAAGCGGTTCGCTTATAGAAGCGCAACTCGGGCTGGAAAGGGGACATAAGCAAGCTTTAATATCCCCTTCTCCTAAACCAACGAGTGAGGTAACGGGTAGCTTTAAGCAACCCATAACACCTATACTGCCCCAATAGGGTCGGGCTTCCAGAGGGGCGCTACACGCATCAGAGATTGGCAATCTCCGAGCTTCTACAGCGTACGGTTTGTTGTACCAACAGACAGATCATTTCTAGATAGAGACGGCTCGATCGATACGTCTGACTATTAGAGTCAACGATTGGGCAGTCTCCAGCAAACCACAGGAAGGTTATCTTCATATACCGATATGCCATGCGTCCAGAAACTTTATAAGCTTTCAGTCGCAAGGCATGGTATAACAGTTTTGTGTCCTACTCTTCAGAACCACGGCGTTCACAAAACTAATAGAGGTAATCTAGGCACAGTCCAGACTGTGTGTTATTGCATACTTCAATACTTGGACGACTGGCTCCTGCACAATCAGTCTAGAGACACACTGCTACTCAAGCGGCGTTTGTTCTGGGATCTTATCACGGGGTTGGGTCTCCGGCCGAATATAGAGATGTCGGAACTAGTACCGAAACAGGACATCTGATACGTAGGGATGAGTTTCCTTACCAGACTGGGGATAGTCAGGGTACACTTGGACAGTGCCGATATGCACAGAGTAGACATCATGTTGCGTGTGATCTTCAAAGCTGTGTATCCACTTAAACTACCAGCCAGGGAGCTATTTTAGCTGCTAGGGTATTGAATTCAGAGGCAGATATACGGTGTAGGTCGTCTACCAATGTTCTGTGGACTACCTGTTGAGTGGGGCTCGAAAGTCCGTACCGAGGGGTCACTGTTCCTGGTTGCGTCTGTTTGCGACCATGATGGACAATCAGAGCCCAATGTATGTGTCTCCAGTTCTGGACTAGGGGGCATAGGCGGTGGGCGCATGTCCGTATCATGGAAATGAGTATACGGGTAAGCATGACAAGTTGGTCCTCCAGCATACTGGAACGTCTAGTGTACCATACGGTGGGCATTCAAGTGTTTCCCAAGCTTCTGTCACAGCATGCAGGGGGAACACTTCATGCGAATACGCTTGTTCTGATTCTTCACGTCTGGAGGCTATCAGGAAGGGAATCAGAAAGGACAAATTTTCGCGGCTAACTACAGCAATCATTGCACAGGCAAAGACGCGAATGGGAGGTCTGTGTTAATTGCTGTAAGTAAGGCAAAGTAATCCAGTCAGTCCAGCGGTAGGCGAAATGGGCGATTTGTTACGATGAAACAAAATCGTCAGCGTCAATTAGGACGGGATACATGTAGGCATTGGCCAACTGTTTCAAGTTCACTTCAGTGCCGATATGTATCATAGGTTCAGACCCCAGTTATAAGCGCTGATTTAATTCTTCATTAGGAAAGACCAGTAGCTAGAATAGTTAACCTAAGGGAATCTAACAGTGGTTAGATGGGATTTATCGAAAAATCAGTATGAGCCCATGGTACAGCTTCCCTCTTGATTGATCAGTCAAGAATGGGTTACTCCTCGTTTTCGTTTCTGCGAAAATGCGGCGGGAAGTACGCGGCCTGTACAGGGGCGACCAGAATCTGGCTTGGATAATGATTCCGTTACTATGGTTGCGAAGCTGGGTTCCTTGCTAAGGCTCGGGTCCCAGTTAGGCATAACCGACCGTTCGTGATCCCAGGCATGTCCAAATGGAGTCTGTTATCTGTGACATTATATACTTTACGTATTCTATAATGTACAATTGTCGTATTTTAACTTGGTAAAAGCACATGCTTCCGGTTAATAACAACAACAATGTCAATAGATTAAAATTCATTCGCACTGATCCAGAATATGAGTTTATCTCTCGCCCAGCACGAACCTACCAAATTTAACCGAGACAGAAAACAAGTTATGCCCTGGCACATAGATCAAGGTCACGATCAGATGATAATGTGGGCTTCGTGGCGCAATCGGTTAAGACATTCGGCTAGATGATGGTGAATTTCATAAGACAAAATGCACCAGGCTTGTCAGAGGAAAAGGGCACTTCACCGGTACGGGTGAATGTTAAAATCCTCTGATGGCATCAGGTGGGACTGGTCTCGGCAGCTAGTGTAGCTGTGGAAGAACAGTGCCCCTTCTTATCCGGAGGCAGTAGCTTCGGTATACCAGTATCTGTCTCAGGATAGTGGTCCTGTTTAACCTGCACAGGTGCCGAGGGCTAAGTCTCTGTGTGAAGCAGAATAGGTTACTGCTTTCAAGGGTAGGCCTGGACTGCCTCAGACCCACACTGTAGGAGCTCTGTTAGAGGAATTGATTTGGCACAGGGTTTGACCCCAAAACTAAGTTGGATTTTTAAAGCCAGTACTTTTCTGGCACATCAGGGGCTCAAGTATTAGGTTATGCTTACATAAACTTGTCTCATAGAGTATTCGGCCTTGGAAAACAAGGCTCAGAGATGGGAGTATCCAAGGCTTAGTTCCATAAGGCACGGACTTGTTTTGTGCAAGGCCAGAGCGTGGTGAATTAGGCACTACATCTCAATGACTAACCAATGAGAGGTAGGTACTGGATTTTATTCCATGAGTGGGTAATCAGTTTATATCCAAATCGTCAGTTTACTGATGGATATCTCTCGCAACACACAGAGCATATCGATCCAATTTGGTTAAGGGCTCATAAGATTATAATCGATGCCCATGAGGTCGGTGCAGTAGTTACCTCCTCGGAGTTCCTCTATGGAGTGATCCTGGGGATAAGATAATGGAAGTGGCATCAGGGAAGTCTCATTCCACTTTTATCAGTTTTACATACGTACACTGACTGCGCAGAGCGCAGATATTTACACATTGGATCCCCCAGTCGCGGCTTTCAGGGATGTCGCGGGGGCCAAGCATGTGTAAAAGGCTCAATTTTTTAGCCTGTTGTTATTCTGGGCCAGTGGATCTAGTCCAGGATAACAAATTGTTGGTATATTCACATTGGCAGTACAAAACGTTTTAGTTATCAGCTAGTTCAAGTTTTGTGCCTGGAAAGTTTTCGTAGATTGTTTTCTTGATTACACACGACTGGTTATGCCAGTCTGGATACATATTTTACTATAATGTGTGCAGTTGTTTGGTGTTACCAATGATTGTGAGGTCCGGAGAGGGTAACGGTGAGTTCCCTGTGCTCCGGGGTGCTAACGGTACTAGGTATCATTACACTCGAAAACACATAATCATTCATCCAGGGTCATGAATGCCATGTTTTGAAATTATTGATAGTATGTGGTTATCAATATGCATAGGGTATTTTATGTTCGCATTACTATTTGTGAGTAATGTGGGTTAGAACTTTAAGAGACTTGTGGACATGGCCAAGGGTCAGTGTAGATGCTGTGAGTCTTAGATGTGAGGCACAACAGTGTGTATGACATGACGCTAACATGATATGAGTTAGTCACATTCAGTGTGGGTGAAACTGCGACGGGGACAGCACTCAAGCAGACCAGAAGACTTAGCTGGCGTATCAGTTATCTTTTGGGAGCAGGAATAGGGGGGGGCGCTGCTCAGACGGTGCCCGGGTCTAGTCTACAAGTTGTTTGGTGAGTCAATTTATTGATCCTAGGTTAAATATTCACAGAGCGAATTAATTTATTTTTCTGGTTTCTGTAGCACCTTACCTTCCCGCCTTGGAGACAAATTCTAGCAACATATAACAGGGAAGTATGATACAGAAATCAGAATTTTTCAATGTAAAATTAGTTTCTGTGAGTACTTACCTGTTATATGTATTTAACACCCGCCTCCCACCCCGCAAGGTGAGAGATTTGTTCTATCGCAAAGAGGAAGTCTCCCGTGCGCGCATGCGCGGTCGATATGGGATGGGACAGGTGTAAGTGCGGGTCAATAAATTGTATTCGGAATGGGTAGCCCCAATAGAAGCTATATAACAACATATAACAGGTAAGTACTCACAGAAACTAATTTTACATTGAAAAATTCTGATTTTTGTCGCTCCTGCTTTAGCAGAGACGCAACTATAGTCGGCGCGTTTTCCGTCGTCGTCCATTTTTTTTTGTAAGGCAAATGCGTTATAAAGTTATTGTTTTTCACAACATGGTCATACCGTGGCGGAATTCTTGTCTTATTTAGTTTAAACATAGTTTATTGCATATATGGACTATATGTCTTATATGGACTAGTCAGAAATAATTTTTTGACCATTAGATTTGTTGCAAAATTAACATATCAAATTCCATTCCAGTTACTTAGGGGTGAAATGGTTAAACTCATTGAACGACATGCACCAAGAATTAGACAGCAAAAATTCCCAAGGGGAGAGAATTAGGATGCCCCAAAATTTCCTGAGGTGGTGCATAGTCGGCATCTTAATACTGTCTCTCAGGGAAAATGCCTATCAACCCCTTGGGAATTAGATGATGGTTTAATCCTGATGGTCAACAATTTAGTAGTATTAGAAATGACTCCTATCAGTCTACCCGCCACATGCCTGTGTGTAGTGTGGGGTATTATTAGAGTATAACCCACAGGTGACTGAAAAAATCGCATGTCATTATCTAGTATAATGTTTGATCATGTCCAGCCGTGTGCAAACGTGAAGTAGTGACGTCATGAAGGCACTTCCGCGTAGTGACGTCATGAAGGCAGATCCATTACGCGCGGCCCCGGAATGAGCATTGCCTAAAGCCATATGCAAACAGTACGCGCTATATGTTTGCACATATGTGCAAACAACGGAAACCATGTAACAATACAGGGGTTGAAAAAATCCCTTTTTTCCACTCGCCCAGCTGGGCAAGTACAAAAAAAAAGTACTTGCCCAGGTCAAAAAGTCACTTGCCCAGTTTTTTTAAAAATAAAATGCTATTTCCAGTATTTGTAATGTTGCATCTTATTTTTAAAAAAAAGCTTTTACATATATATGATCATTACCAAAACGTATGAGACATATTCAGTATTATTGTTATTTATATTTTAAGTATTAAATGAACATAAAAAAAAAAAATTAAAAAAAAATATATTTGTCAGGAGATAAAACTTCGTCGAGTTTTATCTTGAACAACGTATTTAGCAGCGAATTTGCTCAGAGGCTTGCACGCTTCTTATTTTCTATAAGCGTTGAGTGACATAGATTTTGTTTAATTTATAGTGGCTATGTTTGCATGCGCTGCACGCTGCCTTAATTACTAAATTCAATGGTTTCGGACCCAGCGCCGACCGTTTCGTCCCAAGCCGTTATGTTCGGCGTCTGAAATGCGAGTTAACCCAACTGTATACGAGACGATATATATGCCGGTCCCGCGTATTACACTAGTATACTCGCACTCATATTATTTGTTAGCCCGGCCGCGTACAGCCGACAAATAATCCGTGAATTAAACTTGCCCGATATGGACCGTGTTCCAAATCGCTAGCGATTCTACCCGTAACCGTGTACATAGACACTGCTTGAATCTTACTTCCCGCAAATTGACGTAAACTGTAAACAACATATGATCGCTAAATTAATACCATTTGTTGGCCGTTATCGATGGAATTAATTGGCAATTTCTTCAGGAAAAAAAATCCTGACCAAATATTTCACTCGCCAAACTGGGCGAGTGCCTGTAGAAAGTACTCGACCGCCACAAAAAGCACTGGCCATGGCGAGCTGGGCGAGTGAAATTTCAACCCCTGCAATATATAAGTTTAAGACCATCAATGTAGTAAAACACATGCAGTTTTCAAACCCGTGAAAATGAAAGAAATCAGTACCTTACTATAACCAGTCACCTGGAATAATTGTAAACATACATCGTTCAGCATCATAGTGCCATTTACCGAGGTAAAAAGTAAATTGTGTATGTGATATAGCACTAGTTTTGTCACCCCGCCTTCCACACAAAAAGTCAAAATCGACGGCCCCTGAAAATATTAATAATGTATACAGATAGGCAGGTATTTTGTGGTATTGTCTCCCAAAGCATTGTCCAGACTGAATATACAGCAACTACCTTTTCTATCTAGAACAAAATGTGCATCATTCCAACATCGTTATGGCTAATAATTGTGACTAAATCTGTGAATTACCTTGTACTTTCGAAAAGAAGATGGCTGTCATTGTTACAGAAAGAGCCAATCGGAACGTGTTTCTTAGTTCTAGGGAACTATCAATTTCAACAACTTTTTGTGTGGCAGACTATGTGAACAAAATAGCGCTGTAACATAGACACCAAATACTTTTCAGGGATGGGAATTTGCAGGATATATCCTGAAATTAGGATTTGAGTTTCCTGATAATTTCATAAAAATACTAATGTTTCAACATGGTAAGCCAATTTGACGTAGTTGTGGGTGAAAAAATATGTTTGTTTAGCCATTTTCAGGATTTTGAATTTGGAACTGTTACCACCCTTTTAACCCACTAAATGGCACTGTGATGCTGAACGATGTCTTTGTACAAATATTCAACATCAAACGTTATGGTAAGGTAACGATTTCTATCATTTTAACAGGTTTGAAAAATGTGAGTGTTTCACCGCGCTGCTGACCTTATCATTTATATTAGAAACTACATGTGCATGATCGGTACGTATTGTGTTTTAACGCGGGGCGGGCGTGCGCCGGACAGAAAAACTGCATAGTTTGTATACACAACTCCTCTGAAACCGTTCAGTCAATCGATCTGAAACTATACATACGTCTTCTACACATATTGAAGATGTGTACCTTTGTGTTTTTATGCCGAAAAAATTATTTTTTTAACAAAATTATCACCTTTTTAACTTAATTTCTTTGTTACTGTACCACCTAGGACCACCAAACTTTCACAGCTTCATAATCAAGGGGTGCCCACCACATATCACTATCCAACATGTTACTTTTTTTTTAACTTGACCCATTTTTTCCGCGCAGTCAACTTAGCCATTTTCAATGTTAAGTTTTCGCGTTTACAATGTTAAGTTTTCGTGTTTAAGTCCATTTCTTTGGTACTGTACCACCTAGGACCACCAAACTTTCACAGCTTCATAACCAAGGGGTGCCTACCACATACAACTATCCAACATGTGACCATTTGTTTACCTTCACCTATTATTTCTACGTAATTGACTTAGCCATTTTCAACGTTAACTTTTTAACGTACGTCTGGTTAGAGTTTTTGGTTAAAACTTTTTTGTTATACTATATCTCTGCAACTGCTTCGCCCATTACCTTGAAACTTGACATGGGTGTTTATCATCATCCATATTTTTCATTCTAACCCCCTCCCCCATCCCGTTGCAGGCCCTGTGCCCAATGTCAAGGTCAAATTACTTTGAATTTGTTTGTTAAAGTTTTTTCGTGTACTATATCTCTGCAACTGCTTCACCAATACCTTGATACTTCACATGGGTGTTTATCATCATTGTCGCACCTGCTTGCGGAAAGCGCGATCCTGTGCCCAATGTCAAGGTCAAATTACTTTTGAATTTGTTTGTTAAAGTTTTTTCGTGTACTATATCTCTGCAACTGCTTCACCCAATACCTTGATACTTCACATGGGTGTTTATCATCATTGTCGCACCTGCTTGCGGAAAGCGCGATCCTGTGCCCAATGTCAAGGTCAAATTACTTTGAATTTTTTTGCTAAAGTTTTTTCGTGTACTATATCTCTGCAACTGCTTCACCCAATACCTTGATACTTCACATGGGTGTTTATCATCATTGTCACACCTGCTTGCGGAAAGCGCGATATCGTCGGCATTTTGGCATACGTCCGTCCGTTCGTCCGTGTGTCCAGTTAAAAGTTTTTTGGTTAAAGTTTTTCCATCTACTATATCTATTTTTTTAGTGTCCATGCCTCGCCCCAAGGCGCGACATGCAGGCCACGGCCATCTAGTCTACAAAAAGTGGGTATAATTATGTTATCCAAGTGTCTATGCTTGGAAAAAACCTGGCCTTCGTGGCTTTGCCTCGTTTCTTGTTGTATCCAATTCTATGTAATTTCTACTTTACACATCTCTGCCTAAATTAGTATACCTGTTTATCATACAACAAGAGGAAGAAATAATGCTATAGATTTTCAAATTCTCTAATGTTTCTTGCCTTGGTGACAGCTTCACATTTCTGCATCTTCTCTGTCTGGCCCATCTCGACGGGCATATTTTGTGACTTACAGCACTCTTGTTTCTTCTGTTTTAGATGAGTATGGTATAAGTAATAAAGCAAAGAAGAGAAAGATTGATGCATCACTTACTAAAGGTATATCCAGTATGTATAGTTACCTTTAAATTTAAATGTTTTCTTCTTATATCTACTACTGATATGTTGCTGTGACTGGAGAAATAGGGCTTATGTAATTTGTGACCATTTTAGTTCCTGATCAAATAGCACACTTTTGCAGCCTGATAACGATATATATTGCTTGTGAGATGCATGAAGAGTATTTCATTGATGGAATGGCGAACAGTGCAGATCCTGATCCAACTGTGAATGCACATGTCGCAAAACCCATGCGCACCCATTTCTCCAGTCACAGCCACATAATTATGTATACAGTCGAACCCGTCTTAACCCTTAGAATGCGGGAACCGAAAATAGTTGTCTGCTGCTGTGTCATATTTTGTCTCTTCTCTCAGTAAAAACATGGTTTGTCAGCATTTTAGAATCATTTCCATTGGAAATGATTCTAAAGTGCTGTCAAACCATGTTTTTGATGACAAAACACAGGGAACCAGTCGTTTGTGACACAAATCACATGACCATAGGGTTTTCTCAGACGTCATCAAATCATGTACATTGATCGGGATACTGACAAAATCTCCCCCCCCCCCCCCCCCCCACCCCCCCCCCACCAGCCCCCCCCCCCCCCCACCAGACATAATCCCCCCCATGATTTTTGACACAGGAGGACAAAATCGCGTGATTTTTTGTCGCGCCCGCTTGCGGAAAGCGCGATATAGTCGGCACTTTGGCGTACGTACATACGTACGTACGTACATACGTGTGTCCGGTTAAAGTTTTTGGTTAAGTTGTTTGGTTAAGTTTTTTGGTTAAAGTTTTTGGTTAAGTTCTTTGGTTAAAGTTTTTTGTTATACTATATCTCTGCAACTGCTTTGCCCATTACCTTGAAACTTCACATGGGTGTTTATCATCATCTATATTTTCATTCTACCCCGCTCCCGTGCGGCCCCTGTGCCCAATGTCAAGGTCAAATTACTTTGAAGTTTTTGGTTAAGTTTTTTGGTTAAGTTTTTTGGTTAATGTTTTTTGTTATACTATATCTCTGCAACTGCTTTGCCCATTACCTTGAAACTTCACATGGGTGTTTATCATCATCTATATTTTCATTCTAACCCCCTCTCGTGCGGCCCCTGTGCCCAATGTCAAGGTGAAATTACTTTGAAGTTTTTGGTTAAAGTTTTTTGTTGTACTATATCTCTGCAACTGCTTTGCCCATTACCTTGAAACTTCACATGGGTGTTTATCATCATCTATATTTTCATTCTACCCCCCTCTCGTGCGGCCCCTGTGCCCAATGTCAAGGTCAAATTACTTTGAAGTTTTTGGTTAAAGTTTTTGGTATCTATGCACCTACTTTGCCCATTACCTTGCGGAAAGCGCGATATAGTCGGCACTTTGGCGTACGTACGTACGTACGTACGTACTACGTACGTACGTACGTACGACGTACGTGTGTCCGGTTAAAGTTTTTGGTTAAGTTTTTTGGTTAAGTTTTTGGTTAAAGTTTTTGGTTAAGTTTTTTGGTTAAAGTTTTTGGTTAAGTTTTTTGGTTAACGATTTTTGTTATACTATATCTCTTTTTTTAGTGTCCATGCCTCGCCACAAGGCGCGACATGCAGGCCGCGGCCATCTAGTCATAAAATATGTTTTATGTAAAAAGACATCGAATGATGATGAAATTTACATAGCAAAGACGAAATTTACATGCATTTGCTATGTAAATTTGTCAACTTTCGACCTCATTTACTGAAAATATCGTAAATTTTGTAAATATTTTTCATGCGATATCGCATATGTTCTTAGATACAAAATCACATGGGATGTCTCATATATCATGCATGCTCTACTGGATCCTCAGGCTATACCAGAAGTTCCCTCACAGCACAAGGCCAGAGTACTCGCCCAACAGCCACTGTTCATCATGGCCACGTACCCTGTAATACCAATGGCCGGCAGCAGACGCAATCCATTCCCATACCCAGCTTAACCTCACTGCCAGTTTTATCAGGTAACACACTTTGTATTGACTGAAAATGTACTATAGGAATGAATGGCCTTTTTGTGGAATTTATCAGGGTATTATAAACTTGGAAAAGTCGCGGGAATACTGGACGAAGGCCGGAAGGCCTCGTCCAGTATTCCCGCGACTTTTCCATGTTTATATCCCCGATAAATTCCACAAAAAAGGCCATTCATTCCTTATAATTCCAGCATTTGAAATAAATTCATCAAGAAAATGTGTTTATTTTCCGTTTTCTTAAGAATTATTTTAACTGCGCCTCACGGTTACGGAAAGTAGTTTGGCGTGGGAGTTTACTGGGATATAAATTTTGGACAGAGACTTGTTACGGGCCAATCAAATGTTAGGGAATTGTGTAAATATTTTTGTGCTGGAATTATTGACTGATAACATAATGTCAGATTACAATGAATTGAAAACCGACATTTCATTGGTCGAATGATGTCACATAACATTACCGAATGACGTCAATGTCATGACGCAACCTCAACAAGTCAGTGCTCTTTCATCAAAAACTGTTTTATATTTCATCATTGGCTAGCATAAACATTACATGATAAATAGAAAACCATCTTAGTGTCTGTTGATATTTACTCGGTTTGGAAATGTTAAGAATTCCTTCACTTTTCCTAGCCTTGCCTGATAAACTTTATATAGCCTGGTATCAGGGCTTCTAAAATTTCAGAATGCCAATCGGTCCGGACGTTTTTAGCTCACCTATGTGAGCTATTGTTGCCGCAATGTGTCCGTCGTCCGCCGTCGTCCGTCGTCGTCCGTCATCGTCGTCCGTGAACATTTTCAAACGTCTTCTCCTCGGTATCCATTTGGGCCTATAGTCACCAAACTTCATGGTCATGGTCCTTAGGTAGGGGGATTACAAAATTGTTAAAATTACGTCGTTACGTAATCCAAGATGGCCTCCGTCTAAAAATAGCACAAATTCTTCAAAAATCTTCTCAAGAACCGCCAACCGGATTTCGACAAAACTTGGTAGGAATGATCGATGTACAATGCTCTTTCAAAGTTGTTAAAATGGTCACCCCGGGGTCAAAAAATGGGCGTGGCGCGTGGGGTCAAATTGGGGTCAAATTTTATTTTTGACCGAATATGGTCATGTCTTATATCAAATTGAAGGTATCAATGAGGCGATCACTCTGGTGCATTTTTTGTTGAACTCGGATGGTTATGTCATCCAAGATGGCCGCCGAAAGGTCAAAAGTTTGTTCTTTTATTAGAGATTTCAAAATTCATCTTCACATGAACCGCTTGGCCCATGGTAGCCAAACTTAAAAGTTATGGTCCATGGGTGCAGCCTTTTCAGATTTGTTAAAATGGAGGTAATAGCTAATCCAAGATGGCTGCCGTCTACAAATAGCATAAATTCTTAAAAAATCTTCTTCTCATGAACCGCTAGCAGGATTTCGACGAAACTTGGTAGGAATGATCGATGTACAATGCTCTTTCAAAGTTGTTAAAATGGTGACCCCGGGGTCAAAAGTGGGCGTGGCCCGTGGGTTCAAATTGGGGTCAAATTTTATTTTTCACCGAATATGGTCCTGTTATATATCAAATCGAAGGTATCGATGAGGCGATCACTCAGGTACATTTTTTGTCGAAATCGGATTGTTATGTCATCCAAGATGGCCGCCGAAATGTCAAAAGGTCTTTCTTTTATTAGAGATTTCAAATTTTTTCTTCACATGAACCGCTTGGCCCATGGTAGCCAAACTTCACAGTTATGGTACATGGGTGAACCCTTTTCAGATTTGTTAAAATGGAGGTCATCGCTAATCCAAGATGGCCCCCGTCTAAAAAAAGAATAAATTCTTAAAAAATCTTCTTCTCGTGAACCATGGTCGTATTTCGACTAAGCTTGGTAGAAATGATCAATTTACAATGCTCTTTCAAAGTTGTGAAAATGGTGACCCCGGGGTCAAAAATGGGCATGGCCCGTGGGGTCAAATTGGAGTCAAATTTTATTTTTTTACCGAATATGGTCATGTCATATATCACATTGAAGGTATCGATGAGGCGATTGCTCTGGTGCAAAATTTGTCGGAATCGGATGATTATAACATCCATGATGGCCACCAAAAGGTCCATTTATTCGAAATTTTGAACGTCTTTTTCTCAGGAACCACATGGCAGATGCTGACCAAACTTTATAGGAAGTTAAGATCCTTTGGTGAAGCATTTTCAGATTTGGTAAAATGAGAGTCATCGCTTTATCCAAGATGACTCCCATCTAAAAATAACACAATGGACAATGTCACATTCTCTGGTGTTCATGGAGTCAGGTGAGCGAATTAGGGCCATCATGGCCCTCTTGTTTTATTACTGATAGTGAACACGTTTTGGTCCTCGCAAGTCGTATAATATAAAATAAGCCCGGTTTTGTCAGATCACGTCGTACATAATATGCACGTGCGGTTGTAATCATTATTGGCTGTGACGTGGTGGAGAGTGAGACATCAAAGGTTACAAAGTCTTGCCGAACTGACCTTTGATACACGCCGATGTGATTTATTTTGCAAGATTTGGCTCTGGAATTATCTTTCGGAGTTTCGCACATAATTATTCCATAACTTTATGACATCGAAATTTAAAAGTCGGAGGTGCAGAATCCCCGAAAAAAAAAAGGTAAGACAAAAACCGGCGATGCAGTAACCAATAACACATATCAAAATATGTTTTCCCCCCCATAAACATTTATTGGTAGTAGCACATAAGAATCTTCTCCTAAGACGACGATTATCATGTGTTTGTCAAACTATGTTGTTTTTTGTCAAGAATTATTGGTGTCTGTCCACATTTGTTCTATTTCTTAATGAAAGCATGTTTCAGCAGCACATGATAATCGTCTCCTAAGACTATTTTTACGTGTCCTGTTGGGGACATATTACCATCTTGCGTTCTCGCGATATCGAGCATTGGTTGATCGCGCATATGCGAAGTATGGTCGCGAGCTTGCGAGACGAAAATACGCTGTTTTATTGTATTCAATCTTGCTTTTTCGCAACTTCGCCCACAGATGAAAGATCGCGCATTTTTGCTTCGCGATCTGCATCAACGCGCGAGGTGGCAAAAACGCGAGACGATTCTCATATCTTTATGAGACGATTCGCATGTTTTCGCAAGACGGAAAAATTACGAAACGACAGCTCTAGACGAATCATAATAATGATTGTTTTATTTTGGATTGCATATGAACGCTTTTAAAATGACAGACTTACCTTTGTCCTTTATCAAACTGTTTGTAAACTGTAGATTCCGATGAGCCTGCTATTCAAGAGCCATCTCATCAGGATTTACGCCATTCGTACATACTTTACTTATACCAACAATTACCCCTAATACAGCATAATGTAATAGTTCCACACTTAATATGGAATAGTCCGTGTCAGTTACTTGTAACTTGGGGATGAAATGTGTAATATAAATATTACAAACACGGATAACCACAGTGCATTGTTTCTTTATTTTAAAATCATCAGAAATGGCAAATCTTAAATACGCTATAGCCAGTCTATTTATAAACCGCTCTACAGCTATCGAGACCTTCACCTGTAACAATTACCACGCGTGTGTTATGAAAAAATTGATACGTGGAGAAATGTGTTGAAAGGCGACCAAACATACAGGCATTCGGCGTGTTTCGGCTTTCATCGGTATAACTATATCGATGAAAGCCGAAACACGCCGAATGCCTGTGACCAAACACACAACGATTTATTACCCGACAATGTTTGCTAACACATATATGCCCCGAATATGTGCCTCGGCTCTGAGGAATTCCCACGCATTTCATAGCCTTGCCTGATAAACTTTATATCAAAAGACACTAGCCTGGTATTCTCCACGTTCATGACGTACTGCCTACTGTGTATTTGATATAAAGTCTCAGGCTCGGCTAACTGAGGAATTCCCACGCGTTTCCTAGCCTTGCCTGATAAACTAGATATCAAAAGACACTAGCCTGATATATTCTATACCGCAGCCCATTCAACAGGAAGTGAAAATGACCAGCCTTTGCAGCAGACGGCAGGTGAGGCTATTTCTGTATGCCAGCGTCAGCAGAGTATGCCTGGTATACATGATCACTGGGCACAGCTGAATACCAACCCACAAATAGTTGCAACACCGGATCCCAACTCGTCGCTGGTCACGTCTGCTGCGAGCGTGTTTTCGTCTGTACCAGCAGCAAGCAGCAGCCTGCAGACCTGCCACACGACGCTGTCATCTGCCACAGCCAGCAGCATTCAGTCTGCACAATACAGTTGGAAACAGTCCTTGTCGGGTAAATAGATGAAATAATCCTTAGGAGGCAGGCAACAAATGTTGTCATCTGCTGTTTAGCTCGCCTGCACGCAGTTCAGAAAAAACTAATGTTATACCCCTGGCATCTGTCATCGTTGTCAGCCTTGTCGGCATCTGCATCCACAAACTTAACATTGGGGTAAATGTCTTATAACTTCTGTTTCCTGTGATAGAACTTATTGATATTTAACATGTGCATTCCTCTGATGGTCCTCTACTATGTGATGAATCCACGATGCTCACACCATCAGTAATCCCAAAGCCAAGGTTACTGACCTAGCGCTTTCACAAGCTTAACATTCAGGTAAATTTGTTATATCTTCTGTTTCCTTTAATAGAACTTACTGATATTTCTTACATGCATTTCTCTGATGGTCGCCCGTCATGCTGTGACAAATTCATGACCCTCCGACCATCAGTAATGCCAAGATCACGGTCACGGACTTGGCGCTTTCGCAAACTTAACTTTTTGGTACATTTCTTATGTTTCCCTTGATACAACTTATTGATATTTTACACATGCATTCCTCTGAGGGTCCCACATTATGCTGTGACAAATTCATGACCCTCCAACCACCAGTAATCTCATGGTCAAGGTCAGGGACTTAAATTTCCGGTAAATTTCTTATAACATCTGTTTCCTTTGATAGTACTTATTGATAGTTCACACATGCATTCCTGTGAGAAATTCGCTGCCCTCCAAACCCTCAGGGACTTGGTGTGTTCACAAAACTGAATATTGAGGAAATTTCTTATAATTTCTGTTTCCTTTCACAGAATGTCGTTGTATTTGATATGTGCAATCACATGGTGATCCTATATCCTTCTGCGACAAATATTTGACCGCAGCCCATTCAATGCGTATATTACTTTTATAAATGTATTATAGATTTCCTTCCTTATTAAATAGGGAACAAATGATAAAAAAAAAATAAATTCACTTCACTTTTGCGCAGTTTAACTAAGGGCTTTTCCAGGAATAAAATCTCCGGGGGAGGGGGGGGTGTGCGGAACGCTGACGTATTATTTTCCTTGTGGTGGTGGGTAAAAAACAAAAATAAACATGGTGGTTTTGTCTAGTAATTTCGATTCGGCCGTGTTGACGTTCTAGATATCGTGTCTTGTAACGGAAGTCGTAAATGATGTTGTTGTTGCATTATATATCATAGTATCCGCATTTAAATTTTGGCGCACCCTTTTGACAGTGTGATCGTATGTACCATAGAGTAGGTAAATATATTATAGGCAAATATTATGGTATGGGTAGTGGGATTTGGTACTTTTATTCAACAAATTAAAGAGTATTCAGTTGGGAATCTATGCCAGGATCTGCCTGTGTGTGGAACAACATGATGACTCCACTCCGTCACCCTATTTACACACTATTGGACATACTGGGCTGACTAATTCGCGGGTCTGTGGGATATTTTACTGTGTAATTTTCCACGGGCAGGGAAAACATTGATAGGTTCATTAAACCCTTCGAAAATCGTGGCGCGTACGATTTTCACCAAAGTGTGGACGATTTGACATGTGGATGATTTGACTTGTGGGCGAATTGACTATTGTATTTCTACAATAATGTAATATATATATAATATTTTATGACACATATCCGGGCATATCCATGTTAAAACAGTGTCCGGTAACAAATCGCTGTGTATTCAGTTTCTCCTAGTATTGATTTTTCTCAACACGCGCGCGGTAATTGGGACAGGTGTATGTGATTTATTGATGGTTATTGATTTATTTTATGTAAATTAACGTTTTCGTCTCACTGCGTTGACAGGCCAAGAAACCTAACTTTAGAGAAATACATGCATCTTCCTTCACGGGGTGGAAATGAAATTTAAGGTTCTTAATTATCGTTTCTACGCAGCAGATAAACGAAAGAAAAAGTGAAATTGAATGGGATGGACATACAATGAAGGTACCGTATGTTTGATTCCCAAGGCGATGTTTGAACCCACAACCTCCACCTTGGAAGTCGGTGTTCTAAGCCCTAGACCACAACCCATACAACCCATACCTTTTAAACGAAGACTTAGTGCTCCTAACGAGCGACCATACGTACTTAGAAGATTTTCACGGTGTGTATTCGATCGTATTTCCTCGCCACCATATGAAACCCGACTCTAGAAACACAAATTAAGTTGTCAATTGTCATTTGTTTGCACGGTCTAAGAAATCAAACAAATGTGACAACAATTTGTTTTACAAAATATTAGAGATGATTCTCATGTGCTGCCAAATATTGCTTTTATCAAGAAATCAAACAAATGTGAAAATGCACAAGCTATTGCGTAATTATCAATTCCTCGGCAATGCGATGACGTGAGCGACTACATAGCATGGTTTTTGTCTTGCCCGCGAAAGCGGAAAGCGTTACATAGGTTTTGCTTTTCCGGAGTTGGCGGCCGCAGCGGCCGCGTCAGCGTTATCATGTGTTACGGTCAAGGCGGAACGAGGCGAGACATTTGATTCCGCGGAATTCTTGTGGTATGTTTGTTTCCGCCGAATTCTGAAGGTCAGTCACACTTTGCACATGAAACTGGCTTACCGACTGATTATTGTCTCGCCCGCGAAGCGGAAAGCGAGACATAGGTTTTGCTTTTCCGTCGGCGTCGGTGTCGGCGGCGTCATCATTCAATATTAAGTTTTCGTGTTACGGTCATTACTTCAACACCTTATCAGCTACAGTCATCAAACAATACCTTTACTATGATATGTAGATGAATATAGGACTATTAAAAAAAAATCCGGGCTCCAGGGTCAAGGTCAAACTCTATTTCTTTCTATGCTACAAACTGAACATTAATGCATGAAGACCCGTTTTCTTGTGCGCTCTGTACACCTTACCTTATAGAGAGAACAATAGCCTTCTCCAGTTGAACACTTCTGCATGTGCAAGCATGTGCAAATTTCCAGCTTGACCACTAAATGTCCAGCTAAATTATTACAGGTAATTTATACAGGTAAATTATTATACCTGGGTATTACATTTCCGTAAATGGTGTTGACAATATTGTGGCAATATGTGCACCTGTGCAGATATGATATGTAGATAAATATAGGACTATTATAAAAATTCTGGGATCCAGAATAGCGAGAATTATTTTTGGTTATTTTAAATCCTTTTAAAAAAAATATTTTTTAAACTTTTTTTCCATTTTTAGCCAGTTATTTTAGAAATCCATAGCCAGGTTATTTTGGAAAAAAAAACCAGGCTATTGGATTGGCGAAAGCCAGCGGGGGCGGGCGGGCGGCGTCCACAATCAATGTTAAGTTTTCGTGTTTCAGTCCATTTCTTTGTTACTGTAACACATAGGACCAACAAACTTTCACAGCTTCATAACCAAGGGGTGCCCACCACATATCACTATCCAACATGTTACCTTTTTGAACTTGACCCATTTTTTTCACGCAGTCAATGTTAACTTTTTGCGTTTACAATGTTAAGTTTTCATGTTTAAGTCCATTTCTTTGAGGCATTCTTCATCTACATTGCTTGGCCCTAAATGATACTCTTGTGTGTTGATGGGCCGTTAAGAACCATTCCATTTCTTTGGTACTGTACCACCTAGGACCACCAAACTTTCACAGCTTCATAACCAAGGGGTTCCCACCACATACAACTATCAAACATGTGACCATTTTTTTTACCTTCACCTATTATTTCTACGTAATTGACTTAGCCATTTTCAACGTTAACTTTTTAACGTTCGTCTGGTTAAAGTTTTTTGGTTAAAGTTTTTTGTTATACTATATCTCTGCAACTGCTTCGCCCATTACCTTCAAACTTTACATGGGTGTTTATCATCATCCATATTTTCATTCTACCCCCCAACCGTGCGGCCCCTGTGCCCAATGTCAAGGTCAAATTACTTTGATTTTTTTTGTGTACTATATCTCTGCAACTGCTTCACCCATTACCTTGATACTTCACATGGGTGTTTATCATCATTGTCGCGCCCGCTTGGAAAAAACCTGGCCTTCGTGGCTTTGCCTCGTTTCGTGTTTTTTTTTTTCAAATTCTTTTTCCATTTTTAGCCAGGTTTTTTGAAAAAAAATCCAGGCTATTGGATTGGCGAAAGCCGGGCGGGCGGGCGGCGGGCGGGTGGCGGGCGGCGGGCGGCGTCCACAATCAATGTTAAGTTTTCGTGTTTGAGTCCATTTCTTTGTTACTGTACCACCTAGGACCACCAAACTTTCACAACTTCATAATCAAAGGGTGCCCACCACATATCACTATCCAACATGTTACTTACTTTTTTTTTTAACTTGACCCATTTTTTCCGCGTAGTCGACTTAGCCATTTTCAATGTTAAGTTTTCGTGTTTGAGTTTTCGTCCATTTCTTTGTTACTTTACCACCTAGGACCACCAAACTTTCACAGCTTCATAATCAAAGGGTGCCCACCACATATCACTATCCAACATGTTACTTTTTTTTAACTTGACCCATTTTTTCCGCGTAGTCGACTTAGCCATTTTCAATGTTAAGTTTTCGCGTTTACAATGTTTAAGTTTTCGTGTTTAAGTCCATTTCTTTGGTACTGTACCACCTAGGACCACCAAACTTTCACAGCTTCATAATCAAGGGTGCCTACCACATATCACTATCCAACATGTTACTTTTTTTTTAACTTCACCCATTTTTTCCGCGCAGTCGACTTAGCCATTTTCAATGTTAAGTTTTCGCTTTACAATGTTTAAGTTTTCGTGTTTAAGTCCATTTTCTTTGGTACTGTACCACCTAGGACCACCAACTTTCACAGCTTCTAATCAAAGGGGTGCCCACCACATATCACTATCCAACATGTTTACTTTTTTTTTTTAATTTCACCCATTTTTTTCCGCGCAATCGACTTAGCCATTTTCCAATGTTAAGTTTTCGCGTTTACAATGTTAAGTTTTCGTGTTTGAAGTCCATTTCTTTGGTAACTGGTACCACCTAGGACCACCAACTTTCACAGCTTCATAACCAAGGGGTGCCTACCACATACAACTATCCAACATGTGACCATTTTTTTACCTTCACCTATTATTTCTACGTAATTGACTTACCCATTTTCAACGTTAACTTTTTAACGTACGTCTGGTTAAAGTTTTTTGGTTAAAACTTTTTTGTTGTACTATATCTCTGCAACTGCTTCGCCCATTACCTTGAAACTTCACATGGGTGTTTATCATCATCCATATTTTCATTCTAACCCCCAACCGTGCGGCCCCTGTGCCCAATGTCAAGGTCAAATTACTTTGAATTTTTTGTTAAAGTTTTTTCAGATTTGTTAAAATGGAGGTCATCGCTAATCCAAGATGGCCGCCGTCTAAAAATAGCATAAATTCTTAAAAAAAATTTAACGTACATCTGGTTAAAGTTTTTGGTTAAATTTTTTTCGTTATACATCTCTGCAACTGCTTCGCCCATTACCTTGAAACTTCACATTGGTGTTTATCATCGTCCATATTTTCATTCTAACCCCCAACCGTGCGGCCCCTGTGATCACTGTCAAGGTCGAATTACTTTGAATTTATTTGTTAAAGTTTTTTCGTGTACTATATCTCTGCAACTGCTTTACCCATTACCTTGATACTTCACATGGGTGTTTATCATCATTGTCGCACCCGCTTGCGGAAAGCGCGATATCGTCGGCATTTTGGCATACGTCCGTCCGTCCGTCCGTCCGTCCGTCCGTCCGTCCGTCCGTCCGTCCGTCCGGGCACACATTAGGGTACTTATGGGGTACGGGGCGTGTGTCTAAACAATGGGTTAGGGTTAGAACACAATGGAACTTAAGCCGTACCCCGTAAGCCTATTGTGTCTTACGGGGTATTTCCTTTGATCTTTTATATAGCAAGTACCCCCTAAGGTCCGAAATGTAAGTTCGTCCGTCCGTCCGTCCGTACGTCCGAGTGTCCGAGTGTCCGGTTAAAGTTTTTTCGTTAAAGTTTTTCCATCTACTATATCTATTTTTTTAGTGTCCATGCCTCGCCCCAAGGCGCGACATGCAGGCCACGGCCATCTAGTCTACAAAAAGTGGGTATAATTACGTTATCCAAGTGTCCATGCTTGGAAAAAACCTGGCCTTCGTGGCTTTGCCTCGTTTCTTGTTGTCTAGTAGCATAAGGTCGTAAGTGCTATATACCGACTATTATCATATTCTAAAACAATTATTGACTAGTGAGCCATAGAATATAATCTGATATTCTATGGCTCACTAGTCAATAATTGTATAATATGTTCGGGCCAGTGAAAATTGCTTTCTGGCCCAGGCTCGAGGTCAAGGCGGCGGGACAAGGCGAGACATTTGATTCCGCGGAATTCTTGTTGTAAACACAGGTGTGCAGCTAGACCGAAAATGATATGTCGCAAATGTGCTAATTGGGGATGGGTGGGTACGGCGGTATACCTTTTTAGCCAGGTTTTTTGAAAAAAAATCCAGGCTATTGGATTGGCGAAAGCCGGGCGGGGGGGTGGGTGGGCGGCGGGCGGGCGGCGGGTGGCGTCCACAATCAATGTTAAGTTTTCGTGTTTGAATCCATTTCTTTGTTACTGTACCACCTAGGACCACCAAACTTTCACAGCTTCATAATCAAGGGGTGCCCACCACATATCACTATCCAACATGTTACTTTTTTTTTAACTTCACCCATTTTTTCCGCGCAGTCGACTTAGCCATTTTCAATGTTAAGTTTTTGCGTTTTCAATGTTAAGTTTTCGTGTTTAAGTCCATTTCTTTGGTACTGTACCACCTAGGACCACCAAACTTTCACAGCTTCATAATGAAGGGGTGCCCACCACATATCACTATCCAACATGTTACTTTTTTTTTAACTTGACCCATTTTTTCCGCGCAGTCAACTTAGCCATTTTCAATGTTAAGTTTTCGCGTTTACAATGTTAAGTTTTCGTGTTTAAGTCCATTTCTTTGGTACTGTACCACCTAGGACCACCAAACTTTCACAGCTTCATAACCAAGGGGTGCCTACTACATACAACTATCCAACATGTGACCATTGTTTTACCTTCACCTATTATTTCTACGTAATTGACTTAGCCATTTTCAACATTAACTTTTTAACGTATGTCTGGTTAAATTTTTTGGTTAAAACTTTTTCGTTATACTATATCTCTGCAACTGCTTCGCCCATTACCTTGAAACTTCACATGAGTGTTTATCATCGTCCATATTTTCATTCTAACCCCCAACCGTGCGGCCCCTGGGATCAATGTCAAGGTCAAATTACTTTGAATTTATTTGTTAAAGTTTTTTCGTGTACTATATCTCTGCAACTGCTTCACCCATTACCTTGATACTTCACATGGGTGTTTATCATCATTGTCGCACCCGCTTGCGGAAAGCGCAATATCGTCGGAATTTTGGCATACGTCCGTCCGTCCGTATGTACGTCCGAGTGTCCGGTTAAAGTTTTTTCGTTAAAGTTTTTCCATCTACTATATCTATTTTTTTAGTGTCCATGCCTCGCCCCAAGGCGCGACATGCAGGCCACGGCCATCTAGTCTACAAAAAGTGGGTATAATTATGTTATCCAAGTGTCCATGCTTGGAAAAAACCTGGCCTTCGTGGCTTTGCCTCGTTTCTTGTTTATGTTACAATCTCGCGTTTTTGTGATCTTGATCTCGCCTTCCGCTTTTGGAAATACGATTTGCCCATGCATGTGTAGACAGCATGTGTGTTGGACATGCTAGTTCGAATTGCATTCTACGTACGTACTTGTAATGTATGCGCAAAACTCAATTTCAACACATGCATTCTACACACACATAATGACATGAACAAACATATTTCCAAAAGCGGAAGGCGACATCGTGAAAAGGTCGAGGCGAAAACGCGACATCGCGGTCTCGAAAACGCGAGATAGCCAGGCGAAAACGCGAGAATGAATACAATAGAATCTCACTTTTTCGCCTTGCGATTTGATTTCGCATTTTCGTGTTTTCGCGATCTTGTGTATAGGTCGACGATGCGATGCAGTAGCCTAACCAATAACACGTATAGAAATTTGTTGGGTTTTTTGCCATGTTTGACAAATACTACAAAAGAAAATGAAAAAAAAGTCGAAATTGTTTTTATTTATTTTTTCGACATTTTTTTTTTTAAATGGTGATTTTTTAGCCAGGTTTTTTGGAAAAAAATCCAGGCTATTGGATTGGCGAAAGCCGGGCGGGCGGGTGGCGTCGACAATCAATGTTAAGTTTTCGTGTTTGACTCCATTTCTTTGTTACTGTACCAACTAGGACCACCAAACTTTCACAGCTTCATAATCAAGGGGTGCCCACCACATATCACTATCCAACATGTTACTTTTTTTTTAACTTGACCCATTTTTTCCGCGCAGTCGACTTAGCCATTTTCAATGTTAAGTTTTCGCGTTTACAATGTTAAGTTTTCGTGTTTTGAGTCCATTTCTTTGTTACTGTACCACCTAGGACCACCAAACTTTCACAGCTTCATAATCAAGGGTGCCCACCACATATCACTATCCAACATGTTACTTTTTTTTTTAACTTGACCCATTTTATCCGCGCAGTCGACTTAGCCATTTTCAATGTTAAGTTTTCGCGTTTACAATGTTAAGTTTTCGTGTTTTGAGTCCATTTCTTTGTTACTGTACCACCTAGGACCACCAAACTTTCACAGCTTCATAATCAAGGGGTGCCCACCACATATCACTATCCAACATGTTACTTTTTTTTTAACTTGACCCATTTTTTCCGCGCAGTCGACTTAGCCATTTTCAATGTTAAGTTTTCGCGTTTACAATGTTAAGTTTTCGTGTTTAAGTCCATTTCTTTGGTACTGTAACACCTAGAACCACCAAACTTTCACAGCTTCATAACCAAGGGGTGCCTACCACATAAAACTATCCAACATGTGACTATTTTTTTTACCTTCACCTATTATTTCTACGTAATTGACTTTTTTGGTTAAAAGTTTTTTGTTATACAATATCTCTGCAACTGCTTCACCCATTACCTTGAAAATTCACATGGGTGTTTATCATCATCCATATTTTCATTCTACCCCCGCAACCGTACGGCCCCTGTGCCCAATGTCAAGGTGAAATTACTTTGAATTTTTTTGTTAAAGTTTTTTTGTTTACTATATCTCTGCAACTGCTTCACCCATTACCTTGATACTTCACATGGGTGTTTATCATCATTGTCGCACCCACTTGCAGAAAGCGCGATATCATCGGCATTTTGGCATACGTCCGTGTGTCCGGTTAAAGTTTTTTCGTTAAAGTTTTTCCATCTACTATATCTATTTTTTTTAGTGTCCATGCCTCGCCCCAAGGCGTGACATGCAGGCCACGGCCATCTAGTCTACAAAAAGTGGGTATAATTATGTTACCCAAGTGTCTATGCTTGGAAAAAACCTGGCCTTCGTGGCTTTGCCTCGTTTCTTGTTTGATTTTCTCCAGCGGAATCCCTGTTTACCCCCAAGTAACTGACACGGACTATTGGCCCAGATTATTCCATATTAAGTTAGGAACTGTTACATTACGCTGTATTAGGGGTATTTTTTTTGTATATAAAATGTACATGTACGTACAAATACCACAGATCCTGATGAGCCAGCTCATGTGATCTACAATTCGCAAACATTTTGATAAATGACAAGGTACGTCTGTCGTGTTGAAAGCGTGACTCATTGAGAGAAGCGTCTCACGTTTTCGTCATCTCGCCTTCCGCTTTTGGAAATATATTTCTGCTGTAACCCGAATTATAAAACGCAGGTAACGTCTGCGTTACAGACAAAACATTCGGGTTAGTTTTGCTCATGCGTGTTGATGCGAGATCGCGACAAAAACGCGAAATCGCGTGGCGAGGTTGCGAAAAAGCAAGATTGAATATGATAGAATCACGTGTTTTCGTCATGCAATCTCGCGATCAACTTATGCGCGATATCGCGAGATTGTAGCATGTCCCCAACAAGACACGTAAAATAGTCTTAGGAGACCATTCTCATGTGCTGCTGGAACATATTTTTATTAAGAAGTAGAACAAATGTGGACAAACACCAATAATTCATAACAAAAAAACAAAATCCACATAGCTTGACAAAAAGATGATGCTCGCCGTGAGCGGGTGAAATGGAACTGTTCCAATCCTCAACCGTCAACCGTACACACGACTGACCCAATACACATTCTATACCAGTAACTGTGGTAGTCGGACAGTAAATCAGGTTTACTTATATTATTTTTACTCCAGAGACAGAATATTTCAGGCTCCTCAAAAAATTAATTCTGAAAAGTGAATTTTTTGTCTCGGGTATAATAATTTCTATTCTGGTGGTGGGGGGAGTAATGAGTATTAAACTTTTGGCGGTGGGTGGTAAAAAATAATTAAAATTATGGTGGTGGTACCCCAAAAATTCATGGGCGTTCCTATCACCCACCCCCCCCCCCCCGCCCCCTCCCCCCCTGAGATTTTTTCCTGGAATACCCCTAATTAATTTCAGCTTTAGTACAGTATTTTCGCTATTCATTTGAAAATCAATGCATATTTTCACATTGCTGTGATAATTTTGTACTCCCACTATTGGTTTGGTAATCAATGCATATTCTGCTAATATAGGTGCGTAAAATACGTCAATACGCAACTTATCTAAAGCTCTGAACTTGCTTTACAAAAACTGATAATTTATCTTTGTTAGGAGAGCAAGCCGAGACTGCCCAGCAACTACAAGTACAGGACCCAGTACAGCCGACACTGACCCCTACCTCCGCTGTACCCGACAATCAACGCCAGCAGGATTTACCCCCACCACAGCCACAAGCATTTGGCACACAACAACAACAGGTACAACAACAGCAGTTAGAGGGTCAGAAGTCTCAATTACAACAACAACAGAGTAAGAAATCACAGTTACAACTACAACTGCAGACAATGGCTGAGATGAAGCACTTGCTGCCGCCAAATCAGTCATTTAAGATAATATGTGGGCAGGTTGTCATCGTCAATGACGATATCCATACCACAGTTGCGCCTACACAAGAACTGCCGTCAGCCCCAGTACTACAGAATGTTGGTGGCCAGCCAGTGATTGTGCAATCCATGCAGCCACAACAGCCCACGTCTGACACCTCACAGGCCGAGGCCACGTATCCAGCCTCTAATCAGCCGTACTCGTGTCCTGCTAGTAGCCTGCAGCCTGCTGCTGCGGACATACAGGGTACCACTGCTGCCCCTCCGGCAGACCTTGCACAGATCATACAGCAGATACTGAGCCAGCAAGCCATGCAAACTGATCCCACAGCAGGCCTGCAACCACCACTAACTGGCGTTCTCCAGGCTGTACCACCACCAGTGTTTGATTACAACCAAGGACAGCCCCCGGTACTGGAAAACACACTCGCCCCCCAGCAAACAGGGGCTGCCCAGTTTACCATGGGTCCAGATCAGATGTACACCATCCTGAGCCAGCAGGGGTCGAATAATCAACCATGTTACAGCTACACAAACCCTGCAGATGCAGGAATGGGAGCCCAGTTCACGACTGCATGGTCAGACAATCAGCAGATGACGATACAAATAGTCCCAGGCCAGCAAGAGCCAGCAAGTACAGGCATGGCTTCTAGCTATTCTCAAAACAACCTTGATGAAGATGATGTGGAGATCGATTCTGGAGGTGTAAATAATAGCGAGATAAAGCAGGAGCATAGAAAGCGCAAGTTAAAGCTGGATGCATCCGAGTTTTATGATTGTAAAGTTGCGTTTCGGAGTGCCACTACTGGAGCCGGTGGCTGTGTGACAGACGAGGGTGGTGGCTATTTTGTCAACGATGTCGCTTGCAATATCGTGGTCGGTGAGACTGAGAATGGACATGAGGTCTGTGGTGGCTGTGAGGTCTCCTTCCCAGATAACGAGATCACTACTGACAATGAAACCACCACTTGACCTGCTATAGTAACTACGCTTAAGCAGTGTACATTCGCATGACTTAGTGTTGAATTTATGAGAATTTTCTCACGTTTTGTCGTGCCCACTTGCGTCCGTACGTGCATCCAGATTAAAGTTTTTGGTTAAATTTTTTCGGTATACTATCAAAGCCTTAGCGGGTGCGACATGCAGGCTGCGGTCATCTTGTTTTAGTCAGTGATATGTGGCATAAAACAAAACTGACCATTGTTATTTGGAATCCTATCAACTTTAAGATACGTACAAATAGTAAAGTGGGTGACAGGTGGGAGCACGCGATGGGTAATTTAACGATCGGGGTATCATCCTTACCGGAATCCCGACTGGAGACCTGGTTTGGCACTCACATACGTCTTTGGCATTTTGTATGTGACAGTTGAATCTGGTTATACCCCTTATGTGAGTATTACAATATAATCCTATTTTAGGGGAAGGGGCCAAGTGACTTTGGTGTGGTATGGACCTGGCATAAGGTCAGGTTATTCTAATTTCATGGCTGAATATATTTGTTCTCGATGTAAATATTCCGTTCTGATTTTGGGATTTTCCCCCCAATGCAGCAGGTTAAAATGGGATCGAACCCGTTTGCCCGGCCTTACATGACCTTTGCTGTTGATAGGCCGTTAAACATTAATAAACAAACAAACAAAAACAAACAAATAGTAAAATGGTGTGAATGGCATTCTTTAAAATAGCCTGACTGAAAGGCCCAAGTTCACAATTCAGTAGCATGTTAATTTGTCATGCTCAGTGATAGCAGACTTGTTTTACCTTGTCTGAATGATGTTATGCCATGTACGACATTCATCTAGAAGTGTTCGGGGCAGTTTACTGAAATGTGGAGACTCATATGTGGCTGTGACTAGAGAAATGGGGCTTAATATGTGTAGATCCAGATCAGCCTGTCATCCGCACAGTCTGATCAGGATCTGCATGGTTCACCATTTTATCAATGAAATACTTTTTAACAAGCAATATAGATCATTATCAGCTGTCAGCAGTGTGCTATTTGATTAGGAGCTACACTGGTCCGAAATCCGATAAGCCCCATTTCTTCAGTCACAGCCACATGTACCAAATTAGTACCATCCACCCATCAGGCGATATAATATTGCCCCATTAGCCTGTGTGTAGAACTGATATCATATTGTATATGTCTACAACAGTTACTGTCGAGCAAGAAGGCTGGCATACTTTTAACATTACCCAAGCTGAATACTATGGAGCCCCGCAGGGGACATGGATTTTTTGTCGAGTCCGCTTGCGGAAAGCGAGACCTAGTGATCACAATGAAGTCTGGGTGTCGGTGCGGACGTTCGTTCGTCCGTCCGTCCGAAATCTACGTTAACGTTTTTAAATACCTTCTATCTCTGCAGTCCTAAGTCACATTGACTTGAAACTTCATAGTCTTATTAGTCATGATCCATATATTCATGCTGTATCCCACTCCTGCGGCCCCTGTGCCCAAGGTCAAATGACTTAGAAGTTTGCATTCCGAAATGTGCGTTAAAGTTTTTAAATACCTTATATCTCTGCAGTCCTAAGTCACATTGACTTGAAACTTCATATATTTATTAGTCATCATCCATATATTCATGCTGTATCCCACTCATGCGGCCCCTGTCCCCAAGGTCAAGGTCAAATGACTTTGAAGTTTGCGTTCCGAAATGTGCGCTAAAGTTTTTAAATATCTTATCCTGTAAAGTGATTTTAAATTGGTTAATTGTAACGTGGGACACCCTTCGGGCTGCTGACTGACAAAGGGTCCTTACAACAGTTGTGACCAGTGTAGCCCCAGATCGGACTGCGCATATGCGCAGTCTGATCTGGGCCTACATTGTTCACCAGTATGAAATTTGTGACCAGCTCATCTCCTGGTCTAACATAGACTAACATGCCATGTCTCTATATCATGTTTAACTTCTATTTTTCATTATCTGACTTTTATCATTTCTTATTTACTTTGCTATAGACAACGGTAGTAAAGCCATAGTCCTGCAGCCTGATATGGTCTTTCGGATGAGCCTTTAAACCGAGGTCCCGTCTCTATATGACATTAGTTGTTGTTGGGGTATTTAGCCCTTTCACTTTTTACTGAATGGGGATCAGTGCAAATCCTGATTAGACCATGGCGCGATGTGCAACCGGCTATTGATCTACCCTGGTCATAAATAATGTAAGACACGTTCTTCCAGTCGCAGCCACATAATGTTGTCTCTTGTTTTGAGACATCACAGAAGGCCAATATTTCTCCTGGAAATTAAGGATATACAAATAACATGTGCACCGTTCTACACTACAGTATTAAATTCATAACATCCCCAGTGATATACAAGGTTTACACAAATGCTGAAGAATTAACCCTTTCAACCCTAATAACTAGAATGAACTGATATATTATCTTAACTTATGTACCAATACAATCAAAATGATTTCCAGACTAGTCCATTTATAAGGTTTTTTATGCCACCGGGTTGGTTTCGAAGAAACGGGTGGCATATAGTGTTTGGACCATCCGTCTGTCTGTCTGTCTGTCCGGGCACACATTAGGGTACTTATGTGGCTAGCTCCACAGGGTTATGGACTTGTTAAAGGATAGGGTTGGTTATAATTAGCCACCTAAAAAATCGTTTTATGTGGCTAAAAATCGTTTTATGTGGCTAATATTTAACATGTGATAAGCCACATAAGTACCCTAATGTAAAACGTCCGTCCGTCCGTCCGTCCGGGCACACATTAGGGTACTTATGGGGTAGGGGGCGTGGCCTAAGACAATAGAAGACAATGGAACTTATTCCGTACCCCGTAAGCCTATTGTGTCTTACGGGGTATTTCCTTTGATCTTTTATATAGCAAGTACCCCCTAAGGTCCGAAATGTAAGTTCGTCCGTCCGTCCGTCCGTCCGTCCGTCCGTCCGTCCGTCCGTCTGTCCATCTGTCCGTCTGTCCGTCCGTCACACTTTTCGGTTAACCAATTTGTCACAGTTTCTCAAATATGCTGCAGGTGGCATCCGCGTTCGACAGACGCATTTCTTGTTTTTTCTAAAAATTATGAAAATTACTTGCAAAAAGTGCAGACGTCTCGTTACGAGGATCTACACTGTTTGCAAGCATGTTTGTAGTGATGAAAGGGTTAAACGATTTGTCTTGGGTCGGCATGGTCAGCCAGCCATTGTACATTGTACAATGAAATGCGATTATGTACATAACATGTTTAACCCTTACCACGCAGAATTAAATTTTGTTGCCTGCTGTTTATTTTCCATTTTACTCGAAAACATATTTCACGGCAAATGAGCAGCCAGAAGTTGTTGTTGTTATTATTTGTTATGCCCCCGGTCTCGGTAGAGCCAGAGGCATATAGTGTTTGGACTGTGTGTTCGTTTATCCATCCGGCAGATTAAATTGTTTGCCGGAGTTTCTCAATTCTATCAGAATTTCTATATCCCTTAAAGGATTATTTTAATATTTTAATATTTCAATACCTCATACTTGTGCATAAATGCCACATTTCCATGCTGCCCTTAATATAACCTTGACCTTTTGACCTTCACAACTTTGAACTTTTACACACATTATAAGAAGTTTGCTGGAGTTTCTCAATTCTGTAGTAACTTCTATATCCCTTGAAGGATTAATTTAATATTTCAATACACAATACTTTTGACCTTCAAAACTTTGCTTAAACACTTAGAAGTTTTGATTACGAAGTTTTCCAGAGTTTTTCAATTCTGTCATAACTTCTGCATAACAGGATTTACTTCAATATGTCAGTACATCAGACTCGTGCACAAATGTCACACCCATGCTGCCCTTAATATGACCTTGACCTTCACAACTTTGCTTATGCATACTTCAATCTGCCACTGGGGACATTCGTGTGCCGACAGGTCACATTTTCTTGTTTGTTAAGAAATAAGTTAAATATGAAAAACAGCAGACGCCAAACTTTGTTTCCTGCCTCTAAGGTTTAACCCTTACTATGCTGAATTAGATTTTTTCGTCTGCCAGAAATGTTTTATTTTCAATATTTCTCGACAAAATCTTGTTTTAACAGCACATGAGAATTGTCTCCACTGGAGACGACAATTTCCGTCTCCAGCATAGTGAAGGGTAAGAACCACATATTACATTCTACTTCATGTGCCATAGTTGTATGCTTTAAACGTTGAATGTCATTGCTGACACAATTAATTTATGAACCATCATGAGTAAGTGTTATCATGAGTAAATTGTCCCAGATCATTTTGTGACAAGTGTTATCATGAGGAAATTGTCCCAGATCAAAATGATCTGGGACAAGTGTTGTATCGTGAGGAAATTGTCCCAGATCATTTTGTGACAAGTGTTGTATCGAGAGGAAATTGTCCCAGATCATTTTGTGACAAGTGGTGTATCGAGAGGAAATTGTCCCAGATCATTTTGTGACAAGTGTACTCGTCACAAAATAATCTGGGACAATTTCCTCATGATGGTTCACAATCTGATAGATTTAAGTTATTCATCATTTTGTCTGGCTCACTGACTGCTGCCAGCCATTGTAAAATGAAATCCCATTATGTAAATAACATTTTTAACCCTTACCACGCGGAATTAAATTTTGTTGCCTGCTGTTTATTTTCCATTTTACTCCATATTCACAGCAAATGAGCAGCCAGAAGTTGTTGTTGTTATTATTTTGTATGCCCCCTGTCTCGGTAGAGCCAGAGGCATATAGTGTTTGGACTGTGTGTCTGTTTGTCCATCCAGCAGATTAAATTGTTTGCCGTAGTTTCTCAATTCTATCTGAATTCTTTTTCTCTTAAAGGATTACTTTAATATTTCAATATCTCATACTTGTGCATAAATGCGACACATCCATGCTGCCCTTAATATAACCTTGACCTTTTGACCTTCACAACTTTGATGAACTTTTACACACATTAAAAAGTTTCTCAATTCTAGAATAACTTCTATCCCTTGAAGGATTAATTTAATATTTCAATGCACCATTCTTGTGCAAAAATGCCTCGCATTAAAGCTGCCCTTCATATGACATTGGTCGTTTGACCTTCAAAACTTTGCTTAAACTCTTTAAATAGAAGTTTTGATTAAGAAGTTTTCCAGAGTTTCTCAATTATGTCATAACTTCTGCATAGCTTGAAGGATTACTTTAATATTTCAGTACATCAGACTTATGCACAAAGGTCACACATGCTGCCCTTAATATGACCTTGACCTTCATGACCTTGCTTATGAATACTTATCACTTTTGGTTAATTTAATTTGCCACAGTTTCTCCAATCTGCCACTGAGGGCATTCGTGTGCCGACGGGCCACATTTTCTTGTTTGTTTAGAAATAAGTTAAATATGAAAAACAGCAGACACCAAACTTTGTTTCCTGCCTCTTTAATGTTTAACCCTTACTATGCTGAATTAAATTTTGTCGTCTGCCAGAAATGTTTTTATTTTCAATATTTCTCTACAAAAACTTGTTTTAGCAGCACATGAGAATTGTCTCCACTGGAGACGATTCTCATGTGATGTCAAAACAAGTTTTTGTTTTTTGAGAAATATGGCACAAATGAAAAACAGCAGACGACAATTTCCGTCTCCAGCGTAGTGAAGGTTAAGAACCACATACTACATTCTACTTCATGTGCCATAGTCGTATGCTTTAAACGTTGAATGTTAATGCTGACACAATTAACTATGAACCATCATGAGTAAGTGTTATCATGAGGAAATTGTCCCAGATCATTTTGTGACAAGTGTTGTATCGAGAGGAAATTGTCCCAGATCATTTTGTGACAAGTGTTGTATCGAGAGGAAATTGTCCCAGATCATTTTGTGACAAGTGTTGTATCGAGAGGAAATTGTCCCAGATCATTTTGTGACAAGTGTTGTATCGAGAGGAAATTGTCCCAGATCATTTTGTGACCAGTGTTGTATCGAGAGGAAATTGTCCCAGATCATTTTGTGACAAGTGTAGTCTGATTGACTACACTCGTCATAAAATAATCCGGGACAATTTCCTCACAAGCTGATAGATTTAAGTTTTTCATCATTTTGCCTGGCTCCTTCATTATGCACCAACATTGTTGCTTCACCCACTTTAGTGGAAAGCGAGACATAGTGGCACAATTCCAGCGGCCGCGGTGTAGGCAAACATTATTGTCCAATACATTATTGTCCAACCCCAGCTGTTGATAGGCCATTAAACACCAACAAACAAACAACAAACATTATTGTCCAAATTTTGAATATCTCTTCATCCATTAGTTTGATCATTAACCAAATCTCATCAATACTTTCCTCACATTGATGGCTATCCACTCGGAGTCAATCAGATGACGTTGACCTTCGAGGAGGAGACACTTGCCGGCGATTACCTTGTTTTATACTTATTTGTCTGTAAAAATCTCATATCTGGTCGGGAACTACACTCGTCACATGTCCACTGTGCCAATTTGCCAATTTCGATATGTCATCGAGCAACAGATTTGGACCTCAGATTGAGAACACTTGCAATAATTATAGATCCAGATCATTGTACACATTTCGATCTTACCATACTGATGATGTCATAAATATACTGAGTGACTGAATGGCGAACAACATTGGACCTGCGCCCATGCTTATAAAACAATCTGAACACAGTCTCAAGATTTATACTCAAAATCAAGCAGTTTGTTTGGCCAGATGGAGTCTCGACTAATTGAACTTCCTGATTTTGATAATGAGAATAGAATAAATTATCAGAAAATTTGATAAGTACTGGTCCTGATTAGTTTGTGGATGTACATACTGATCTGTGGGTTACTCTGTTCGCAAACATGGTAAGATCCCTTTTGTTGGTCAGTGGTCCATTTATATCGACTACCACATCATCTCCTGTAGCCAACCAAATTGCTGATTTTGTCTTGGCCACATTTATAGTGGAAAGTGAAACATAGCAGACAGAATTTCGGCAACGTTGTAGTCAACAATTCTGGAATTACGTCACAATGTGTTGGTATGTTGGGCCGATCATTACCAAACTCATAAATAGCTTCCTCACATTCTGCATCATTCGGGTGACCTTGACCTTCATGGGTGAGATACTCGTTGGCGATTGCCTTGTTCTGAAACACAATTTCATAGTAAAGTCGGACAATTTTTCAATAAAAATATACAGATTACTATGATCTGTTAATATGGTGTGATCTGCGCAAGCACTGTTTGACTTTGCCGTGTCTTTGGAAGATATTCTAGGCTCGTTTATATTTACAATTATAGCCAATGAGGCCACCAACCAGTTGTGTTGTACATGTATCCATTACTGTCTACTTCTGCTAACTCTTTCCACCCTAAATATCTGGATTGACTGATATGTTAATTCAATGATCAATCCAAATGTCACATATTGATTTTCAGACTAGCGCATTTATAAGCGTGTTGTTTTTGTTTTTTTTCTCTAAAGAATATGAACTTGCAAATAGTGCAGATCCTGGTAAGACGGCTCGTCACGTTCATCTGGATCTACACCGTTTTCAAACACTGCAGTAGAGGTCTGTAGTGTTGAAGGTGGGTGGAAGGTGGGTGCAAGCGATGGGTAATTTAACGATCAGGGTTCATCCTTACCGGAATTCCGACTGGAGACCTGGTTTGGCCCTCACATACGTCTTTGGCATTTTGTATGTGACAGTTGAATCTGGTTATACCCCTTATGTGAGTATTACGATTATTCGTAATCCTATTTTAGGGGAAGGGGCCAAGTGACTTTGGTGTGGTATGGACCTGCCACCAGGTCAGGTTATTCTAATTTCAGGGCTGAATATATTGTTTCTCGATGTAGTTCTGATTTTGGAATTTTCCCCCCAATGCAGCAGGTTAAAATGGGATCGTACCCGTTTGCGCGGCCTTACGTGACCTTAGCTGTTGATAGGCCGTTAAACACCAATAAACAAATAAACAAACTGTAGTGTTGAAAGGGTTAAAAGATGAATAGGCAATCACTGGCTTGTTCATTTATTGGATGGGATGGTGTGAGGTTACAGCTACAAACAATTGTACATAATTATGTATTTATACAGTTACATGTATTTATATAATTGTATCCCCCGGACAAACATCGTCCGCATCCACCACAGACTCTTCTTGTCCTGAGCATAACTCAAATACCCTTTGGAATATATTCATGAAACTTGACACGTGCATAGACCATGACCCAAAGGAGTGCCACACATAAGAATGACAACTTTTGCCCCACCCATGGGACCCTTGTGTTCAAGTTGGAAGTCAAATTACTTGCACATTTGTATTAACGTTTTTGAGGAGTTACTGATTTCTTGTGCCTCAGGATTGTTTCATTAAAGCCATCATGAATGTGATACAATGTGAATGACAACTATGTGTGAATCTAATCATCCTGATTACACTGGATGCACTGGGTCTATACTGGTTGTCAAGTCATTTATGTTGGACAAATGGCCCAAGTGAATTTTTTCTTTTACTGGTGATTTATTTTTCTACATTCTGTGCTGTGTGATAATGTACAATGTTTCATGTATCATGTATGTCTGTAAAAATTGTGAGAAATTGGACTTTTGCCATTTGTGTCAAGTATAAATCCAGTTCAGCCGGCGCAGTCTATATCTGATCAGGATCTGCACTGATCGCCAGTATGTCGGTGAAACACCTGCCCTGCTTCTAACAAACAGTATAGATACGTATCATGCCATAGAAACACGCTAGCAGAGCAGGAGCTAGAAGGCCAACATTTCCATAAGCCCAATTTCTCCAATCACCATCACATATGAGACACACCATGTGATTTTGTACCTTCGGACATCTGTGTAATTTCTGGAATACGTTTACAAAATGGCGTCAAAATCTGACAAAATGTTCAGAGTACATGCCAACTTTTGACTTTATTTATAAAAAATATTGTAAATTTTGTAAACGTAATTAAACAAATTACGCAGATGACCGAAGGTACAAAATCACATGGCGTGTCTACTATGTGAATAGTGTATTCTATCGTTGTTATTTTATTCATTATTTTTTACTCATTCTATATATCCAATAAACACATCTCTCATAAATATTGATTGTTGGACATTATCTATGCATATGTGTGCATTTCAGTCATCGTGAATAGCCCGAGTAGATTGCTGTTTAACCATTTCAACCCTAGACCATAAAGCAAACATTTGCAAACACTGTAGATCCCGATGAGGCAGCTCGTAACCAGCTGTCTCGTCAGGATCTAGTGTGTTTGTTATTATTTTCATGATTTTAACATGATATTGCTTCTTTTGTGTCATTCTCAGAGAAAACTGATCCTCTGATCAGGGTCTATGTTATTTGCCATTCAGTCCAGGAAACATTCTTCACAATTATCCTGGAAGGATGGGAGAGTATTTGTATCTCTCTAATGAATCCAGAGGTTCGTGACGACGGTAAATCTTATTTGGTGGCCAAATATCTGATTTAGTTAGTGTGGCTGGCATTTTATCAGGAAACTAGCTGTGTATTGGCCCAATAAGCACTGACTGACAACATAATTTCGTATCAGGCATTGACCCTATACGAATATCCGAGTAGAATACTGACGTCACATGATGTTACCGAATGACGTCAGTGTAAAGACGCAACAAAAACAAGTCCGCATTCTTTTCAACTAAACCCATGTCATAATTGCTCATTTTGTAGCATAAGAAGTTACCTGATAAATAGAATACCCTGCTAGTGTCTTGATCTCATGTTTATCAGGCTCGGCTTGGAAACGGTAGGAATTCCTAGGCAAGCCTCGTAATTCCTCCACGTTTCCTAGCCTTGCCTGATGAACTTGATATCAAAACACAGGCCTGGTATTCTTCATGGATGAGGATACTGTGCTGTCATGGACCGAGGTGTGAATCCCCCACACCACAACGAAATGACCAGCAATTTCTCAGATTACACCATTTCATTCAGTGTGGACAGATCAGCTTGGATATCCACACAGTCTCTAATCATGCCTGCATTGTTCACATAGACACCACTGCTGTACCCTTCTCAGCATAAAATGTGGTTGTGACTCGAGAACTAGGGCTTACTGGATTTGTGACCATTGTAGCTCCTTATCAAATAACACACTCCTGCAGTCTGATAACGATCTATATTGCTTGTGAGAAACATGACTGGTGTTTCAATGATGGACTGGCGAACAGCATAGATGGAACAGTAGATGCACAGGCTGATCTGGATCTACACTGGTCGTAAAACCCATAAGCCCCATTTCTCCAATCACAAACACAAATGAGTTGTTAAGAAAATAAAATTGCAAGAAGATTCTGTTGTGTATATATTTATTATACATGTACATAAAACGTAATATATTTGTGGATGGATTATACACCATAAATAAGTTAGATGAGAAGAACTACCTTGTTATTTGTGACCAGGGTAAGCATGTGCCAAAATGTAGCAGACCACCAATATAACTAAATGAATTTTGAGGGAGTAATTGTTTTTTTGTCTGAAATGTATTATTTCAGATAACACCAATGCCTGTTTATATTTTAAGTTTTAAACTTAACTGTAGTATATGTATGACATTATCACAGTCATTACTTTGATTTCAAAATATTTTGTTCCATTAAATAAAAAATTGTTATCCATAAATAGAAAAGTATTGCCTCAAAGCCTACATTTACCTAACTATTTAGTGCACTTAGCGATTTTGGTAATCAGTTACTCAGGCGCGGATACATAAATAATTGCAGGCGAGGCGGTGGTGTCTAGACATCCGCGAGCGCGATTTGCGATGCGCATCGTAAAGTCGGGGGTGTGGGGTTTTACCCCAAGAAGTTGTTAAATGCCAGATTGCCACAGATGCGATTTCCTGACACCTAGGCCACGAAAAAAGTCATCCAACTAGTCGAGTATTGTAGATTTTCTTCTTTTCTTTTTTTTTGCCGGGAGCAGGTGGGGGGTCCGGACCCTCTGGACACCCCCCCCCCCCGTATTCCGCGCCTGGTTACTGGTCCCACCATGAATTAAATGCTGAATCTGCCCCCTTCTTCCGCTGACCCCTTCAATTATATATGCACATGCTGATCTGGGCTGATACACGCACTGATTTGGTTCGCTAATGGAAATGACGTCAGTCTCCAGAGGGAGGATGGGTCTTTGGCAATTAAGGATAAAGAAAGTTTTGAAGAAATGAAGAAGAGGTATTGCAAAGAAACATTAGAAGTTAAAAAATACGATAGTGCCTGGTATGAACAAGTTGAAATTGAGATAGAGAGTAAAGTTGCTGACGAAATGAGTACTGTTGGAGAAGGAAACTATGATGAATTCACGGCCGACTTTGGATGTACCTGCAAAATTTCATTGTTGAAAGGAAATGCTTCTTGAAAGTAAATGACTTCACATCTGATGTTTATACATGTGTTGTTTTATAATCATGGTTTAAAATCACATTATGACTCGTGTACTACCACACAATACCTTTTTACATCAACGCCATCTTTCCAAAATGTTTTGTTCAAATAAAAAATCCTGCTAAGCTTTTGTAAATTTTCCTTGTCGGGTAAAAATAAGTCTTAAAAACGCACATATAAAACCAATCTTCATTTACCCTGCTGCCACACATGTTTTATGATGCCGGGTGTTCGAATACTCTTTCCAAAATGTTTTGTTCAAATAAAAAATCCTGGTAAGCTTTTGTAAATTTGCCTTGTCGTGAGCGTGCGTGGTAGACAGTATGGGTATTTCCGTCAAAAAATTTCCTTTCCAAATAGGGTGTTGTGAAAGCAGTGTTAAGCATGAGTCAGGTAAAAAATAAGTCTTAAAAACGCACATATAAAACCAATAATCATTTACCCTGCTGCCACACATGTTTTATGATGCCGGGTGTTCGAATACTCCCAATTGAGGATTCCGTCAAAAATGTCCTTTCCGAGGGTTAAAGTTTTTGGTTAAAGTTTTTCGGTATACTATCAAAGCCTTAGCGGGCGCGACATGCGGGCTGCGGCCATCTAGTTTTAATCAGTGATATGTGGCATAAAACAAAACTTTGTGACCATTGTTATTTGGAATCCTATCAACTTTAAGATACGTACAAATAGTAAAATGCTGTGAATGGTATTCTTTAAAATAGCCCGACTGAACGGCCCAAGTTCTCAATTCAATAGCATGTTAATTCATCATGCTCAGTGATAGCCGACTTGCTTTACCTTGTCTGAATGATGTTATGCCATGTACGACATTCATCTAGAAGTGTTCTGGGCAGTTTACTGAAATGTGGAGACGCATGTGGCTGTGACTAGAGAAATGGGGCTTATGTGTTTTGCGACCAGTGTAGATCATTATCAGCTGTCAGCAGTGTGCTGTTTGATCAGGAGCTACACTAGTCAGAAATCCGATAAGCCCCATTTCTTCAGTCACAGCCACATGTACCAAATTAGTACCGTCCAACCATCAGGCGATATAATATTGCCCCATTAGCCTGTGTGTGGAGCTGATATCATATTGTATATGTCTACGACAGTTACTGTCAAGCAAGAAGACTGGAATACTTTTAACATTGCCCAAGCTTAATACTATGGAGCCCCACAGGGCACATGGATTTTTTTTTATTAATTCGTTCCCACGTAATAACAATTCGTTCCCTCAATTTAACAATTCCTTCCCTCGAATTAACAATTTGTTCCCACGTAATGACAATTCGTTCCCTCGAATTAACAATTCGTTCATGTGAAATGACAATTCGTTCCCACGAAATGACAATTTGTTCCCTCAAATAAACAATTTGTTCCCTCGAATTAACAATTCGTTCCCACAATATAACAATTAACAATTCGTTCCCATGGGAACGAATCGTTATTTCGTAGGAACAAATTGTTAAATTGAGGGAACGAATTATTAATTCGTGGGAACGAATTGTTAATTCGTGGGAACGAATTGTTAATTTGTGGGAACGAATTGTTAAATTGAGGGAAACAATTGTTATTTCATGGGAACGAATTGATAACAAGAAATGCGTCTGTCGAACGCGGATGCCACCTGCAGCATATTTGAGAAACTGTGACAAAGTGGTTAACCGAAAAGTGTGACGGACGGACGGACAGACGGACGGTCCAAACACTATATGCCACCCGTTTCTTCGAAACCCGTTGGCATAAAACAAGAATTCTACATCCCCTGCGGGGCTCCATAGAATACCAATGTATCAATGATGTGAGAAACAAAACTTGTAGTAACAAGAGTTTCATAATTGTGGCTACTGTTTGTCACTGTTGTAGAATTACATATTCATGATCACCGTCATGTATAGGCCATAACCGGCACAGACCAGAAGTGGCTTGGTGGTTCAAGAAAATCATGATTGATGTGTAGTTATTCTAGAACTGTCTGTGATTGGTGTTTATGCTCCCTGTCTCGGTAGAGCTGGAGACATATCGTGTTTGGACTGTGTCCATTTGTCTGTCCTTGTGTGCATCTGCCGTCCGTAGATTAAGAACTTTGCTGGAGTTTCTCCATTCTCTCATAACTTCTATATCCCTTGAATGATTAGTTTAATATTTCAATATGTCATACTTGTGCACAAATGCCACATATATATTTTCCGCCCTTAATATGACCTTGATCTTGTGACCTTCACAACTTTGCTTAAACACTTACGTTTATTGATTAAGAAATTGTCCAGTGTTTTCTCAGTTCTGTCATAAGTTCTATATACCTCGAATGTACATCATAGTTGTGCACAAATGCCACACAACCCTACTGCCCTTAGCCCTTTCAATACCACAGGCCTGTATAGTGGTATTGGCAAAAAGTGTAGATCCAGATGAGCCAGTTCATGACAAGCCGTCTCATCAGGATCTGCACTTTTTGCAAGTAAACATTTTCATGTTTTTGAGAAATATACCCCTTATCATAAATGGACTAGTCTGAAAATTATTTAATGATGATTGGATTGGTCGGCAAATTAACATATCAGAATCCATTCCAGTTACTTAGGGGTGATAGGGGTCATATTCAAAACTTTGTTTATTGACACTTAGCACTTTTTGTTAGTTATGTTTTCCAAAGCTTCTCCAATCTACCACCGGGGCATTCATGTGCTGTGGTCACATTTTCCTGTCGTTTCCTCCAATACGCGGGTAATCATTCTATAGCTACAAACCTCTTTAACCCTTTGAATGCAGAAAGAAAAATTGCCATCTGCTGTTGTTTTATATCATATCTTCTTTCTCAATAAAAACATGTTTGACAGCATACGATTTTTTAGCCAGGTTTTTTTTGTGTGAAAAAAAGTCCATGCTATTGGATTGGCGAAAGCCGGGCGGGTGGCGGTCGGCATTCACAATCAATGTTAAGTTTTCGTGTTTGAGTCCATTTCTTTGTTACTGTACCTCATAGGACCAACAAACTTTCACAGCTTCATAACCAAGGGGTGCCCACCACATATCACTTACCAACATGTTACCTTTTTTTTTAACTTGACCCATTTTTTCAGCGCAGTCGACTTAGTCATTTTCAATGTTAACTTTTCGCGTTTACAATGTTAACTTTTCGTGTTTAAGTCCATTTCTTTGGTACTGTACCACATAGGACCAACAAACTTTCACAGCTTCATAACCAAGGGGTGCCCACCACATATCACTATCCAACATGTTACCTTTTTTTGAACTTGACCCATTTTTTCAACGCAGTCAACTTAGCCATTTTCAATGTTAACTTTTCGCGTTTACAATATTAAGTTTTCGTGTTTAAGTCCATTTCTTTGGTACTGTACCACCAGGACCACCAATCTGTCACAGCTACATAACCAAGGGGTGCCCACCACATACAACTATCCAACATGTGACCATTGTTTTACCTTCACCTATTATGTCTTGACTTAGCCATTTTCATCGTTAACTTTTTAACGTACGTCTGGTTAAAGTTTTTTGGTTAAAGTTTTTTCGTTATACTATATCTCTGCAACTGCTTCGCCCATTACCTTGAAACTTCACATGGGTGTTTATCATCATCCATATTTTCATTCTACCCCCAACCGTGCGGCCCCATGTGCCCAATGTCAAGGTCAAATTACTTTGATTTTTTTTCTTAAAGTTTTTTCGTGTACTATATCTCTGCAACTGCTTCACCCGTTACCTTGATACTTGAACCTTGAACCTTGAACCTTGAATCTTCGGCTCCGTGAAAGGAAAATCCTTGTTAAGCCACCCTGAATTCAGTCTTTACTTAAATTAGAACTGGGATACTTCACATGGGTGTTTATCATCATTGTCGTGTCCGCTTGCGGAAAGCGAGATATAGTCGGCATTTTGGCTTACGTCCGTCCGTACGTCCGTGTGGCCGGTTAAAGTTGTTTGGTTAAAGTTTTTCCATCTACTATATCTCTTTGTTTATTGTCCATGCCCCGCCCCAAGGCGCGACATGCAGGCCACGGCCATCTAGTCTACACAAGGTGGTATAATTATGTTCTACAAGTGTCTATGCTTGAAAAAAAACATGGCCTTCGTGGCTTTGCCTCGTTTCTTTTTCTATTCTAAAGTGCTGCCAAACCATCTTGTTAATGAGAAAAATTGAAAAAAATAAATAGCAAACGACATCAACAGTTTCAGCATTGTAAGGGTTAACCTGTTGCTGGGTGGTCGGTTTAATTCCATGGCAATTTAGGCGGAGTTCAAGAGAGTTGAACAACATTGTGCTGAACTTTCAAATTTGTCCAATAATCATGAAATATCTTGACTTTGCTGTCCATGTTTTCCTAGATTAGTTTTGCATGGGTATGTGTTGTTATGGTCATAAGGCTCTGATTTTGTCTTTATGAGCAATGCATGGACAGTTCGAGGAAAAGTGTTGCAATGCATTTCCATAGGAAGCAATACATAAATTATGTATATCAACTGGATACAGTCAGAATGAGGGAATATGAATAGCTTTAACAATATATACCAGAGCTCCAGATAAGCTTTGTGTATTATACCCCCTGATTTCAAATTAAATGCGTATTTATTTTTATAAATGGATTTTTGATTTTCCTCATTAAATATGAAACAAATGATCAAAACAAATTTAAACATTTACTTATTTCAGTGTATTATTACTTATTCACTGATTTATACTGTAATACAATTGGAACAGTTTTTTCTTTTTGCAACTCACTAAGTACATTTTCAACTTTATTTCAGTATTTCCACCACTCAATTTGAAGATCAATATGTATGTTAACATTGCTGTGAGAATTTTGTACTCCCACTGTTGATAATCAATGCGTATTCAGGTAAAATAAGTTTGTGAAATACGCCAATACGCACCTTATCTTGAGCCCTGTATACCCTATAAAGTGATTTTAAATTGATAATTGTAACGTGGGACACCCTTCGGGCTGCTGACTGACAAAGGGTCCTTACAACAGTTGTGACCAGTGTAGCCCCAGATCAGACTACGCATATGCGCATGCGCAGTCTGCTCTGGGCCTACATTGTTCACCATTATGAAATTTGTGACCAGCTCATTCTCCTGGTCTAACATACTCCTGCAGCCTGATATGGTCTTTCGGATGAGCCTTTAAACCGAGGTCCCGTCTCTATATGGCATTAGTTGTTGTTGGGGTATTAAGCCCTTTCACTTTTTACTGAATGGGGATCAGTGCAAATCCTGATTAGACTATGGCGCGATGTGCAACCGGCTATGGATCTACACTGGTCGTAAATAATGTAAGACACGTTTTTCCAGTCGCAGCCACGTAATGTCTCTTGTTTTGAGACATTACAGAAGGCCGATATTTCTCCTGGAAATTAAGGATATACAAATATACATATGCACCGTTCTACAGTATTAAATTCATAACATCCCCAGTGATATACAAGGTTTACACAAATGCTGAAGAATTAACCCTTTCAACCCTAATAACTAGAATGAACTGATATGTTATCGTAATTTATGTACCAATCCAATCAAAATGATTTCCAGACTAGTCCATTTATAAGGGTTTTTTTTCTCTAAAAAATATGAAAATTACTTGCAAAAAGTGCAGATCCTGATGAGACGGCTCGTTACGAGCCGACTCATCTGGATCTACACTGTTTGCAAGCATGTCTGTAGTGTTGAAAGGGTTAAACGATGTGTCTTGGCTCGGCATGGTCACAGACTGCTGCCGGCCATTGTAAATGAAATGCGATTGTCTACATAACAAGTTTAACCCTTACCACGCGGAATTAAATTGTGTTGCCTGCTGTTTATTTTACTTGAAAACATATTTCACAGCAAATGAGCAGCCAGAAGTTGTTGTTGTTATTATTTTGTATGCCCCCCGGTCTCGGTAGAGCCAGAGGTATGTAGTGTTTGGACTGTGTGTCTGTTTGTCCATCCGTCAGATTAAATTGTTTGCCGTAGTTTCTCAATTCTATCAGAATTCTTTTTACCTTAAAGGATTACTTTAATATTTCAATATCTCATACTTGTGCATAAATGTAACACATCCATGCTGCCCTTAATATAACCTTGACCTTTTGACCTTCACATCTTTGAACTGTTACACATTAAGAAGTATGCCTGAGTTTCTCAATTCTGTAATAACTTCTATATCCCTTGAAGGATTAATTTAATATTTCAATACACCGTACTTGTGCAAAAATGTCCCCGCATTTGGCATTGGCCTTTTGACCTTAAAAACTTTTCTTAAACTCTTAGGCGTTTGATTAATAAGTTTTCCAGAGTTTTTCAATTCTGTCATAACTTCTGCATAACTTGAAGTATTACTTTAATATTTCAGTATACCAGACTTGTGCACAAATGTCACACCCATGCTGCCCTTAATATGACCTTGACCATCACAACTTTGCTTATGAATACTTAACACTTTCGGTTAATTTAATTTGCCAGTTTCCTCTATCTGCCACTGGGGACATTCGTGTGCCGACAGGCCACATTTTCTTGTTTGTTAAGAAATAAGTTAAATATGGAAAACAGCAGACGTCAAACTTTTTTTCCTGCCTCTTTAAGGTTTAACCCTTACTATGCTGTATTAAATTTTGTCATCTGCCAGAAATGTTTTATTTTCAACAGTTTTGTTTTTTAAGAAATATGGCACAAATGAAAAACAGCATACGACAATTTCCGTCTCCAGCGTAGTGAAGGTTAAGAACCACATATTATATTCTACTTCATGTGCCATAGTCATATGCTTTAAACGTTGAATGTTATTGCTGACACCATTAATTATGAACCATCATGAGTAAATTGTCCCGGGTCATTATGTGACAGGTGTTGTCATGAGGAAATTGTCCCAGATCATTTTGTGACAAGTGTTGTATCGAGAGGAAGTTATTCATAATTTTATCTGGCTCCTTCATTATGCACCAACATTGTTGCTTCACCCACTTTAGTGGAAAGTGAAACAGCAGACAGAATTCCGGCGATGTTGTAGGCGTCATTGTGGGTGTCAACAATTCTGGATGTACGTCACAATGTGGTGGTATGTTGGGCCGATCATTACCAAACTCATAAATAGCTTCCTCACATTGGTGACTAACCATTCTGCATCATTCATGTGACCTTGACCTTCATGGGTGAGATACTCGTTCGCGATTGCCTTGCTCTATTTCGAAATAATTATATAAATTGCATAGCTGTGATATTTTATTGAATCTACGGAAATAAATTCTACAATTTTCACAAAAATGTAAATAATTTCAAGAATACACAATTTCATATTAAAAGTCGGACAAATTTTCAATAAAAATATACAGATTTTCCATGGATACTATGATCTGTTAATATGGTGCGATCTACTACACAAGCACTGTGTGACTTAATAATTTGCTGTGTGTTTGGAAGATATTCTGTTTTATCCCGTCAACACAGTGCGTATGTGCCGTGAAACACGGTGCCGTGAAACTTTTTTGATATCCAGTCAACACTATTTTTGCATTTTACAGCCATTTGTAGGTGTTGACGGGATAAATAGAATAGTAGGTTAGTGCCGTGAATGGGAAAAATATCTGGCGCTGCACGGAAACGGGATGTGCTCGGCAGAGCCTCGCCCATCCCGTTTCCTGAGCATTGCCTACTATTCTCTATGTTCACTGATGTGACAGTTATAATTCAATTAAATATTTAAAGGCGAATTTTGTTCAAATTAATTCATTATCGTGGTCATCTTTACGTGGAATTAACACCGTTTAATTTTTAAATTCGTGATTTAATGTCACCACCTGTCAAGCGAAACAAATCAAACAGACCGCAAACCGTGATATTCACACCTCGTTAGGCAAACAGATCAGCTGGCGACAGACTTACCTGTTAGAGCTATCAATAGCGCTTTACGTTGATTGACTGACCAAGGGACCGTGACTTCGGTTCGAGAGTTCGACTTTGTCGTAGTTCGAGTTTTAGGTAGAAAATATATGATTTATATAGGGAAATTTGTCGGGACCACAGGACGAGTTCGAGTTTTCGACAGAGACCGGTTCGAGAGATCGATCTTCACTGTATAGCCAGTGAGGCCACCAACCAGTTGTGTTGTATCCACTACTGCCTACTTCTGGTAACTCTTTCCACCCTAAATAACTGGAATTGACTGTGATATGTTAATTCAATGACCAATCCAAATATCACATAATGATTTTCAGACTAGTCCATTTATAAGGGTTTTTTTTTTTTTTTTTTTAATATGAACTTGCAAAAAGTTCAGATCCTGAAGAGATGGCTCGCCACGAGCCGGTTCATCTGGATCTAGACTGTTTGCAAACACAGCAGTAGAGGCCTGTAGTGTTGAAAGGGTTAAAAGATGAATCGGCGATCACTGGCTTGTTCATTTATTGGATGGGATGATATAAGGTTACAGCTACAAACAATTATGTATTTATACAGTTACATGCATTTATATAATTGTATCCACCCATGGGACCCTTGTGTTCAAGTTGGAAGTCAAATGACTTGCACATTTGTATTAACGTTTTTGAGGAGTTACTGATTTCTTGTGCCTCAGGATCTAAATGTTTCATTAACCCTTCCTACGCTTTTGACGAAAACTGCCGTCTGCTGTTTTTCATTTTTGCTTTAATTCTTAACAAAAAACTGGTTTTGACAGCACATGAGAATCGTCTCCACTGGAGACGATTCTCATGTGCTGTCAAAACCAGGTTTTTGTCGAGAAATATTGAAAATAAAACATTTCCAGCAGACGACAACATTTAATTCAGCGTAGTAAGGGTTAAAGCCATCATAAATGTGATACAATGTGAATGACAACTACGTGTGAATCTAATCATCCTGATTACACTGGATGCACTGGGTCTATACTGGTTGTCAAGTCATTTATGTTGGAGCTGATAAACCGCCCAAGTGAATTTTTTTATTTTACCGGTGATTTATCATGTAGCATGTATGTCTGTAACTGGAGAAATTGGACTTTTGCCATTTGTGTCGAGTATAAATCCAGTTCAGCCGGCGCAGTCTATATTTGATCAGGATCTGCACTGATCGCCAGTATGTCAGTGAAACACCTGCCCTGCTTCTAACAAACAATATAGATACTTATCATGCCATAGAAACACGCTAGCAGAGCAGGAGCTAGAAGGCCAACATTTCCATAAGCCCAATTTCTCCAATCACCATCACATATGAGACACTCCATGTGATTTTGTACCTTCGGACATCTATGTAATTTCTGGAATACGTTTACAAAATGGCGTTAAAAGGTGACAAAATGTTCAGAGTACATGCGGAATTATATTACATGCGGAATTATTTTGTCAACTTTTGACTTTATTTATGAAATTTATTGTAAATTTTGTAAACGTAATTAAACAAATTACATGGCGTGTCTACTATGTAAATAGTGTATTCTATAATTGTTATTTTATTCATTATTTTTTACTCCTTCTATATATCCAATAAACACATCTCTCATAAATATTGATTGTTGGACATTATCTATGCATATGTGTGCATTCCAGTCATCGTGAATAGCCTGAGTAGATTGCTGTTTAACCATTTCAACCCGAGACCATAAAGCAAACATTTGCAAACATTAGATCCCGATGAGGCAGCTCGTAACCAGCTGTCTCATCAGGATCTAGTGTTTGTCATTATTTTCATGATTTTAACATGATATTGCTTCTTTGGGTAATTCTCAGAGAAAACTGATTCTCTGATCAGGGTCTATGTTATTTGCCATTCAGTCCAGGAAACATTCTTCAAACAATTATCTTGGAAGGATGGGAGAGTATTTGTATCTCTAATGAATCCAAAGGTTCGTATCTACGGTGAATCTTATTTGGTGGCCAAATATCTGATTTCGTTAGGGTGGCTGGCACTTTATCAGGAAACTAGCTTTGTATTGGCCCAATAAGCACTGACTGGAGTGGGTGGCAGGTGGGAGCATGCGATGGGTAATTTAACGATCGGGGTTCATCCTTACCGGAATCCCGACTGGAGACCTGGTTTGGCCCTCACATACGTCTTTGGCATTTTGTATGCGACAGTTGAATCTGGTTATACCCCTTATAAGAGTAATCCTACCGGTATTACTTTTAAATAGGGGAAGGGGCCAAGTGACCTTGGTGCGGTATGGACCTGGCACCAAGTCAGGTTATTCTAATTTCAGGGCTGAATATGTTGTATCTCGATGTAAATATTCCGTTCTGATTTTGGGATCCCCCCCCCCCCCCAATGCAGCAGGTTAAAACGGGATCGAACCTGTTTGCCCGGCCTTACATGACCTTAGCTGTTGATAGGCCGTTAAACACCAATGAACAAACAAACAAACAAACAAAAGCACCGACTGGCAACATAATTTCGTATTAGGCATTGACCAGATATGAATATCCAAGTAGAATACTGACGTCGCATGATGTTACCGAATGACGTCAGTGTAAAGACGCAACACAAACAAGTCCGCATACTTTTCAAATAAACCCATGTCATAATTGCTCATTCTGTAGCATAAGAAGTTACCTGATCAATAGAATACACTGCTAGTGTCTTGATCTCATGTTTAGCAGGCTCGGTTTAGAAACAGTAGGAATTCATCGGCAAGCCTCGTAATTCCTTCACGTTTCCTAGCCTTGCCTGGTGAACTTGATATCAAAACACAGGCCTGGTATTCTTCATGGATGAGGATACTGTGCTGTCATGGACCGAGGTGTGAATCCCCCACACCACAACGATATGACCAGCAATTTCTCAGATTACACCATTTCATTCAGTGTGGACAGATCAGCTTGGATATCCACACAGTCTCTAATCATGCCTGCATTGTTCACATAGACACCACTGCTGTACCCTTCTCAGCATAAAATGTGGTTGTGACTCGAGAACTAGGGCTTACTGGATTTGTGACCATTGTAGCTCCTTATCAAATAACACACTCCTGCAGTCTGATAACGATCTATATTGCTTGTGAGAAACATGACTGGTGTTTCAATGATGGACTGGCGAACAGCATAGATGGAACAGTAGATGCACAGGCTGATCTGGATCTACACTGGTCGTAAAACCCATAAGCCCCATTTCTCCAATCACAAACACAAATGAGTTGTTAAGAAAATAAAATTGCAAGAAGATTCTGTTGTGTATATATTTATTATACATGTACATAAAACGTAATATATTTGTGGACGTATTATACACCATAAATAAGTTAGATGAGAAGAACTACCTTGTTATTTGTGACCAGGGTAAGCATGTGCCAAAATGTAGCAGACCACCAATATAACTAAATGAATTTTGAGGGAGTAATTGTTTTTTTGTCTGAAATATATTATTTCAGATAACACCAATGCCTGTTTATATTTTAAGTTTTAAACTTAACTGTAGTATATGTATGACATTATCACAGTCATTACTTTGATTTCAAAATATTTTGTTCCATTAAATAAAAAATTGTTATCCATAAATAGAAAAGTATTGCCTCAAAAAGCCTACATTTACCTAACTATTTAGGGCACTTAGCGATTTTGGTAATCAGTTACTCAGGCGCGGATACATAAATAATTGCAGGCGAGGCGGGGGGGGGGGGGGGTCTAGACATCCGCGAGCGCGATTTGCGATGCGCATCGTAAAGTCGGGCTGTGGGGTTTTACCCAAGAAGTTGTTAAATGCCAGATCGCCGCAGATGCGATTTCCTGACACCTAGGCCACGAAAAAAGTCATCCAACTAGTCGAGTATTGTATATTTTCTTCTTTTCTTTTTTTTGCCGGGAGCAGGTGGGGGGTCCGGACCCCCTGGACACACACCCCCCCCCCCCCCCCTGTATCCGCGCCTCCTTGTTACTGGTCCCACCATGAATTAAATGTTGAATCTGCCCCCTTCTTCCGCTGACCCCTTCAATTATATATGCACATGCTGATCTGGGCTGATACACGCACTGATTTGGTTCGCTAATGGAAATGACGTCAGTCTCCAGAGGGAGGATGGGTCTTTGGCAATTAAGGATAAAGAAAGTTTTGAAGAAATGAAGAAGAGATATTGCAAAGAAACATTAGAAGTTAAAAATTACGATAGTGCCTGGTATGAACAAGTTGAAATTGAGGTTGAGAGTAAAGTTGCTGACGAAATGAGTACTGTTGGAGAAGGAAACTATGATGAATTCACGGCCGACTTTGGATGTACATGTACCTGCAAAATTTCATTGTTGAAAGGAAATGCTTCTTGAAAGTAAATGACTTCACATCTGATGTTTATACATGGGTTGTTTTATAATCATGGTTTAAAATCACATTATGACCCGTGTACTACCACACAATACCTTTTTACATCAACGCCATCTTTCCAAAATATTTTGTTCAAATAAAAAATCCTGGTAAGCTTTTGTAAATTTGCCTTGTCGTGAGCGTGCGTGATAGACAGTAGAGTAATTTCCGTCAAAAAATGTCCTTTCCGAATAGGGTGTTGTGAAAGCAGTGTTAAGCATGAGTCAGGTAAAAAATAAGTCTTAAAAACGCACATATAAAACCAATAATCATTTACCCTGCTTCCACACATGTTTTATGATGCCGGGTGTTCGAATACTCCCAATTGAGGATTCCATCAAAAATGTCCTTTCCGAGGGTTAAAGTTTTTGGTTAAAGTTTTTCGGTATACTATCAAAGCCTTAGCGGGCGCGACATGCGGGCTGCGGCCATCTAGTTTTAATCAGTGATATGTGTCATAAAACAAAACTTTGTGACCATTGTTATTTGGAATCCTATCAACTTTAAGATACGTACACATAGTAAAATGCTGTGAATGGTATTCTTTAAAATAGCCCGACTGAACGGCCCAAGTTCACAATTCAATAGCATGTTAATTCATCATGCTCAGTGATAGCCGACTTGCTTTACCTTGTCTGAATGATGTTATGTCATGTACGACATTCATCTACAAGTGTTCTGGGCAGTTTACTGAAATGTGGAGACTCATGTGGCTGTGACTAGAGAAATGGGGCTTATGTATTTTGCGACCAGTGTAGATCATTATCAGCTGTCCGCACTGTGCTGTTTGATCAGGAGCTACACTAGTCAGAAATCCGATAAGCCCCATTTCTTCAGTCACAGCCACATGTACCAAATTAGTACCGTCCAACCATCAGGCGATATAATAGCCTGTGTGTGGAGTATCATATTGTATATGTCTACGACAGTTACTGTCGAGCAACAAGACTGGAATACTTTTAACATTGCCCAAGCTTAATACTATGGAGCCCCACAGGGCACATGGATTTTTTTTTATTAATTCGTTCCCACGTAATAACAATTCGTTCCCTCAATTTAACAATTCCTTCCCTCGAATTAACAATTTGTTCCCACGTAATGACAATTCGTTCCCTCGAATTAACAATTCGTTCCCACGAAATGACAATTCGTTCCCACGAAATGACAATTTGTTCCCTCAATTAAGCAATTTGTTCCCTCGAATTAACAATTCGTTCCCACAATATAACAATTTCTTCCCACAAATTAACAATTAGTTCCCATGGGAACGAATCGTTATTTCGTGGGAACAAATTGTTATATTGAGGGAACGAATTATTAATTTGTGGGAACGAATTGTTAATTCGTGGGAACGAATTGTTTATTTGTGGGAACTAATTGTTAAATTGAGGGAAACAATTGTTATTTCATGGGAACGAATTGATAACAAGAAATGCGTCTGTCGAACGCGGATGCCACCTGCAGCATATTTGAGAAACTGTGACAAAGTGGTTAACCGAAAAGTGTGACAGACGGACGGACGGACGGAAACGGGGACGGACGGACGGACGGACAGACGGACGGTCCAAACACTATATGCCACCCGTTTCTTCGAAACCCGGTGGCATAAAAAAAGAATTCTACATCCCCTGCGGGGCTCCGTAGAATACCAATGTATCAATGATGTGAGAAACTAAACTTGTAGTAACAGAGTTTCATAAGTGTGGCTACTGTTTGTCACTGTTGTAGAATTACATATTCATGATCGCCGTCATGTATAGGCCATAACCGGCACAGACCAGAAGTGGCTTGGTGGTTCAAGAACATCATGATTGATGTGTTGTTATTCTAGAACTCTCTGTGCTTGGTTTTTATGCTCCCTGTCTCGGTAGAGCTGGAGACATATCGTGTTTGAACTGTGTCCATTTGTCTGTCCTTGTGTGCATCTGCCGTCCGTAGATTAAGAACTTTGCTGGAGTTTCTCCATTCTCTCATAACTTCTATATCCCTTGAATGATTAGTTTAATATTTCAATATGTCGTACTTGTGCACAAATGCCACATATATATTTTCCGCCCTTAATATGACCTTGATATTGTGACCTTCACAACTTTGCTTAAACACTTACGAGTATTGATTAAGAAATTGTCCAGTGTTTTCTCAGTTCTGTCATAAGTTCTATATACCTCGAATGTACACCATAGTTGTACACAAATGCCACACAACCCTACTGCCCTTAGCCCTTTCAATACCACAGGCCTGTATAGTGGTATTGGCAAAAAGTGTAGATCCAGATGAGCCAGTTCATGACAAGCCGTCTCATCAGGATCTGCACTTTTTGCAAGTAAACATTTTCATATTTTTGAGAAAAAACATACCCCTTATCATAAATGGACTAGTCTGAAAATTATTTAATGATGATTGGATTGGTCGGCAAATTAACATATCAGAATCCATTCCAGTTACTTAGGGGTGATAGGGGTCATATTCAAAACTTTGTTTATTGACACTTAGCACTTTTTGTTAGTTATGTTTTCCAAAGCTTCTCCAATCTACCACCGGGGCATTCATGTGCTGTGGTCACATTTTCCTGTCGTTTCCTCCAATACGCGGGTAATCATTCTATAGCTACAAACCTCTTTAACCCTTTGAATGCAGAAAGAAAAATTGCCATCTGCTGTTGTTTTATATCATATCTTCTTTCTCAATAAAAACATGTTTGACAGCATACGATTTTTTAGCCAGGTTTTTTTTTTGTGAAAAAAAAATCCATGCTATTGGATTGGCGAAAGCCGGGCGGGTGGGCAGGCGGCGTTCACAATCAATGTTAAGTTTTCGTGTTTGAGTCCATTTCTTTGTTACTGTACCTCATAGGACCAACAAACTTTCACAGCTTCATAACCAAGGGGTGCCCACCACATATCACTTACCGAACATGTGACCTTTTTTTTAACTTGACCCATTTTTTCAGCGCAGTCGACTTAGTCATTTTCAATGTTAACTTTTCGCGTTCACAATGTTAAGTTTTCGTGTTTAAGTCCATTTCTTTGGTACTGTACCACCTGGGACCACCAAACTGTCACAGCTACATAACCAAGGGGTGCCCACCACATACAACTATCCAACATGTGACCATTGTTTTACCTTCACCTATTATTTCTTGACTTAGCCATTTTCAACGTTAACTTTTTAACGTACGTCTGGTTAAAGTTTTTTGTATATCTCTGCAACTGCTTCGCCCATTACCTTGAAACTTCACATGGGTGTTTATCATCATCCATATTTTCATTCTACCCCCAACCGTGCGGCCCCTGTGCCCAATGTCAAGGTCAAATTACTTTGATTTTTTTTCTTAAAGTTTTTTCGTGTACTATATCTCTGCAACTGCTTCACCCGTTACCTTGATACTTCACATGGGTGTTTATCATCATTGTCGTGTCCGCTTGCGGAAAGCGCGATATAGTCGGCATTTTGGCTTACGTCCGTCCGTACGTTCGTGTGGCCGGTTAAAGTTGTTTGGTTAAAGTGTTTCCATCTACTATATCTCTTTTTTTAGTGTCCATGCCTCGCCCCAAGGCGCGACATGCAGGCCACGGCCATCTAGTCTACAAAAGGTGGGTATAATTGTATCCCCCGGACTCCGTCGGGGGATACTATGGATTTGACAGCGGGCCCGGGCCGCGTCCGCGTCCGCGTCCGCCGCAGACACTTCTTGTCCGGAGCATAACTCGAACACCCTTTGGAATATTTTCATGAAACTTCACACATGCATAGACCACGACCCGAAGGTGTGTCGCGCAAAAGAATGACAAATCTTGCCTAGCTAATTTTTAGTTATCTCCCTTTTTTGTTTCTCGCACTGATTTCGTGTCCGGAGCATAACTCCACCACCCTTTGGAATATTTTCATGAAACTTCACACATGCATAGACCACGACCCAAAGGTGTGTCGCGCACAAGAATGACAACTCTTGCATAGCTAATTTTTTAGTTATCTCCCTTTTTTGTTTCGCGCACTGATTGACCATAACTCGACCACCCTTTGGAATATTTTTATGAAACTTCACACATTCAATTAGACCACGAACCGAAGGTGTGTCGTGCACAAGAATGACAACTCTTGCATAGCTAATTTTTTAGTTATCTCCCTTTTTGTTTTCGCGCACTGATTTCCTGTCCGGAGCATAACTCGACCATCCTTTGGAATATTTTCATGAAACTTCACACATGCATAGACCACGACCCGGAGGTGTGTCGCGCACAAGAATGACAACTCTTGCGTAGCTAATTTTTTAGTTATCTCCCTGTTTTGTTTTGCGCACTCTACAAACTGGACAATAATGCATGTAGACCCGTTTTCTCGTCTGCTCTGTACACCTTTTTCTCGTGTGCTCTGTACACCTTACCTGTAGAGAGAACAATAGAGACTGGGAGAACCATTCACCTGTGTATGCGCTAGCATGTGCAAATGTCCAGTCTTGACCAGTCTTGACCAGTCTGACCACAGGTAATTTATACAGGTAAATTACTACATTTCCGTAAACTGTGTTGAAAATATTGTGGCATTATGTGGACCTGTGCAGATATATGTAGATAAATATAGGACTATTAAAAAAAAATCTGGACTCCAGTAGCAAGCGTTATTATTTTTAATTTTTAAACCTTTTTTTTTCATTTTTTTTTTTTCATTTTTTTTCTTCAAATTCTTTTGAAATTTTTGTCTAGTAGCATAAGGTCGTAAGTGCTATATACAGACTATTATCATATAATAAAACAATTATTGACGAGTGAGCCATAGAATATAATCTGATATTCCATGGCTCACTAACCAATAATTGTATAATATGTTCGGGCCAGTGAAAATTGCTTTCGGGCCCAGGCTCGAGGTCAAGGCGGGACAAGGCGAGGCATTTGTGTCCGCGGAATTCTTGTTTACTTATCTCCCTTTGTTGGTTCATGCTCTGATTTCGTATCCAGAGAATAACTCGAACACCCTTTGGAATATGTGTATGCCCCACCACGATAGTGGAGGGGGCATTTAGTGTTACCCTTGTCCGTCCGTCCGTCCGTCCGCACACACGAATGGGTACTTGTTGTAAGCGTACGGGGATCTTATTGGGTAGGGTTAGGATAGTGTTGGGTACTCTTGTTGGGTATTTTTATACAGTAAAAACCCAACAAGTATTCATTCGTAGGAACGTGCGTCCCGTCCGTCCGTCCGTCCGTCACAAAACTTTAACACTCGGGGTAAATGTCTCATAATTTCTTCATCCTTCGACCGATCTGCTTCATATTTCATATACACATTGCTCTGATGGTTCACTACCGCCCTGTGCCAAATCCACGTTCGTCCTGCCCCCGCCAAGCCCAGGGTCAAGGTCACATACTTGGTGCTTCAAAAACTTTAACGCTCGGGTTAATATGTTATAATTTCTGTTTTCTTTCACGGATCAGCTTCATATTTCATATACGCATTGCTCTAATGGTCCTCTACCACCCTGTGCCAAATCCACGTTCGTCCTGCCCCCACCAAGCCCAGGGTTAAGATCACATACTTAGTTCTTCAAAAACATTAACGCTCAGGTAAATATCTTATACTTTCTGTTTTCTTTCACGGATCAGCTTCATATTTCATATATGCATTGCTCTAATGGTCCTCTACCGCCCTGTGCCAAATCCACGTTCGTCCTGCCCCCGCCAAGCCCAGGGTCAAGGTCACATACTTGGTGCTTCAAAAACTTTAACGCTCAGGTAAAAGAAAATTTTGACTTGGATCAAGCGTCCATTTCTAGTTATGTTCTACAAGTGTCTATGCCTGAAAAAAACATGGCCTTCGTGGCTAAGCCTCGTTTCTTTTTCTATTCTCAAGTGCTGCCAAACCATCTTGTTGATGAGAAAAATTGATAAAAATAAATAGCAGACGACATCAACAGTTTCAGCATTGTAAGGGTTAACCTGTTGCTGGGTGGTCGGTTTAATTCCATGGCAATTTAGGTGGAGTTCAAGAGAGTTGAACAACATTGTGCTGAACTTTCAAATTTGTCCAATAATCATGAAATATCTTGACTTTGCTGTCCATGTTTTCCTAGATTAGTTTTGCATGGGTATGTGTTGTTATGGTCATAAGGCTCTGATTTTGTCTTCATGAGCAATGCATGGACGGTTCGAGGAAAAGTGTTACAATGCATTTCCATATGAAGCAATACATAAAGTATGTATATCAACTGGATACAGTCAGAATGAGGGAATATGAATAGCTTTAACAATATATACCAGAGCTCCAGATAAGCTTTGTGTATTATATCCCCTGATTTCAAATTAAATGCGTATTTATTTTTATAAATGGATTTTTGATTTTCCTCATTAAATATGAAACAAATGATCAAAACAAATTTAAACATTCACTTATTTCAGTGTATTATTACTTATTCACTGATTTATACTGTAATACAATTGGAACAGTTTTTTCTTTTTGCAACTCGACAAAGTACATTTTCAACTTTATTTCAGTATTTCCACCACTCAATTTGAAAATCAATATGTATGTTAACATTGCTGTGAGAATTTTGTACTCCCACTGTTGATAATCAATGCGTATTCAGCTAAAATAAGTTTGTGAAATACGCCAATACGCACCTTATCTGGAGCCCTGTATACCCTATAAAGTGATTTTAAATTGGTAATTGTAACGTGGGACACCCTTCGGGCTGCTGACTGACAAAGGGTCCTTACAACAGTTGTGACCAGTGTAGCCCCAGATCGGACTACGCATATGCGCATGCGCAGTCTGATCTGGGCCTACATTGTTCACCATTATGAAATTTGTGACCAGCTCATCTGCTGGTCTAACATACTCCTGCAGCCTGATATGGTCTTTCGGATGAGCCTTTAAACCGAGGTCCCGTCTCTATATGGCATTAGTTGTTGTTGGGGTATTAAGCCCTTTCACTTTTTACTGAATGGGGATCAGTGCAAATCCTGATTAGACTATCGCGCGATGTGCAACCGGCTATGGATCTACACTGGTCGTAAATAATGTAAGACACGTTTTTCCAGTCGCAGCCACGTAATGTCTCTTGTTTTGAGACATTACAGAAGGCCACTATTTCTCCTGGAAATTAAGGATATACAAATATACATGTGCACCGTTCTACAGTATTAAATTCATAACATCCCCAGTGATATGCAAGGTTTACACAAATGCTGAAGAATTAACCCTTTCAACCCTAATAACTAGAATGAACTGATATGTTATCGTAATTTATGTACCAATCCAATCAAAATGATTTCCAGACTAGTCTATTTATAAGGGTTTTTTTTTCCTAAAAATTATGAAAATTACTTGCAAAAAGTGCAGATCCTGATGAGACGGGTCGTTACGAGCCGACTCATCTGGATCTACACTGTTTGCAAGCATGTCTGTAGTGTTGAAAGTGTTAAACGATGTGTCTTGGCTCGGCATGGTCACAGAATGCTGCCAGCCATTGTAAATGAAATGCGATTGTCTACATAACATGTTTAACCCTTACCACGCGGAATTAAATTGTGTTGCCTGCTGTTTATTTTACATTTTACTCGAAAACATATTTCACAGCAAATGAGCAGCCAGAAGTTGTTGTTGTTATTAATTTGTATGCCCCCGGTCTCGGTAGAGCCAGAGGTATATAGTGTTTGGACTGTGTGTCTGTTTGTCCATCCGTCAGATTAAATTGTTTGCCGTAGTTTCCCTTAAAGGATTACTTTAATATTTCAATATCTCATACTTGTGCATAAATGCGACACATCCATGCTGCCCTTAATATAACCTTGACCTTTTGACCTTCACAACTTTGAACTGTTACACATTAAGAAGTATGCCTGAGTTTCTCAATTCTGTAATAACTTCTATATCCCTTGAAGGATTAATTTAATATTTCAATACACCATACTTGTGCAAAAATGCCCCGCATTGAAGCTGCCCTTCATATGATATTGGCCTTTTGACCTTAAAAACTTTTCTTAAACTCTTAGACGTTTGATTAATAAGTTTTCCAGAGTTTTTCAATTCTGTCATAACTTCTGCATAACTTGAAGTATTACTTTAATATTTCAGTATACCAGAATTGTGCACAAATGTCACTTCCATGCTGCCCTTAATATGGCCTTGACCATCACAACTTTGCTTATGAATACTTAGGATCTAAATGTTTCATTAACCCTTCCTACGCTATTGACGAAAATTGCCGTCTGCTGTTTTTCATTTTTGCTTTAATTCTTAACAAAAAACTGGTTTTGACAGCACATGAGAATCTTCTCCACTGGAGACGATTCTCATGTGCTGTAAAAACCAGGTTTTTGTCGAGAAATATTGAAAATAAAACATTTCCAGCAGACGAGAACATTTAATTCAGCGTAGTATGGGTTAAAGCCATCATGAATGTGATAGAATGTGAATGACAACTATGTGTGAATCTAATCATCCTGATTACACTGGATGCACTGGGTCTATACTGGTTGTCAAGTCATTTATGTTGGACAAATGGCCCAAGTGAATTTTTTCTTTTACTGGTGATTTATTTTTCTACATTCTGTGCTGTGTGATAATGTACAATGTATCTTGTCTGTAACTGGTGAAATTGGAATTTTGCCATTTGTGTCCAGTATAAATCCAGTTCAGCCGGCGCAGTCTGATCAAGATCTGCACTGACCGCCAGTATGTCAGTGAAACACCTACCCTTCTTCTAACAAACAGTATACCGGTAGATACACGTCATGCCATAGAAACATGCTAGCAGAGCAGGAGCTAGAAGGCCAAATTTCCATAAGCCAATTTCTCCAATCACCATCACATACGAGACACGCCATGTGATTTTGTACCTTCGGACATCTGTGTAATTTCTGGAATACATTTACAAAATTTGCAAGATTTTCAGTAAATGGCGTCAAAACTGATAAAATGTTCAGAGTACATGAGGAATTATATTACATGCGGAATTATTTTGTCAACTTTTGACTTTATTGATGAAAAATATTGTAAATTTTGTAAACGTAATTAAACAAATTACGCAGATGTTCGAAGGTACAAAATCACATGGCGTGTCTCCTATGTGAATAGTGTATTCTATCATTGTTATTTTATTCATTTTTTTTATTCATTCTATATATCCAATAAACACATCTCTCATAAATATTGATTGTTGGACATTTTCTATGCATATGAGTGCATTCCAGTCATTGTGAATAGCCCGAGTAGATTGCTGTTTAACAATTTCAACCCTTTAACCATAAAGCAAACATTTGCAAACACTAGATCCCGATGAGGTAGCTCCTAACGAGCAGTCTCATCACGATCTTCAGTGTTTGTCATTATGTTTATGATTTTAACATGATATTGCTTCTTAGGGCCATTCTCAGAGAAAATTCCTCTGATCAGGGTCTATTTTATTTGCCATTCAGTCCAGGAAACATTCTTCAAACAATTATCCTGGAAGGATAGGAGAGTATTTGTATCTCTCTAATGAATCCAAAGGTTCTTAGTGAGTGGCAGGTGGGAGTATGCGATGGGTAATTTAACGATCGGGGTTCATACATAGAACATAACAGAACAGAACTGTTCTGTTCTGGTTCATAAATAAATGTATACATGTAAATGGAATATTGTGGAACTAATTGCATGCATAATCTGAAAAATAAAGCATTGCAGAAGAAATATGTATCGGATAACCACATTCCTTTTTCACGGACAAAAATTAAAATAAGTATAATTTCCGATATACGCTTATTTATGATACTGATTTATATGTGACACGTTTTCATGTTCGTTTGTCCGTGAAATATATTTTCATCTCCTGCGTTAGCTTGAATACATTGAAAGTCACTGATCAGATACATATACAAATGTACATGCATTCCTCAGATGACCCTCTGTCATGCTGTAGCAAATCCATGACACACCACCCAGCCCTTACCACAAGGTCAAGGTCACAAACTTAGCACATTCATAAACTTAACGTTGGGGTAAATCTTATAACATCTGTTTCCTTTCATGGAACGCCTTGATATTTCATACATGCATTCAGCTGATGATACTATATCGTGCTATAGCAAATCCATGACCGACCGCCCATCCCTTACCCCAAGGTCAAGGTCACAAACTTAGCATATTCATAAACTTAACGTTGGGGTAAATGTCTTAGAACTTCTGTTTCCTTTCATGGAACACCTTGTTATTTCATACATACATACCTCAGATCACCCTCTATCATGCTGTAGCAAATCCATGACCCACCACCAAGCCCTTACCCCAAGGTCAAGGTCACAAACTTAGCACATTCATAAACTGAACGTTGGGGTAAATGTCTTATTACATCTGTTTCCTTTCATAGAACGCATTGCTAGTTCATACATGCATTCCTCAGATGACCCTCTATCATGCTGTAGCAAATCCACGACCCACCACCCAACCCTTACACCAAGGTCAAGGTCACAAACTTAGCATGTTCATAAACTTAACGTTGGGGTAAATGTTGTGTAACTTCTGTTTCTTTACAGGGAACGCCTTCATATTTGATACATGCATTCATCTGATGATACTCTATCGTGCTATAGCAAATCCATGACACCCACCCCTTTCCCCAAGGTCAAGGTCACAAACTTAGCACATTCGTAAACTTAACGTTGGGGGTAAATGTAACATCTGTTTCCTTTCATGGAACGCCTTGATATTGCATACATGCATTCATCTGATGATACCCTATCATGCTATAGCAAATCCATGACCCACCGCCCACCTCTTACCCCAAGGTCAAGGTCACAAACTTAGCACATTCATAAACTTAACGTTGGGGTAACTGTCTTATAACATTTGTTTCCTTTCATGGAACGCCGTGATATTTCATACATGCATTCCTCAGATGATCCTCTATCATGATGTAGCAAATCCACGACCCACCACCCAACCCTTACCCCAAGGTCAAGGTCATAAACTTAGCATCTTCATAAACTTAACGTTGGGGTACAGGGAACGCCTTCATATTTGATACATGCATTCATCTGATGATACTCTATCGTGCTATAGCAAATCCATGACACCCCACCCCTTTCCCCAAGGTCAAGGTCACAAACTTAGCACATTCGTAAACTTAACGTTGGGGTGAATTTAACATCTGTTTCCTTTCATGGAACGCCTTCATATTTCATACATGCATTTATCTGATGATACCCTATCATGCTATAGCAAATCCATGACCCACCGCCCACCTCTTACCCCAAGGTCAAGGTCATCCGAAGGTCAATGTCACAAACTTAGCTTGTTCATAAACTTAACGTTGGGGTAAATACATTCATCTGATGATCCTCTATTGTGCTACAGCAAATCCATGACCCATCCCCACCCCTTTCCCCAAGATCAACATCATAACCTTAACGTTGGAGTAAATGTCTTTTTATAACTGCTGTTTCATTACAGGGAACGCATTGATATTTCATACATGCATTCATCTGATGATTCTCTATTGTGTTACAGCAAATACATGACCCACCCACCCCACCCCTTTCCCAAGGTCAAGGTCACACACTTAGCACATTTACACATACATTCATCATGTGAATAGCTATCATGCTGTAGAAAATCACCAACTTAGTGCGTTCATAAACTTAAATTTTGGGTTAAATTTTGTTTTACTTCTGTTTTCAGGGAGCGCATTAATATTTCATACATGCATTCATCTTAATATGCTATATCATGCTATAGCAAATCCACGACCCACCTTCCACCACTGACCTCAATGCCAATGTCCACCGCACACCCCTTAACCCAAGGTCAAGTTATATCATATTCATGTTTTTTTTATACAACTGTGCCAAGCTTGAGTGAAGGCTGCCAACAGGCGAGCTTCGTTGTCTTCTGACAACTCTTGTTTTCTGCAGAATCGTGGAATCAAAAGAAATTCTAGCCGTACTATGTGCAGTAATTTTCTGACGTTTCTTATTACTGAGAATTGAAGTGGGTGTCGTATTTTATGAAATATAGTGCTCAGGTGTACATTTATTTTCAGAACTTTGTGTACATGAATTTCCAATTTTCTTTAATGAATCTGGAGCGGCGAGCACTTCGAAGTCAGACTTTTGGTTTTGTTTCTGTCCAGTCTTCTTAATGACCCGTGGTTTGTTATTTTTAATTAGCATTGGCAGACTCTTTACTGGTTTCGTTTTACTAGTACTATTAGAACTAAGGTCAAACGCTGTTTTAACTGCTAAAATATGATAACACTGACCGGTCGACGGACAACTGCATGTTTATTTCGGTGTTAATGTAACTACACGTTTAGAACCTTTTATACACTCCACTAAAAATATTTTCATTGACGGAACCCAGTGAATTTTATTTCCTTTAATTATTTCATTGGCCAACTTATGTTGGGATATCAATTTCTCATTACCTTTTCTTTCTGAATTCGACTTGTCGTCTAAAAGGGTGGCATTATTTGTTATCACTATTTCATTAATATGTTTCTCGTTAGGTGATTCTGTTTCATTTATATTTACATGTGTACTATTATCACGATTATCAGCTAATAAATTTGCATGTTTGTGTACCACTGGGGATTTAGGTATCGGAATAGCTGTATTTGTCTGTAGTGAAGTTACATTAAGATCGTCAGTTTCATTTTCGTTTACTTCGGAACGGATTATAGGTATATTTTTTTCGGGCGTCTTATTTTTATGAAATAGATTCAGTTTTTCTCCTGCTTGTTCAATTATATCTTCGGGGGTTCCGCTTATCTGCGGAACATTAATTTTCTCTAGAGTGAGTTTGGCATTTGAGTATTTATTTTTTAACATAAACGTTCCGAAACCTGCTCTACCAAATTGCATCTCAGCGTATACGTATTGTTGTAAATAATAGAATTACAAATGTATCATGTCTACCGGCAGTTACCGGCGCTTTTGAACTGACTTGATAACATTGTTTACACTTTCTGCAGGATTAGTTGTGATGCCAGCAAATTAGTCATAAATCCCCATTTTAGTTAATATCCACCGGCCACTATGTTGTGTAATTGCGTATTTAATATTTTTATGAAAGTATATTCTGAATTCAGTAGACCATAATTGTTCTAACCCGTGCAAATTATCATGGACATTTCTTCAGTTTCAGAACGTAACAATTTATCTACATGATTAATATATATACTTATATCGTCTTGTGTTGCACGTTGTTTTTGAAGCCAAACGTTTGTATCTTTTTTCAGATGTATCCAGCAATGGACAACTGGAATGTTTGGTAAAGTATTATTGATAGCAGTCTTGAATGTCGCTTCCCTATCGCAAATAATTGTACTTTGGGTTTTTGCAAGATTTGGTACATGTTCCTTTAAAACATTGAAGAAACGTTCATGAAATTTCAAATCGCGTTTTGCATGCAACATAAATGCTACATGTATAGTAGGTGAGTTTTCATATATATAATGTTGAAACGATAAGGCGCTCGCGAAGCAATCTCCTAATTTATATGTCGTATCATAATACATTCTAAAATTGTCGTCAGCTTCCAATACGAGTAATTTATTAAATTCTTGCCAAATTTCTTTTAATCCGGATATACATACAAACGACGATTTGTTTATTATACTCTTCCAACTCTTGGGAAGTTTCAATCAAATTATACAAATCATCCGCAGTAAATCTATGTTCCCTACGAGCTTTATATAAGTGATGTTTTACTCGACTTAAATTAGAGGCAGTTTTTATTCCATAGTCAAGACCACATTCGGCGGCTGCTTTTGATTGTTTATATACATTGTTGCTAGTAGCCGATAAGTCTTCTGCTTTATTTTTAATTTCATCAATTACTGACGGAAATTTTCTCTTAAAAACTCGATTTGTGTTTTTACTATTGCCATGTGGGATCGGTTCGAAAACATTTTCATTTCCAATATAATGAATTATGACATATCTGTCGGAAGCAAAAAGTTCATAAATATGTTTTTGAAATTCGTCAGACTTTTGTTTATCATCAAGTTTTAATATTGTTTGAAATAACAATGGGTTTTTACGTGGATCTTTTTTTCGACCATCATTTTTCCACACATATTGATCAATGAACATGTCCTTTCTATTCCTTAATGCAGCAGTATCTAAAACATAAATGTCACCACCCTTGCCATTTAACGGAACTGCGTGTGATATGGTGTCAAGATTTTCATTTTCGAGACATTGATTCATAATATGAAGAGCATAGTTGATTGTGAGCGGGGCGCTACGGTTTTCGAATATAACTGCATCTCGTCCACCACCTTGTTGTTCGTGTGTATTACGATCGCATGTATGCTCAGTGTGACATTTTTTTTATGGATCCTTGATCCAAGAAATTATTGAATCAATGCCATCATCAGATGATCGGCGTCGCTTGCTCTTGGAGTGTTGGACCGCCGGCTCTGGATGTTGGGCCAGCGTCTCTGGACGTTGGATCACCGGTCCTGGATGCTGGGTCACCGGTGCTGGACGTTGGGTCGCCGGCTCTGGACGTTGGGTCACGAGTGCTGGACGTTGGGTCGCCGGTGCTGGACGTTGGGATGCCGGCTCTGGATGTTGACTCGCCGGCTCTGTACGTTTAGGTCGTATTTGTCGTATGGGGTTCATTGCCGCAACTTCATTATACAATTTGGGAAATGGACAGCCTATGGTCGCCTGCTCCGCGTCATCGGAGATGGGTGCTGTTAGGAATTCGGAGACGGCCAACTGAATATCGTCACCTAATAGAGTCGTGCCCTTGACGCTAAGGTGAAGTCCGTCGCGACTCAACAGACTCTTGTAGTTATACTCGTAATTTAACACTCCACTATATCCATTAAATGCACTTTCTTTGCACATTCAATGGTCCGAACAAACTTGCAATTGACGTCATCAACCGTGTTGTTAAACTTGGCAATAAAACGTGGCGATTTCGCACAGCCGGGGAACTTATTTTGTTTGCCATGCAGAATGCGGCTCACAATTACAATCGCTCTGAAACATGGATACATAGGAAAGCATGATGTCCATTGGTGAAACTATTTTAATGCTACCTTAAAGCTGAAATACATAATGGCCGACGTTAAAACTATGTGAAATGTTTTTATTCTCATGAAGCATGATTCATTTGATTTTGAAAGTCGTAAGTATATATTACTCAAATCAACAATCAAATTCTCTCGGTCAGCCTATGTATACAGGTCTCCAGGACAGGTCCTGGACTAGTAGTATATTTAGCTGCGAGCCTCTCGCAGCTTATGTAACCGGTTCTCAAAATACAGTCAGATATCACGGCGCTATTTTTTGTTGTGGCGCGTATGTATACATCTTGTATCTAGGTCATTGTTAAGACTCTTTTTATGCTATTTTATATTTCACATTTATTAGAATGTATATCTTTGGTACATAATTAATTGAAGAAAAACCAATGGAACCTCAGATTTAGCCGTTTAATTTTCTACAAATAAAACGGACTATTTTGGTCACGCATTAATGGTGTGTAAACCTGAATCACACCTATCTGGATTTTTTCATTCACAACTACGGCGTGTACAAATTTGCATAAAACAACACTATAACCACAGGTGTTTGAAGAGTGAATCCGGATATGGAATTACCACCCTTATCGCATCGCCGTATTTCGCCGATATTGATTTCGAAAATCAGTCATATTTTCCTTAAATGATGTCGAAAATTGATAAAAATGTCAGAGCTCATGCGGATGTATATACAATACATAAAAAACAAATGCTAATCCTTACTGGATTCTTCCTGTTTCTATACAGCTCCTTCCCCTCTCCACATACCAAATATGTCGAGTGTTATACAGTTTCTCATAACACCATTTATTACAATTACTCTATTTGAAATATTTAAAGGAGAAAACACTGTTTACCACCCATTTCAGTTGAGCTCGCAGCTCAGTACTTTCAATACTTTGATGATGAATGAAATTACTCGTTGTTTGCTTCGTGTATTTTGTAGCACAACTGATGGAGGTCATTGACGATAGTGTCGGGATCCACGGACGAAACGTCGTTGGCACCCACTACCAGGACAATCACCTTCAATAGTCCAACAAGAAATCAATGAGAAGTGACCATATCCACACGGTGATATACCCGCCTATTGTTTGATAATAAACACCAATACAGATAGATGTAAAAAACACAACATCCAGTCCTGTTATATTTAATTGGTTTAAATTGTTTAATTCTTAACTAATATTCAGCGTCTATATTTACATGTTATTTATTCGCCTGTTCAGAATATATATATAGCATGATGTGATTAGAATATATTCATGTTGCTGCTGTCATTAGTGTTACTTTAAATAGTGACTATATGGTAAACAGATTAGACCGTGACCAGCATGGGCATGATGATCAATGTGTATAATGTAGTTTCAAGTTGATATCGCAAGCGGTCACCGAGATATAGCAATTTGAAATATGTTAACGTGAAACTCGGACGGCTGACAGCGGACAAAGCGGTAACTTTATTTTTTCGTGGAGCAATAAATATTATATTCCGGAAAATATGATTTGGCTCTACAATATCAATACCGAACAATAAGTTAGCGGACATTGCTACCCCAGATACGCCTGGTCAGACGTTTAGATATACATCAGTCTGTGTATTTGTATAGTATGACCAGAATATATGTTATAATGTTATATATATATATATATGTTGTAATGTTCAGTCTTTAGTAGGTAGTTGAAGCATATAAGATACAGTCACCACATCCGTGCAGCCTAAATAGGGTCTACACTGTTCGCCATTATGTGGATGAAATATCCGTTACCTCTTTGGCAGCCATAATATGTCATTATTAAGTCGCATGAACGGACTACATGGGCTAGCAGACTTCAATACTAAAGTGATCAATAACCCCATGGGCCCCTTTTCTCGAACCACGGCCACATATATACACATGTACACCAGTATTCAGGTACATGTGTTTATACCAATTATAGGAAATATATTATGAAATGTTTGGTGCTCTGTAGTTGAAAACACCTCAGTTTAACAAAATGTGAATGGGATAGCACAAGTATTGTGTGTAACTGATGGCAGCTTCATTGGGGGGTAGGTATTGAATCTGCCTTCAAATCCACTTATAATGCATTTATGATTCACTGTAAATGGACACTAATGTTTGTTATTGCTCATGATGGCTTAAAATAGGCCCAGCTGGTGTCTGCGATGGTGGCCTCAGTGCATGCCTCCATTGGGGGCCGGTAATGCGGTTGCTATCATAGACTTATTGATGGTCCATTGAGATGGACTCCAGATAACATTGTGCTTCTAAATTAATGCTGTGCACTAATGTTGGTATAGTACATGTATCTGATGTCTCTGACGGCCACTCCAGTTCTTGCCTTTATGGGTTGAGTACTGTACTTGCCCTCGGATACACCCATCATTTATTGATCACGGGCGCACGATTCACCCAAATCCTCCCCAAATCCTAATTTTCCCCCAAATCCTCATGTAATGAATAAGTTATCTATTAATATGTCTTAGGCATTCTAGTATGTTGTTTGACCCATTTTGGTCAATTGAAACATGCAAGTTATTTACCATTCCAAATGTTTATTCATCTGTTTTTTTATCTCAATATAAAAAAAACAGATGAATAGTAGTATGCACATTTGGAATGGTAAATAACTTGCATGTTTCAAATTGACCAAAATGGGCCAAACAACATTTATCTCCCTTGCATTTATCTCATAATTTGTTTTGGATGATCTCCCTTGGCTGCTAGAAGGCCTAAGTTCAATTAAAACATCGAAATAGGACTCTTTTTACCATAAAAACGTATTCAAATCGGGTTCAATAACTTCTTAAGAACGATATTAAAAGGTTTTGAGACATATTAATTGGATAACTTATTCATTACATGAGGATTTGGGGAGGATTTGGGGGGAAATGAGGATTTGGGGAGGATTTGGGTGAATCGTGCGGCATATGCATTTTTCTCCGAACTATTTTTTTAACCGGAAGCAGTCTATCTGTGTACTGAGGTCACCTACTGAAATCCAAGGACAAGACATAGGTGACAGTATTGGCATAAGATTTCCATCAAGATCAGTTCCAAAAAAAAATAAAAAAAATCCCATTTATCTATATCTTTACAAGGTTGATTACCTCAAATATCGACATTTTTCAAAGTTATGTAATCAGTAAAAAACAGTGAAACATATTAATTAAATTATGACGGTCATAAAGGATACATATTAAACTACTAATCTGAGAAATATATTTAATTTCGACCAGTTCATTAACGAGAAATTTCATAAAATGTAAAACGACATCACGTGGACATCACTGAGGTGACATTTGTTCGAGAAAAATTCCAACGTTTCTGAACAAATATTACATTCTGTCGATGTTTGAACATCCAGACAGCCTGCAATCAATGACCAAGAATATGTATTGACTCTTACCATCAATAAAACATGCTATCTAAGCTGCATGTATATGCTTCACGCTGAAATTTAGTTATTTTGTTCATTTTCTGCATGTAGATCGCCATGTTGTTTACGAAGACGGACGGAGAGCTCCGGTTTGTGTCAATGGTTTTTATTGGCTGGCCGAAACACCCGAAATGTTCCAGCCAATGAAAACCGTCGATAGATAATCGGGGTATTTCCCGAATGCATCGAAAGCAATATGGCCGTTAGAGCTAAATTTTAGTGGGTAGAAAGGAAAAATAATGTTAAACTCGGAATAAAGGTTGGAAATGTAACGTGAATTATAGTTTTTCATGTCACATATTGTATATAGTATTCAATTAAGTTGATATAAACTGTATTATTGGGATATTCAGTAATGTATTCGTCAAAATCGGTGATTATAAATAAAAACAAATGTCACCTCAGTGATGTCCAGGAAAAATGTCACTCTAATAAACCTTGTAAAGATATAGATAAATGGGATTTATTTTTTTTGGAACTGATCTTGATTGAAATCTTATCCCGATACTGTCACCTGTGGGACAAGATGGCGGCTAATTTCACAGGTGATTCTAGCGTGTCTTGGATGGTCAATTATTGTTTGTATTTACATGAAACACCTTTCTAAACAAAGTACAAAACAATTCAAATACGCCCGGGTGTAAATATAAGGCAATATCACGTCGTAGCCCATATGCAACTTAGTACACTCGAGTCAGGGGACCAGTCCTCGCGGGAGACTAGTCCTCGCGGTATATACGATTTATGATTGTTTTCTCTAATCTAAATAAATTTCACTAATCCACCTGATCCCGTGTTTGTGTGGTTTGCACCCAATTCAAGCTCTTGTAGCCTCTTACTGCCGAACTCCGTGGGTGTAAAGAACATGGGGGGACTTTTGGGTATTCATCTACATTTAAACATTGATTGCTTTACATATTTGTTTACTTTGAAACATGTGAAAACACCATAATAAAACAAATAAACGAACAATAAACATTTCTGACCTCTCAGCCGTCCGCCATCTTGCAGGTGCCCGGGACAGGAAGTTAACCCAATTCTGTGGGAAATGGTCTAATAGGCTGACTCTCTTTACTCCACATGGCAAAAGTCTCAAAATGTTCACCCCTGTCAAACGTGTGGTCCATCATTTCGCATTTCATCCAAAATTGTTTGTAGTTTAGTTAACTGATTTGGAAATATAAGCCTATGCAATGGAGACAGTATACAACATTAACTGTCTTTTTTTATTAACTGGTTTCATGACACAAACTAGTAGACCATGTTCTGTCATGTGTTAACATTGCATATCACGTGACCTGGTATCTACAGACGCTGGGTCAAGCTGTCAAAACTTTGCACTGTGTGAAATGTTACAGCGTGCAAAAACAAAAACCCACGAGTTGTTCGTACCCCCGGAGTTGGGAAGAGTCTATAACGCAAATCACCGGAAGCAAGCGCTTGTTGATCCACTTTGACACAGGGTTGGCCTGGAAATACCGGGGGCGGGAATTCCCGGTGGGAAATACCGGTGTAACAGGAAATCTCTCCCCCCCCCCCGGATCTCCCCCCCCCCCCTCCCCCCTGGGAAGATTTCCAGGCTTAAGTCTAGGAAATATCCCCCCCCGCCTGGAAATTCTCTCTCCGCCGCCCCCCCCCCCCCCCCCTTCACATACACTGTCCACAAAACTTTTAATGTATTTTCATATACATAATTCGTTTCAGGTGTCAAATGTGTTTAAAAAAACTGTAACAACAGTGATGAAATAAGTAAATAATTGAGGTGTGCGAATCCAGGTACACTGCATTTGCACAGCGGTGACTTTCCCCCGAAATATCATGAATATAGCCATTATAGGCCGGTGCAGTATTTCTATTAAGTAAGTGTACCCGGCTTCGCACCGTGTATGTGGTTTTGCACACACCAATATTTTACATGTCTGATTATTCATGTTGTTTTCTTAAGACAAGTCTTTTCAGAAAGTCACGTGTTTACACGATTTAGAAAACTATAACAACAGTGACTAAACAAGTAAAAAAATTGAAGTGCAGTATTTGTATTAATTATTTGTATTGCAGTGGGTGGGCTTCCTAAAATTTATTTGTACACAGGGTACCCATGTTTGGTCTGGGGTGGTGATGAGGGACTTCTTTGCTTCATTGGGATGACCTCACGAAATATGGGCGGGGGTGGAGACTGTATGTTTGTTGGGATTACAATCGTGTCTGTTAATTCTGCGCACCTAATAATAATTTTCGTGAAAATGTCCATATTCAGTCTAAATTCCCTGAACATTCAAGGCAGTTCTTAGTCGACATAATCACGGCTAAACAGATTTTTTTTTTTTAGCTTATATTTAACGGCGGCACTGGCTCTAGGACCTTGCATGCCGCCTCCCAAGAATGGGAGAAAGAACGGAAGTAGAGATTTTTTGAGAGAAGCCGGTAATTCGTATTTACAGAGCAACTACGAATTATCGGTACCCATTTACAGCTGGGTGAACTGGAACAGTGTGGATAAAGTGTCTTGCTCAAGGACACAACGCACGCCGCTAAGCAGGCTCGAACCCACGACCCTTGGATCAGTAGTCCGACACACTAACCATTACGCCACGGCGCTCCAATTGGCTAAACAGATGGCTTTTACTATTTCATCTGTCGTCTATTATATGTATCCGCCTAGCGGAGACCCAGCCAAATTTGATCAAAATATCAGTCCATTTTGACCTTGAGTTTTTGCGAATAATACGGGAATAAAATGATAACCAATGTCGGTATATTTGCATGTGTATTATTGGTTTATGAAGCTTTTTTTAACAGATCTGTTGTTGATTTATTAATTTAGTAAGCAGGACTACTAATCATTTTGACCATGTTGAAGTTCTGAATAACTTTTTACCAAACTATCGGAATGGGATAAAATTGTGACTTCTTAAAGTATACCGTTAATCAGCTGATTTATTCCAAAATCAACATAATTTATTCTGACGTAAGCTGGGCAAAACATTACGTGAATTGTGCATTAGCCGGTGCGCAGAATTAGCCGAAATGACATTTTTTATATGCAGATCAGAATGTCAGTTTTCATTGGTTTGATACATGTACAGATATGTATGTCAGTGATTCTATATGTTATGTACATCTGGTGTCCCGGTGTAATTTACTGACAAATCACACAATTTATAAGGAAAATTATTTTGTTTTCAGTAAAGAAACTATGTATACCGTAATACCAATCCATTAAGAAAACAGTATTTAAAATTCTTGTTATGTGTGTTTAGTTATTATTTTCTGTTGTTGGCATATGTATGGTGCACCAAATGGGCATGTCCCGATCATCAATCAGCACAGTTCACAAGCCCGTAATTCTCAAATCTTGTCCATTTGTACTTTACTATACATTGAATATCTGAATTAAAATAGTTTAACATTGACATTAAACTTATTCTGCAATAAATTTGCCTTTTGTTGTCAAAAATACTGACGTTAATGTATCTGTGCTGAACAAAAAATGTAAAATCATAGAAACCTCCCTTTCCTATACTCTCAGCTACTAATGCAATGAACACTGTTTATGGGCGCCCGATTTATAAATAAAAACGGTGGTAACACAACTTAAGTCATTGCCGAGAACGAGGCCGGTCTGTATTCGGAATTTTAAGGTTACACATTACATGCATCATTACCGTTCACGGTTTATACACGTCCATATGTATGTAGGTCGACCGAAACCAAAATGGGTAGATAGACACACTTACAACGTTGTCTTTGCATATTCTACCTTCGTTATGTGTTGTATACAGAGGTGTAAAAAATGGGAGTTTTTAAAGAAAAATCATTACCGTTACGGTCATTTCCGTTACAAAATTGTGTAACGGTAATGACGATCGTGTAACGGCAATGATAAATTACCATACTAACCAGTCAGTTGATGCGTCAATTAGATATAAACCAGGTCCCATCAGTTGTCGGTCAGTAATGGCACATTTATTCAGACCTACAACATTTATATATCAGGATTTAATTAGTAAAAGCTCTGAAAACAAAAACAAAAAAACAGACACAGCTTCAAGGAGTGTGGGTTTCTATTGGCAATCACATTAAAAGTAAATACTAACTGAAGTTATATTGTACACATTCAAAGTATAAATATGTTTGTTATATATGCGGTATAGTATTTTAATTTTAAATAAATTGAAAGTCATTATCGTTACGTTTTGTCATTACCGTTACATAATCATTGCCGTTACGCCCATATTTTTGGAGGCTGCGCTATTAATTAAATGTAGCTTTATAACGATGTTTGGTACATGTGGTAAAACACGGCATTCTGTTTGTTGCCAATTAGCTATTTTGTTTTGCTTAACAAATCAGTAAATGATTCATATTAAATACATGTTGTTGGGTTACCATAAATGAGAAATTCCACGACTTGCTACTAAATTTCTCTGTTTCGCACTAATACAATTAGCTTACCATATTCTTGACACTTTTCTAAATAGATGCCCCTTCAGTTGTATGTTTTATGCCGTTGAAAAGAAAAAAATGTAAATGTAAAGCTATATTTACGTCATGTAAATGTACGTAACGGAAATTACATTTCTGAGACCCCTGGTCCCTTGAAGTGGAAATAAATATTAAAAAATGACGAGAACAATTGGCTATACTATTATAAATGTAACAACTGGACTGTCACCCAATGGAATAAACACAGTTTAATGAATTATTGGTTCTACATCGAAACTAGAAAAACGACACCAATATGTACATAAAATATAGAATCACTGATGTCTCATTATTATTGAACCATGTTATTGTAGTTACGAACAATAACTCTTGCAATCTACTCCTGTACCGTCTGTAGCAGAGTTACTATATTCCATTCATACATATAGGCTTCCTCTACATAATAGCTAATCAGATTGGATTTACACTTTAGTTGTTAATTGTGACACAATTTGTATATTTTCCATCTGAAAAAAAATATTATAAAAGTAATACGTATGGATCACGATTTGCCTGGTTTGGCCCTCAGGTACGTTTTCATCTTTCGCTATTTCTGTTACCTGGGAGTTGAATTGGGTTATTGCCCATTATAGAAGTAGTAAGATTGTTACTGATCCTACTGCTTTTGGGAGGGGCCATGTGATTCTGGTGTGGCGAGGACCTGGCATCAGATCAAGATCATCCTGATTTCAGGGCTGAGTATATAGTTCTTTTATTGTAAATATTCATTTCTGATTTTAGGATTTTCCCCCATTTGTACATGTACTTGAACATGTACTTGTACAGGTAATATATGGGATTTATTACTAAACCCATTGACCGGCCTTAAATGACCGCATCTGTTGATAGGCTGTTAGACCCAAACAAACAAACAAACAAACAAACAAATGATACTTGTAGGCTTCCTCTACAGAATAGCTAATCAGATCTGATTTACACTTTAGTTGTTAATTGTGAACTAATTTGTATATTTTCCATCTGAAAAAAAATAAATATTATAAAAGTAATACAAAACTTTACGTGGGTGGTGGTCGGGAGAACGAGACGACGTAAATTAACGGTAGTGGTTCCTCCATATAGGAATCACTATTTGCTTGGTTTGACCCTTCAGTACATTTTTATCTTTGGCTCTTTTGTTACCTGGGAGTTGAATTGGGTTATTGCCCATTATAAAAGTAGTAAGATTATTACTTATCCTACTGATTTTGGGAGGGGCCAAGTGATTCTGGTGTGGCGAGGAAATGGCATCAGACCAGGATTATTCTGATTTCAGCGCTGAATATATAGTTTTGTTATTGTAAATATTCAGTTCTGATTTTGGGATTTTCCCCCCATTTGTACATGTACGTGAAAAAATACATGTACTTTTTCTTTTTATATGAAACGTGAATTTCGTCACTGATATCAGAAGCGATAACCGTGTTTCCATTAAAGGTTAATGGAAACTATATTCTGTCTGCTTAGTTTTGTTATGTGCACTATGATCGTACTTTATAATGTGTCAATCAAAATATTTGTTCGGGTGACACATTTAATTGGTATAAATAATTTAAAAATGTCACGTCTCATTTGCATATCAAAATAGCCTGATACCACCGCGAGTCACTATCAGTAAAATCAATATTACTAAATGATTATATGTGTATAGTGGGCCTGCACTCGTAATTTTTAAAACCTGGCGAATACATGTACCCGTAGTTTCACAATTATACACTTATTTAATTCGTATAGGCAAACTGTTTATGGGACCACAGGTTGAAAGTAACATTGTAACGCGGACCGAGGTCAATAAATCATTAAATCGCCTAAAAGCGTCCATAAACGAAAAAAAAAAAGCTAAAAAAAGTTGTGTTACTCCCTCTATAACACCACATATAAATACCACGTCCGTTACTTCAACCGTGGATGGGAACCCCAACCTTTAGCCGCTACAATGTAATTTGCGAACCAGATCTCTTATTCACTATTCTGCAGAGGAAATCTATGAATGGAAACGTAACGCTGCTACGGACAGTACGTACTGTTTGCCTGATTTCAAGAATTATCAGTTCACAACTATAACAATGTGGCTTACCTCAGCTTACCACAATTTAGTCCAAGTGTTGGTGAGTTGATGCCCGGGTGGGAAGTATTCTCCTAAGCACTGTTTCATTTGGAAAGTTGCGGAGTCATTTTGCTAAGTAAATTGGTTAATCCTGTAAGTAAATTCAATATAAGGCTAACCAAGGACATAATAGTGTTTGATTGTTTGTTTCAGGGAAGCCGTCTACAGAACTCACCATCTGATTATTCTTGCGAGCCTCTTCTCAACTTCACCCTGCAGTCGAGGCAGACACCAGCAGGGCTATTGACATAGTATATGGGCGGTCCCAGAAGAAGCAGATAAGGCGGAAATTGTTTCTCATTCTGCTGTTGAAGGACAAAGGCCACCAGAAGAATCGCTGCCGAAGACACTACTCCACCTGGGCAACAAGTTGCCAAACACTCGCGAAATGGGAACTGATCTAGTTCCTGACCTACACGAAGCAAAATATAGTGTCGCCATGACAGACTGTCATCATCTTAAGATCAGCGACATCTGAAAATATAACCCTCGAGGAAGAGCTTGAGAAAGACAAGTTCAGTTACAAAAAATTAACCATTTAATCCGGAGTACCATCCATGCCAGCGCAGTGTTTGTGTGGTTCTTAACTCTGATTTCTGCTCTAATCATCTAATCAACCTGTTGAAAGGATGTGTCGTGAAGACTTGTTACTTCTTGTGTTGATGGAATTGAGAATGAATCGTATTCACACAAATCTGACTTGTGCAGTTTTAAGATTTGTCAATATTTTTTCAATCGGTGACTCAATCTTGTGGTGGACAGAATGACATTTGTACATTTCTGATTATGTGACACTTGAAGGACTAGATATTGAAATGGTCAGAAATATATTTACTATGCTTTTACACATATGTGGCTGTGACCTCAGGTTGAAGTAACGGACCATGGTATATAAATACATTAAATATAGCTAAGAGCATCAATAAGTGAGAGAAAAATAAGCTAAACAAAATGTATTTACTCCATGTGTGATATATGGGAGTAAATAATTTGTTTAGCCTATTTTATTTCACTTATTGATGTTTTTAGGTATATTTAATGTATTTATAGGTATTGGTCCGTTACTTTAACCGGTGGCTTGTGGTTTATGGGATTTGTGACCAGTGTAGCTCCTGATCAAATAGTACACTACTGTAGCCTGATAATGATGTGGCTTGTTAGAAGCATGATGGAGATTTCATTGATGCAATGGTGAACAGTGCAGATCGTGTGCGGATATGTGTATCTACACTGGTCGCAAATCCCATAAGCCCCATTTCTCCAGTCACAGACACATATTGGAGCAAATTTAAAAATCCTACCGCCAACCTAGAGTGATTAGCATTTAAGGAATTGCATTCAATCTTTGATTCATAAATTTCTATTTCACGTCCACAGTCTATAAAGTCTATATTTGGTTGGTTTCACATGGTTTCAGTTATCTTCGCAATAAAGGATTGTACTTGAAACATCCAGAATAGATCAAAGACAAACTTTGTAGACTTTCGAAGGGAAGCGAAAATTTACGAATTAATGATGTATTTTTGTGCTATTATCATGATTATAATTGAAATCAATGCCCAATGGTCAAACTTGTAACAAATTACATGTGTACAATACATTTCGACTTCGAAATTTGACTTCGAATGAAATGGTGCAATTGGTTGATATTGGTCATTTGCAGTGCATGATGTGACAAACAACATATTGAGGCATCATCTGTAACACAGTGCCTTCAATCATGATTCATACCCAGGCATACAAAGTATGTCGAGGTGTATATAGTTTTTGTATTTTCGGCCATCCGTAAGATTTGCGTTAAAGGTTTTTGGGTACCCATTATATCTGCAACCGTAAATCGCATTGAGTTGAATCTTCATATACTTCTTTATCGTCGTCCATATTTTTTATACTGTAGCACACCGATGTGGCTTTCCTGCACAAGGTCAAATTACTTAAAGTTTTGAAATATTTGCATGAAACATGTCAAAGTTTTTAAGTACACAATGTCTCTGCAACCGCAAGTCGGGTTGACTTGAAACTTCATATATATACTTCTTTATGAAGTTAGAAGATCAATATTTTCTTTCTATAGCTCTGGTGGGTGCATGGGATGGGTAATTTAACAATCGCGATTCATCCTTACCGGAAATCCGACTGGAGACCTGGTTTGGCCCTCACATACGTCTTTGACATTTTGTATGTGACAGTTGAATCTGGTTATATCTCTTGTGTGAGTATTACGATTATTCGTAATCCTTTTTTAGGGAAAGGGGCCAAGTGACTTTGGTGTGGTATGGACCTGGCATCAGGTCAGGTTATTCTAATTTCAGGGCTGACTATATTTTTTCTCGATGAAAATATTCCGTTCAGATTTTGGGATTTTCCCCCCAATGCAGCAGGTTAATACAGGATCGAACCCGTTTGCCCAGCCTCATATGACCCGAGCTGTTGATAGGCCCCCCCCCCCCGTTTAAAACACCAAATAAACAAACAAACAACTTTGGCATTTGGTATCCGACAGGTAATATCCTTATATGTGAGTATTAGACCATAGCAGTTGATAGGCCTGAAACACCCATTAAACAAACATTCTATAGCCCACCTCATACGGCTTTCATGCACACGGTGAAGGTGAAATTACTTTGAAACTTGCGTTAAATGTTTTGAAATATGTGTTAAAGTTTTAAGTAAACAATTTCTCTGCAACCGTAAGTCAGATTGAATTGAAACTTCATATATTTGTCTATCAACAATCAACATCCATATTTTCATTTTATAGCCCACGCATGTGACTTTCATGCCCAAGGTCAAGGTCAAATTGTGTTAAATGTTTTGAAATATTTGCATTAAAGTTTTAAGTACACAATTTATCTGCAAAGTTGTGGTGCGTGGGTGAAGTATTATCATATTTGTTAAAATGGAGGTTGTCGCATAATCCAAGTTGGCCGTCGTAGAAAATTTGGTAAAATTCTTAAAAAAAATCATATCAACCATGTTAATTTTACATTATTATTATTTTTACATCAAGCTTGAATTGCCACTTTGATATCAAGGGCGAAAACATTGACTCTTTAAATGTTAATGGAAACAACTATTTATTCTCTCTATTTATCTTTTGATGTGCAATGATCATATTTTGTAACAAGTCAATACAAATATTTATTCAGGCGACACATTTAGTTGATATAAATAATTTAAAAATGACCTGCCTCATTTACAATCAAAATAGCACGATGATACAACCTATCAGTAAACCTAAGATTACTAAGTGAATATTTCTGTGTAGCGGGCACTCGTATTTTTTAATTTTTAAAACTGTTTGAATAATTACACAACTATACTTATTTAATATTTAATTCCTATAAAGAACACTTTGTGCCAAACAGATGGGACCCCAATTCAAATCATGATTTGCAACTTTGCTGAAGGATGTCTGGCACCCAGTCATTAAGTGCAAAGGCACGACACTTGTCTTATCAGCTCATTCACAAACACCACATCATACAAAACACTTGTCACATGGATTCACCAGTGGGTGTACAGTACAAAGTACAGTGACATGGTGTGTAATTGCATGCCGTAACATTTGGTCAGGTGTGTATTTTTTTACTTTAACCTACATTTTCTGGGGGAAATAACTACCTGTATAATATATGTGAAAATCACTACAATGGAAGAAATTTAATGTATGTTCTCGCACCCCCTTCCAAACAAACCTATTCACAATTCACACCCCCTCTGCATGAATCTGGCTACTCCACTGCAGTGCAAAGTAGCAGAACAATTTTTGACATACAGCCGTTTGAATGTGTACTTGTGTGTGTGTAATATTTCTCAGACTTTTTCAAGGCAATGAATTCTGTTTCGATGTAATGTATGACCTGTCGTGAATTTCACTCACAAGTTCATATTGGTGCTTGTAGGAGTATTTGATATCCAGTATACATTTTCCATGGCTTTCACATTCTATAAAACCGTCTGGAGTTTCGACAATGAAATGGAGAAATGGCAAACATTTTCATGTGTCTGAATGTGGATTATTTCTGGTACTCATATCTTTGGCTTTAACGTCGTTAAAATTGTACTGCGTCAATTTTATCGAATTTAAGATTGCATATTTCATGACTTTCTTCAAAACGCCAGTTTTAGAAGTTGATGGTTTTAGGATTTTTGTGTCGCCCGCGAAGCGGAAAGCGAGACATAGGTTTTGCTTTTCCGTCGTCGTCGTCGTCGTCGGCGTCGTCGCGTCGGCGGCGTCGTCGTCATCATTCAATGTTAAGTTTTCGTGTTACCGTCATTACTTCAACACCTTATCAGCTACAGTCATCAAACTTTATACATACCTTTACTATGATATGTAGATGAACATAGGACTATTACAAAAAATTCCGGGCTCCAGTGTCAAGGCCAAACTATGTTTTTCTATGCTACAAACTGAACATTCATTAATGCATGAAGACCCGTTTTCTCGTGCGCTCTGTACACCTTACCTGTAGCGAGAACAATAGCCTTCTCCAGTTGAACACTTCTGCATGTGTAAGCATGTGCAAATTTCCAGCTTGACCACTAAATGTCCAGCTAAATTATTACAGGTAATTTATACAGGTAAATTATTATACCTGGGTATTACATTTCCGTAAACTGTGTTGACAATATTGTGGCAATATGTGGACCTGTGCAGATATGATATGTAGATAAATATAGGACTATTATAAAAATTCTGGGCTCCAGTAGCGAGCATTACTTTTTTGTTAATTTTTAAACTTTTTTTTTTTAAACTTTTTTTTCCATTTTTAGCCAGGTTTTTTTGGGGAAAAAATCCACGCTATTGAATTGGCGAACGCCAGGCGGGCGGGCGGCGTCCACAATCAATGTTAAGTTTTCGTATTTCAGTCCATTTCTTTGTTACTGTAACACATAGGACCAACAAACTTTCACAGCTTCATAACCAAGGGGTGCCCACCACATATCACTATCCAACATGTTACCTTTTTGAACTTGACCCTTTTTTTCAGCGCAGTCAATGTTAACTTTTCGCGTTTACAATGTTAACTTTTCGTGTTTAAGTCCATTTCTTTGGTACTGTACCACCTAGGACCACCAAACTTTCACAGCTTCATAACCAAGGGGTGCCCACCACATAGAACTATCCAACATGTGACCATTTTTTTACCTTCACCTATTATTTCTACGTAATTGACTTAGCCATTTTCAACGTTAACTTTTTAACGTACGTCTGGTTAAAGTTGTTTGGTTAAAGTTTTTCGTTATACTATATCTCTGCAACTGCTTCACCCATTACCTTGAAACTTTACATGGGTGTTTATCATCATCCATATTTTCATTCTACCCCCAACCGTGCGGCCCCTGTGCCCAATGTCAAGGTCAAATTACTTTGATTTTTTAGCCTGGTTTTTTGAAAAAAAATCTAGGCTATTGGATTGGCGAAAGCCGGGCGGCGGGCGGGCGGTGGACGGGCGTCCACAATCAATGTTAAGTTTTCGTGTTTGAGTCCATTTCTTTGGTACTGTACCACCTAGGAACACCAAACTTTCACAGCTTCATAATCAAGGGGTGCCCACCACATATCACTATCCAACAGGTTACTTTTTTTTTTAACTTGACCCATTTTTTCCGCACAGTCGACTTAGCCATTTTCAATGTTAACTTTTCGCGTTTACAATGTTAACTTTTCGTGTTTAAGTCCATTTCTTTGGTACTGTACCACCTAGGACCACCAAACCTTCACAGCTTCATAACCAAGGGGTGCCTACCACATACACATATCCAATATGTGACCATTTTTTTACCTTCACCTATTATGTCTACGTAATTGACTTAGCCATTTTCAACGTTAACTTGTTAACGTACGTCTGGTTAAATTTTTTGGTTAAAACTTTTTCGTTATACATGTACTATATCTCTGCAACTGCTTCGCCCATTACCTTGAAACTTCACATGGGTGTTTATCATCGTCCATAGTTTCATTCTAACCCCCAACCGTGCGGCCCCTGTGCGCAATGTCAAGGTCAAATTACTTTGAATTTATTTGTTAAAGTTTTTTCGTGTACTATATCTCTGCAACTGCTTCACCCATTACCTTCATACTTCACATGGGTGTTTATCATCATTGTCGCACCCGCTTGCGGAAAGCGCGATATCGTCGGCATTTTCGCATACGTCCGTCCGTCCGTACGTCCGTGTGTCCGGTTAAAGTTTTTTCGTGAAAGTTTTTCCATCTACTATATCTATTTTTTTAGTGTCCATGCCTCGCCCCAAGGCGCGACATGCAGGCCACGGCCATCTAGTCTACAAAAAGTGGGTATAATTATGTTATCTAAGTGTCCATGCTTGGAAAAAACATGGCCTTCGTGGCTTTGCCTCGTTTCTTGTTTGTGTACTATATCTCTGCAACTGCTTCACCCATTACCTTGATACTTCACATGGGTGTTTATCATCATTGTCGCGCCCGCTTGCGGAAAGCGCGATATAGTCGGCATTTTGGCATACGTCCGTCCGTCCGTGTGTCCGCTTAAAGTTTTTCCATCTACTATATCTCTTTTTTTAGTGTCCATGCCTCGCCCCCAAGGCGCGACATGCAGGCCACGGCCATCTAGTCTACAAAAAGTGGCCTCGTTTCTTTGTGTTTTTTTTTTTCAATTTTTGTTTCCATTTTTGTCTAGTAGCATAAGGTCGTAAGTGCTATATACCGACTATTATCATATACTAAAACAGTTATTGACTAGTGAGCCATAGAATATAATCTGATATTATATGGCTCACTAGTCAATTATTGTATAATATGTTCGGGCCAGTGAAAATTTATTTCTGGCCCAGGCTCGAGGTCAAGTCGGCGGAACAAGGTGAGACATTTGATTCCGCGGAATTCTGGTTATATCATGGACTGCAGTGCCGGTGATAAGTCGCTAGGTGGCGTTGACAAGTCGGACTGTTGTACTGTGCGGACTCACCGAAACAAACCGCCAGTGGACGCGTTACATTATGTTTGCAATATAATCTCCCTGGGTAAGTTTATAGATCGCGGCTCAGTCAGCGTGCGACTAGATGCCGGTTTTTTGTCTCGCCCGTGAAGCGGAAAGCGAGACATACGTTTTGCTTTTCCGGAGTCGGCGTCGTCGTCGTCATCATTCAATGTTAAGTTTTCGTGTTACGGTCATTACTTCCAACACCTTGTCAGCTACATTCACCAAACTTTATACATACCTTTACTATGATATGTAGATGAATATAGGACTATTAAAAAAAATCCGGGCTCCAGGGTCAAGGTCAAACTCTATTTCTTTCTATGCTACAAACTGAACATTAATGCATGAAGACCCGTTTTCTCGTGCACCTTACCTGTAGAGAGAACAATAGCCTTCTCCAATTGAACACTTCTGCATGTGCAGGCATGTGCAAATTTCCAGCTTGACCACTAAATGTCCAGCTAAATTATTACAGGTAATTTATACAGGTAAATTATTATACCTGGGTATTACATTTCCGTAAACTGTGTTGACAATATTGTGGCAAATATGTGGACCTGTGCAGATATGATATGTAGATAAATATAGGACTATTATAAAAATTCTGGGCTCCAGTAGCGAGCATTATTTTGTTGTTAATTTTTAAACATTTTTTTTTAAACTTTTTTTCCATTTTTAGCTAGGTTTTTTTGTAAAAAAAAAAATCATTTTAAACTCTTTTTTTTTAAACTTTTTTTTCCATTTTTAGCCAGGTTTTTTTTGGGAAAAAAATCCACGCTATTGGATTGGCGAAAGCCATACGGGCGGGTGGCGTCCACAATCAATGTTAAGTTTTCGTGTTTCAGTCCATTGCTTTGTTACTGTAACACATAGGACCAACAAACTTTCACAGCTTCATAACCAAGGGGTGCCCACCACATATCACTATCCAACATGTTACATTTTTGAACTTGACCCATTTTTTCCGCGCAGTCAATGTTAACTTTTCGCGTTTACAATGTTAACTTTTCGTGTTTAAGTCCATTTCTTTGGTACTGTACCACCTAGGACCACCAAACTTTCACAGCTTCATAACCAAGGGGTGCCCACCACACACAACTATCCAACATGTGACCATTTTTTTTACCTTCACCTATTATTTCTACGTAATTGACTTAGCCATTTTCAACGTTAACTATTTAACGTACGTCTGGTTAAAGTTTTTTGGTTAAAATTTGTTCGTTATACTATATCTCTGCAACTGCTTTGCCCATTACCTTGAAACTTCACATGAGTGTTTATCATCATCCATATTTTCATTCTACCCCCCAACCGTGCGGCTCCTCTGCCCAATGTCAAGGTCAAATTACTTTGAATTTTTTGTGTACTATATCTCTGCAACTGCTTCACCCATTACCTTGATACTTCACATGGGTGTTTATCATCATTGTCGCACCCGCTTGCGGAAAGCGCGATATAGTCGGCATTTTGGCATACGTCCGTCCGTCCGTGTGTCCGGTTAAAGTTTTTCGATCTACTATATCTCTTTTTTTAGTGTCTATGCCTCGCCCCAAGGCGCGACATGCAGGCCACGGCCATCTAGTCTACAAAAAGTGGCCTTGTTTCTTGTTTTTTTTTTCTTCAAATTCTTAATCCATTTTTGTCTAGTAGCATAAGGTCGTAAGTGCTATATACCGACTATTATCATATACTAAAACAATTATAGACTAGTGAGCCACAGAATATAATCTGATATTCTATGGCTCACTAGTCAATAATTGTACAATATGTTCGGGCCAGTGAAAATTGCTTTCTGGCCCAGGCTCGAGGTCAAGGCGGCGGGACAAGGCGAGACATTTGATTCCGCGGAATTCTTGTTTTGTTAGGGGAAAGTACTAAAATTGGGAAAATTGGGCCCGCGCAATATTTAAAATTGCGCCATGTCAATTAAAGGTGGTGAAGGATGTTGAATGTAATATCTTTATAATGGAAAGACAGAGTTTAATGAAACATAACGCAGTAAATGCTTAACAGGTTGCCAATTAGTATCCCCTCGCCGATAGGCAAGAGGTGGATATACGTTAGTCCATGTTACTGCATACGAAATGTAACGTCCACCTAGTAACACCTATTTCATTTTTTGTCGCGCCCGCTTGCGGAAAGCGCGATATAGTCGGCACTTTGGCGTACGTACGTACGTACGTACGTACGTGTGTCCGTTTAAAGTTTTTGGTTAAGTTGTTTGGTTAAGTTTTTTGTTTAAAGTTTTTGGTTAAGTTTTTTGGTTAAGTTTTTTGCTTAAAGTTTTTGCTTAAAGTTTTTCGTTATACTATATCTCTGCAACTGCTTTTCCCATTACCTTGTAACTTCACATGGGTGTTTATCATCATCTATATTTTCATTCTACCCCTCTCCCGAGCGGCCCTTGTGCCCGATGTCAAGGTCAAATTACTTTGAGGTTTTTGGTTAAGTTTTTTGGTTAAAGTTTTTGGTTAAGTATTTTGGTTAAGTTTTTTGGTTAAATTTTTTCATTATACTATATCTCTGCAACTGCTTTGCCCATTACCTTGAAACTTCACATGGGTGTTTATCATCATCTATATTTTCATTCTACCCCTCTCCCATGCGGACCCCTGTGCCCAAGGTCAAATTACTTTGAAGTTTTTGGTTAAGTTTTTTGGTTAAAGTTTTTGGTTAAGTTTTTTGGTTAAAATTTTTGGTTAAGTGTTTTGGTTAAAGTTTTTGGTTAAACTTTTTGGTTAAAGTTTTTCGTTACACTACATCTCTGCAACTGCTTTGCCCATTACCTTCAAACTTAACATGGGTGTTTATCATCATCTATATTTTCATTCTACCCCCTCCCGTGCGGCCCCTGTGCCCAATGTCAAGGTCAAATTACTTTGAAGTTTTTGGTTAAAGTTTTTTTCGCGCCTGCTTGCGGAAAGCGCGATATAGTCGGCACTTTGGCGTACGTACGTACGTGTGTCCGTTAAAGTTTTCAGTTAAGTTTTTTGGTTAAAATTTTTCGTTATATTATATCTTGTTTTTTAGTGTCCATGCCTCGCCACAATGCGCGACATGCAGGCCGCGGCCATCTAGTTCAATAACTTATGAACTGCTTCCACGATTTTGATATTATTTGATCATAATGTGTGTCTATGGATGGAGCATGGATTAGCATACGAGTAGACTCATATGACCCACGTTCGACCGCCCAAGGCTTTTTTGGTTAAGTTGTTTGGTTAAGTTTTTTGGTTAAAGTTTTTGTTTAAGTTCTTTGGTTAAAGTTTTTGGTTAAGTTTTGTAGTTAAAGTTTTTGCTTAAAGTTTTTCGTTATACTATATCTCTGCAACTGGTTTGCCCATTACCTTGAAACTTCACATGGGTGTTTATCGTCATCTATATTTTCTTTCTACCCCCCGCCCGTGCGGCCCCTGTGCCCAAGGTCAAATTACTTTGAAGTTTTTGGTTAAGTTTTTTGGTTAAAGTTTTTTTATTATCAAGGCTGCCAGCGAGGGGATTAGATTCGTTTAATGATGCCAGTGCGAGGGGATTAGCTTCATTTAATGATGCCAGTTCTTGCATTGTGGTATAGTTTGCTTTAATCTAACAATTTTCTGGTTTTGACGAAGAATTCGGTTACCATGGATGTGAATAAAAATCTAAAGAACGTGAATGTAAGAAATAAACGGTACTTGATTCTTGTCAAGGTCATTACCAAGGTCAGGAATGATCGAGACAAATTGTCTCCCCTATTATCATATGAACCAAGTATACTTCAATTGTTATGACGTTATGGCCAATATAGCTTGATCTGACGAACGAAAAGTGATAACAATGCAGTTGAAGTGTAAGGGATAGGCCAGAGTAGATAAGTACACGTAGTCACTTAATCACTTATAATGTACACTATATTACATGGGGAACACACAGGAATACATGATACATTGATATGCGAACATCACTGATACTGTGCATGATTACTATTCAATTACTACAAGGTTGTAAGCCAATCGACCTGTTATACTTAACGCAACTTTAAAAGCTATAGACGAATAAACTCAGTAATGTGGTATCTCAATGGTCCCGTAGTGGACAATAGTATGAATGCACAAGTACTTTGATGATCGCTAATCAAAGTGAAATAACATACAAGTATAACATGGCATCACGAACATTGGAGGACAAATGACAATCATCTGAGCTACCCCAGTGCTGGCGTATCTCAATAGATAGTGGTAACCTCCGAGTATCAAGGTCCCAAGGTCTGCCTCACCCGCAATATGAGGTCTAGTCAACAATATGGCTTATAATCCAACTTCAAGTGGATTAATCCATAAACACTATAAATGTAGTCTTACTACAATCCTTTAGCCATGATATGCCATGATAGGAGTATTACCATACACAATCAAAGTATACATATGTATTGCCTATGCAATATATTTCCAAAGTATGAATGTCAAAGTCAAAGCCGGATGTGGTTACATCACATGATAGTCAATACGATAATGTTCAAGAGGTACCGGAAGTAAGGTTCCAAAGGTAGTATTATTTCCGGAAATGGTGGACCAGATGTAAAGTTCCTATGGTATCACTCGACTGTAGCAACCCGGATGTGGTAGACCGATGTAAAGTATCCATGGTGTAATCAATGGGTTGTAATACCGGAAGTGGTAGACCGGATGTAAAGTTCCGATATAATACAAAAATGGCGATTATCACTATGGCTAAGACGCCGGGAAGAGTTTCACTTAGGTGACATTCAACTCGGTGGTAGTAAACAATGTTAGATATGTGTGTATGGCGTTTCACTTCACTAAACTATGACTGTGACTGTCTGCTGAAACGCGATGTAGCTATCACACACTGCTCTATACAGGCCTGTACCCGGAGCTGCTACACACACACTGCGCCAGACAGACGTACGGACACTCGGACGACCTGACACTCTGCACTGACTGGGGTCTGCCCTCAACGAGTGGACCAAAACGTCCAATGTTGCCCGCTGGAGCGATCTCAAGAGGCTACAAAATGAAATGAGTCTCCAATTACTGGACGAATACGCACAGACAGACAGACAGGATGCACAACGGACTAAAACGGGAATCGAACAACGGCAAATCACAGCTGAAATAAAATGTTGTAGGTACATACCAAAATCCTCCGTGTCACTGGGTGAATACAGTACTATCTTCTGTAACCAGAAAATATGTGTCCCGCCAACACATAGCGAGACATCGCTTATATACGCACCAGTGAAACAATGCACGAATAATGAATATGCCTACCCCTCGTTCGACATCTCACATAAATACTACAAAACCATGGCTTTTGCCATGTCACCCGTGGGTTATATTTGGCATAAATATATGTTCCCACGCCATAAATTCAACCAAACTAGTGTACAGCCTCGCAGAATAAATACCATCCAACATAGTATATCCCACACTACCATAAATCTGCACACTATAGACCCAGATCTCATAATCCGAAATCTACTCGACTGGTCTCGACAATGCGAAGGTCGCTTCTTGGCCCCGCCAAACCCCTCCATATCGGTCCTACGGTTATACACCCAAATGAGAGTGTAGCACATACTAAACTCAAATATCGTGGTCATTTACGGAACTATCATGACACAAAGCATCACCAGTATGGGATCTGATATATCCGTGTTGGCCAGTACCAGGCTATGCTGAAACACTAACCCGTAGCATACATAACAGGGCAGACCATGGTATGGTCTGCGCTATATACTGGCTTCACATACAGAAGGTCCCTTATATGGTGAACAACTGACACGCGGACAAACTCGGCTGGCACGGACAGTGGACATCCGTAATACTAAAAGGTCTTCTCCTTAGCGAAACCAGCACACGCAGTCAACGAGTTCTCTACCACACACATGCATAGTCTGTGGCAAATATGGCGTGACATCAGTAAAACATTGCTCATAAAATAGACGTATATTTAAATCCGCAAAAATGACACGCATAAACGTTTTTCCACCAATACAACATAAGCCCCGTTATTGCACGCACATTGTACATGGCAAATGTACATGCTAAATCACAGGTATGTAAAAATCACAGGTGTGTGAAATCACAGGTATGTGGAATCACAGGTATGTGAAATCAATAGTACGCACAACAATACAACGCAGTACCACACATCACAAATATACAATTATACGGAAATCCGGAATGTACAAGAATGCACGTGTCACGCGACAATTCTTCACGACAGTTAAAGTTATCGTAAAGAACTTTTAGAGCACCCATACCGGTACGTCACTTATATGGTGTGATACATATCATCAAACCGGTATGTCACTTCTATGGTGTGATACATATCATCAAAATCCGTCCGTTTGCTTGGAAAATTTTCAAGAAAATTTACTGTAAAAATGACATCACAGAATACGTCACGTCGGAAAAGCAGGTTCCGAAACCACTGATCCCATACCCTGATATCTATAACTTTACATGCTACTTGCAAACATGTAGTTGGCCTCAATAATAATAACATACACTCAAAGCGTTCTTTTATAACATGATCATTCATGTTATAATTGTTCTTGTTCTTACTTTATACGCTGCCAGATACTTATGAAAGGTTCATATGAACGTGTAGCTACTATAACACCTGTATATGTGACTGTGACTGGAGAAATGGGGCTTATAGGTTTTGTGACCAGTGTAGATCCAGATCAGCATGTGTATCGGCAGTCTGATCAGGATCTGCACTGTTCGCCATTGCATCAGTGAAACACCCGTCATGCTTCGAACAAGCATATGATATCGTTATCAGGGTATAGGAGTGTGCTATTTGAGCAGGAGCAAATCCCATAAGCCCCATTTCTCCAGTCACAGCAACATATTAGTTATCCACACACATTTAAGATACAGAATGAATGTCTGTTCATCTCTCTACCGGTATATGTCCATTTCATATTTATGCAACCATGACAATTACCATGATTACTATGTTGTGTATTCCAATATGAACGTCTCTGATACACATATCCGTCGGGGGATACTATGGATTTGACAGCGGGCTGCGTCCGCGTCCGCGTCCGCCGCAGACACTTCTTGTCTGGAGCATAACTCGAACACCCTTTGGAATATTTTCATGAAACTTCACACATGCATAGACCACGACCCGAAGGTGTGTCGCGCACAAGAATGACAACTCTTGCATAGCTAATTTTTTAGTTATCTCCCTTTTTTGTTTCGCGCACTGATTTCGTGTCCGGAGCATAATTCGACCACCTATGGAATATTTTCATGAACTTCACACATGCATAGACCACGACCCGAAGGTGTGTCGCGCACCGAAGAATGACAATCTTGCATAGCTAATTTTTTAGTTAAATCCCATTTTTTTTGTTTTGCGCACGATTTCGTGTCGGAGCATATTTCGACCAACCTATGGAATATTTTTCATGAAACTTCAAACACATAGACCACGACCCGAAGGTGTTTGTCCGCGCACAAGAATGCCAACTCTTGCATAGCCCTAATTTTTTAGTTTATCTCCCTTTTTTTGGTTTTTCGGCGCACTGATTTCGTGTTCAGCATAACTCGACACCCTTAGGAATATTTTCAAGAAACTTTCACACATGCAGAGACCACACCCGAAGGTGTGTCGCGCACAAGAATGACAACTCTTGCATAGCTAATTTTTTAGTTATCTCCCTTTTTTGTTTCGCGCACTGATTTCGTGTCCGGAGCATAATTCGACCAACCTATGGAATATTTTCATGAAACTTCACACATGCATAGACCACGACCCGAAGGTGTGTCGCGCACAAGAATGACAACTCTTGCATAGCTAATTTTTTAGTTATCTCCCTTTTTTTGTTTCGCGCACTGATTTCGTGTCCAGAGCATAACTCGACCACCCTTAGGAATATTTTCATGAAACTTCACACATGCATAGACCACGACCCGAAGGTGTGTCGCGCACAAGAATTACAACTCTTGCATAGCTAATTTTTGAGTTATCTCCCTTTTTTGTTTCGCGCACTGATTGACCATAACTCGACCACCCTTTGGAATATTTTTATGAAACTTCACACATTCAATTAGACCACGAACCGAAGGTGTGTCGTGCACAAGAATGACAACTCATTTGCATAGCTAATTTTTTAGTTAACTTCTTTTTTTTTTCCTTTTTATGTTTTCACGCAACAGATTTCCTGTCCGGAGCATAACTCGACCACCCTTTGGAATATTTTCATGAAACTTCATACATGCATAGACCACGACCCGGAGGTGTGTCGCGCACAAGAATGACAACTCTTGCATAGCTAAATTTTGAGTTATCTCCCTTTTTTGTTTTGCACACTCTACAAACTGGACAATAATGCATGAAGACCCGTTTTATCGTGTGCTCTGTACACCTTACCTGTAGAGAGAACAACAGACACTGGGAGAACCATTCACCTGTGCATGTGCTAGCATGTGCAAATGTCCAGTCTTGACCACTCTGACCACATGTAATTTATACAGGTAAATTACTACATTGGATATTACATTTCTGTAAATTGTCTTGAAAATATTGTGGCGTTATGTGGACCTGTGCAGATATATGTAGATAAATATAGGACTATTAAAAAAAAATTCTGGGCTCCAGTAGCAAGCATTATTATTTTTAATTTTTAAAAAAAAAATTTGCATTTTCTTTTGAATTTTTTTTTTTCAAATTCTTTTTCAATTTTTGTCTAGTAGCATAAGGTCGTACGTGCTATATACAGACTATTCACCTGTGCATGTGCTAGCATGTGCAACTGACCACTGACCACTTACAGGTAATTTATACAGGTAAATGATTATATTACATTTCCGTAAACTGTGTTGAAAATATTGTGGCAATATGTGGACCTGTGCATATATGATATGTAGATAAATATAGGACTATTAAAAAACATTCTGGATTCCAGTAGGGAGCATTATTTTTTTATTTTTTTTAAATTTAATTTTTTTTTACATTTTTTTTTTTACATTCTTTTTCAATTTTTTTAACTGACCACTAACTTCTTACAGGTAATTTATACAGGTACATTATTACATTTCCGTAAACTGTGTTGACAATATTGTGGCAGTATGTGGACCTGTGCAGATATATGTAGATAAATATAGGACTATTAACAAAAATTCTGGGCTCCAGTAGCGAGCATTATTATTTTATTTTTGTATATTACATTTCCGTAAACTGTGTTGAAAATATTTGTGGCATTATGTGGACCTGTGCAGATATAAGTAGATAAATATAGGACTATTAAAAAACATTCGTGCTCCATGTAGCAGCATTATATTTTTGTTAAACTTATTACTCTGCATTATTTTTATTTTTTTAACATGTTTTTTATTTTTTTTCAAATTCTAATTTTTTCAATTTTTGTCTAGTAGCATAAGGTCGTAAGTGCTATATACAGACTATTATCATATAATAACACAATTATTGACTAGTGAGCCATAGAATATAATCTGATATTCTATGGCTCACTAGTCAATAATTGTATAATATGTTCGGGCCAGTGAAAATTGCTTTCGGGCCCAGGCTCGAGGTCAAGGCGGCGGGACAAGGCGAGACATTTGATTCCGCGGAATTCTTGTTTTGTTAGGGGAACAAAACTTTAACACTCGGGGTAAATGTCTCATAATTTCTTCATCCTTCGACCGATCTCCTTCATATTTCATATACACATTGCTCTAGTGGTCCTCTACCGCCCTGTGCAAAATCCACGTTCGTTCGTCCTGCCCCCGCCAAGCCCAGGGTTAAGATCACATACTTAGTGCTTCAAAAACTTTAACGCTCAGGTAAATATCTTATACTTTCTGTTTTCTTTCACGGATCAGCTTCATATTTCATATATGCATTGCTCTAATGGTCCTCTACCGCCCTGTGCCAAATCCACGTTCGTCCTGCCCCCGCCAAGCCCAGGGTCAAGGTCACTACTTGGTGCTCAAAAACTTTAACGCTCAGGTAAAAGAAAATTTTGACTTGGAATTTGGCCTCATTTATTATCAAAGCGATATGTGGGACATCCGTGTTCTATGAACACATTTTCTAGTTTATTAAACTTCACACATGCATAGAAGACGACCCAAAGGTGTGTCGCACGTAAGAATAACAACTCTTGCGTCGTTAATTTCTTAGTTATCTCCCTTTGTTGTTTCGTGCACTGATTTCGTGTCCGGAGCATAACTCGAACACCCTTTGGAATATTTTCACGAAACTTCACACATGCATAGACCACGACCCTAAAGGTGTGTCCCGCAAGAATGACAACTCTTGCATCACTAATTTTTTAGTTATCTCCCTTTGTTTTTTTCCGTCACTGATTTATGTCTCCGGAGCAATAAAACTCCGAACACCCTCCAAACCCCTTTTTTTCAAACTACTTGTGTATCTGGGGAGGGGGATACACATGCGCTTGTCGACAAGCGTCCATTTCTAGTTTAATTTGTGATTACATTTTATTTCTTTGTTCAGCATTTACGTATGTTAACATGTCATATGCATGCACTCCATATTGAGTTGCATGTAATAAAATCTACGGCACATACATGTCAGACGTTGAATTCCGACTTGTTATTGAAAACAAGAAAGTTATAGAAATATTACATTATCTCATCATACAAATATAATTTGCTCTACATAATCAATACAAATCTGAATATATATCAATTGCTTGCAGTTTACCAAATGATAAGTGCTATTAAAAGGTTGTACATAAATGACCTTGTACAGTCCGTCCTTTAGTGGAAAGTATGTACCTTTTGGAGAAAATATAACTTGCCAGAATGTAATAATATCAGTGGGAGTCCTTAGTTGCTATGGGAATAACGCTAATGGAACCGTGGATATATATATGTGTGTTCTCCATTTGTACTAGCCAGGTTAGCCAATTCGCGTGATTTCACAGTGAAATTGTTGAGCATTGAAGCGTTTGGAACCAATGGTATGAAAGAAAACCTATTGCATTCATTAAAATTAGGAAGTCATTAATGTTTACTGTAAAGTTCCACCCTACATATTCTTGCCAACGCCCACTATATAAGTTATAATTACATAATTTGGTGTCAGAATATTGTCAGCATGAATGTTGATATGGAATGGCAAGACAAGAAGGCTTTCCAAAATAAACTGAATAAGCCAACGTATATAACCAAGTGTACTATTTTTAAGTATATGATCTAATTAATAGTAGAATGTACTATATTATTATCGGGCTGTTATTTAGAATCTGTTATTGAAAGTTGTCTAATGGTGTATATTAAGTTAAGAAAGTAAATGATCATCTTAACTTAATACCAGTATTTGGTATAATTACATTCTTAGATGTGACATACGAGTGCAATTATATAAGCTAATTGCTACAATAATATCAAACTAGTTGGCGGCCATTTTGGACTAATGCTATTGAAACAATGATCTAATTGCGTACCTAAGGTACTAAAATGATTGTGAATCTAAATACAATATTCGTATGCACATTTCCTCTGATATAGGGTCTGAGTGCAATTATTATGTAGAGATACGATTGCACGTATAATGTAATACATTTATAATTGGCGGCCATTTTTGGAGTTCTGCTATTTAGACTGTCATTCAATTTCACAGAAAAGTTACACAACTAAACATTCATTGTTTCAATAAACCCAGTATTATAAAAAGCATACTCTTTGTTGTGACGAACTAGTGAAATTACGCCAAATGGTCACATTTGGCGGCCATCTTGGATTTTTCACATAGTGCAGTTAAGGAATTGAATTTTAACGTTGCCAATTTTCATCACTATGTCAAATACACACAGTTTACGCTCTTAAATTACTGAATTTCCTCACGTTAATGCAACTATATAACACACTATATCTATTTGACAGCCATCTTGAATTTGTGCAAATTTCTTAAACCGCTCAAGGGTGACAGCTTGTCATCAGTTGGATTTCAAAACTAGAAGGTCTGGACACGCAAAGTCAGTAATAAAAAAACATGTTATTCAAAACAAGGGAAAGCCCCAAATCGGTCTTTGGCTGCCGGACTATATTCAACCATGGCTGAAAGAAAAAATGGCGGTAATTATGCTGCATTTTCATTGGCTACCTATGTCGTGGGAACGAGATGCTATGTCGTGGTAACGACATAGCTAACTCGTGGTAACGAGATCCTATCTCGTGGGAACGAGATGCTATGTCGTGGGAACGACATACCTAAGTCGTGGTAACGAGATGCTATCTCGTGGGAACGAGATGCTATGTCGTGGGAACGACTTAGAAAAAATTGCACATGTCCCTTTTAAGCTTCCGCATTTACTAGTTTATAGTAACACAATGTATAACTTGTATAACTACTGAAATACAATATGTGTCATACGAGAACATGTGTGTTCCAATGTGTATGACCGTCATTCATTACCAGTGTAAGTGCACACCAGTGCATGCATCATGGCCATTGCCTAATACATGCATGTGTGTTACTCCATTAGTCTCATTTGAGAGGCACCCATTACGATATTGTATTTTGTAAGTGAGAAATTGTAAGTAAATATTTAAACATGATTTCACAATAGTGACATTTGATAACCTGTAAGGTTGATATACAATTTAATAATTTTCATATAAACAAAGAAATAGAAGGTGCATGATCTTTCTAAAAGCATGCATATGCTCTTCAAATATATCCACTATATTCATATAGCTGTTATGTACGCATACATAAAATATGTTTCAATATTCGGTGTTCTTAATTATAGCACACATGTTCTTACACATGTTGTGTCAAATTACCAATAACCAAAAAGGATGTAGGTTTGTAATCAACTTGTAATAGTTCCGATTAGCATATACCTGAATAACATTTGGATAACATCATCATTACAGATTTCATATATACAAGTACATCGCTTAAATGTAGTCTTTGCATTTCATACTATGTCGAAATAAATATTTGAAAAATGTGAAAAGATGTATATGTCCTCCAAGCTCATGTATATAATTATATAACTATATAGAAGTCAATATTAGTATGTATGTAGTCTGAAAAAGCCATTCCGGTGTATTAAAACATCTAATCTAGTCTAGTTTAAGAAGTATTCACATCTACCACGTGTAGCCACACACACTCATAGGACCATCAATATACGTTTAAATTCCCATGTATGATAACGTATCTCCATAACATATTATGCAATGTATCAAAATGTTCATCTGAACAATATCACATAGCTTCTATTGAGACACATTAAATTTTGGATTTTACTATGCAACTGAACTATTGTCTAGCTACATGACATTCTAACTATTTACGAAGGCGGTAAGGATCAGGTGTGTGGAATGCGTTTTCTGCCGCATTTTACCACAGTTGTGTATTTTGCTGGCTCTTTGGTGTCATCGGACTATATATTTCTCTGGTAACAGGTAATGTCATTCTAATGATCGAACAACTCTATAATCATGTACCGTGTGTACATTTATTTACTGAATGCATAATTGTCACGGTACGGATCTAGTAACTCAGGAGAGAAGGTATGTATCTGTGCCCGGTTAGCTCAGTCGATAGAGCGACCGCCTTGTAAGCGGGAGATGCCGGGTTCAAGTCCTGGGTCGGGTGCATATTTTCTCTTCATGTTACATTTGGCGCCCAACGAGGGACCGTGACTGATATATACTCCGAGATTGTCCCACAGATAATCACTATAATCCCAAAAAATGTGTAATTCGAGGACGAATTTCAATTTGGCGGGGGAGTATGTCACGGTACGGATCTAGTAACTCAGGAGAGAAGATATGTATCTGTGCCCGATTAGCTCAGTCGGTAGAGCGACCGACTTGTAAGCGGGAGGTGCCGGGTTCGAGTCCTGGGTCGGGTGCATATTTTCTCTTCATGTTACATAATTATATTTACATTGTAGCACATACATACCACACGTATTTTGTAGCTAATAGACATGTATTTGACTCCATATACCCCTATGTGGCATTGAATCCGCATAACAATCCCTATGGTTGTTTTACAAATGTATTACATTGCTGATGGACAATCATATTGCATTACTATAACAATCAGAGACATGTATTCGAGGAAATGTCTAATGGGAGGCACATGTTGGTGTCATCGCAAGATGCTGGACTCCTCGGGCTAAGGGCATTATCAACTATTTTAAGAAATTTAAGCTGTATTAAAAGTGTACATATAGATCCGTAAATATCACATCTCCTAATTGCAAAAGCGACCATGCATGTAGATGGTCATCTCGAAACTGACAGTCATGGTGACACTGTATATGATTATGTTTTTGGGGTGTATTAGTTTCAATAATGTTTAATTAGAAAAATAAATACAGCACATGTATTGGTTAATGTAGAACTGATTACACTAGTGACTACATGAATTACATATCGCTACCATGGATTGTATTTATTTTCCAATGCAACTCACGACCAAGAGTTAATTTAAATTATTGTCACCTGTGAAGACATATGCGGGATGCTTAATGTGGGAGAAAGCCATGCATGCTCACTTAATTGTGAGAAGTGTGCTCGTTACCAATTATAACATAGTATTCCTTGTCAAAAGTCAATCCATTTTGGAAACACTTTGAAACAGTTCTTCAATACTCAAACTGATTGAAATACATCCGTATTCGTCTTTGAATTATCACACAGAATATCACACTACATACATAACAATGTTAGTATTGTTTAATTACTGAAAACTGCAGCTTCATCGTCAATATTATTGAACATCTGATCATTTTGGCGGCCATTTTGAATATATAATTATAGCATTGTATACCTGCACATGTATATGTTATCAACTGATTTGATTTGTATACCTCAAACTGGTATGTATACGTGTAATAGGTGCGTGAAATACTGTTTATAACATACAGTAAATAATAGAACAAAACAGGAACATTTTGGCGGCCATTTTGACTTTTCTGAAAATTGTGGAAGGATATTGCATCACTATCTCCTTTATTGGTGAGGGAAAGCAATGTATATGTGTTTCAACTTTATGAATGTCTGTATTTGTTCATAATAGCACACGACTCGCAGAATTTATTTGTAAAACAGCCTATTTCGGCAGCCATTTTGAAATATATTGCCATTTACGGACGTAATTAAATGTAAGATGTATTCTAAATCATTTCACATTCAAATTGTGACTTAATTATAGCAATTTACCCGGTTAATATTGATCAGACTGAAAGTTAACAGTCCTTATGTCTCACGGGACAGTGGTCAGCTAGCTTTAAAAAGGGCAGGGGCGGATCTATCACTGTTGTGGGGGTCGCAACCCCCCCGTTCAGCCACGGAGTTTACGTAGATCTAAAAAAAAAACTTACTTACCTGTCCCGGTCGACGATTCACTGATGTATAAATATAGCGTACCCGTCTTGTTCGGAGGTCAATAACGCTGAATTGGTATTCCCCACTGTGGTAACACTTTGCGTGTTGATGCATGGGGGAATACGTGAGCCCCTGATCGCTTGCTCCAGTATAAAGTGCATGTACATGTAACTGACCGCGGCTATCGAGTGTTTACAGGCACATGTGCTTATTTGTTTATTTTGTCCAGTGTGATTTCGGCCGTACATTTACAAAATACAGGTGCAGTACCAGTAATTTGCATTAATATGTCGCCGTTTACCACCATTTGGAATCTAAATTTAAAACCATTAAAACACAGGAGAGTGCATTTCAGGTCATCTAGGTTTCAAAAAAATTCCGTGGGGGGGAATGCCCCGGGACCCCCCTAGCACTCGCTCCACTTTGTGGAGCTCGACAATATTACAACCCCCCCCCCACCCCCCCCCCCCCCACCCCCCCCCCCCCCGTTCCTCAGTGGCTAGATCCGCGCCTGAAGGGGGTGGACGATTTTCTATATACTTCACTACCGACCCTGTAAGTTACACCAGTGTGTCTAGAAAAATAGGTTTATGAATATTTCTTGACTTTGGGAGGCTTGACTAGGTGTAGTTTTTAGAGTATTTCATAATTCTACGAAATTAAATGTTAGCTCCGGTTGATTTTGACATCTTGCAAAATGGCGCATGCTATGCTGTCTCGCCGGTACGGTTTCGTGTCAAAATTTAATTTATTTTTCGGGCACTTGTAGCGAAAATTTGAGCAGGTTATGACCCCGCTTTGAAATCATTTTCAGAAAATGGTATGGTGTTACAAGTGATAGAACAAGACATAACAAAGTATCTGTGCCTCATATTTTCATGAAAACAATTCCGATAAATTCAGTCGTGTTGAAATTTCTGGCCAAAAATAGGTGGGTGGGGTAACTTTTTAAAAAATTAATTGAACACATCTGATGCGGTTATTGAATTTTTATTGTGGCACGCGATTTGTACTTCATTTGCGAGTATTTTTCAATACTTGTCGCAAGAGCCTCCTTAACTGATTGTGAGAGGCGGTGATTTTTATAAGTCACCCGCCGCCCTCAGAAAAGCAGTCAATTTTGGCTATTTTCAACTGTCCCGTGATGCCTTAATAAAACAATATAATAATGTTCGGCGGCCATCTTGAAAAACGGCCGCCATTTGTTCATCCAGCGGCTTTTATAGCGCAGATAACCAGGATTGATAGAGAATAGGCTAATGAATCCGAAAATCATACTCACCAAAAATCCCACATGGGGGGAGGGGGGAGGGTTATTGCTGGCATAAGGTCTATAATATATGCTTTCATTGTGAATATATATATATTCCAGAATGTCCAAAATTTAGATATATTTCTTGAATTTATCATCATCATCATCATCATCATCAATCATATTTATAATCACCAATAGCCCAGTTAGATGAGTGCGGTTACCCCCGTGTATGACATGGTATATATATAGCTTCCTTTATAGTCCCCCTTTAAATCCACCAGATACACTTGGATTATCGACAGCACTGTGCATTTATCTTACTCATTACATGGGTCTAAAAACACACACACACAAAAACAGGTTAACAAACTCTTCAGAAATCAGATGTTTAATTGATACTGTAAGTGTGATTAAAATAATCTATAGGATGCTGTTGTTTAACGTCTTTCAAAGATATTGCACCAAAGTGTGGTATATGTGTCAAATGCCACAATAGGTAAAACTGACTGATGGATTGTACACACTACAATGGTCGACATAGAAACCCCATGCGCCGTATAGTATGCAGTAACAAGTAAAGCTATTGTTCACAGATGTGTTCTACATATATATCTCATCCCATTTGGGAACCAATTATTATATATGTTTGAATCGAACGATGATCAGGGATCCCACGGATCTTTAAAAGAACACCTTGCACGATTTGTCGGGGTTTATCAATTATGAAACAAACAGTTTCCAAACAGTTTCCATGATTATTTAGCATTTCATAAACATATATGATATATATGTAGTAGGAGTGGAATGTGTTATAAAGTGAAACATATCTTGTCGCCGGCTGGGGTCGAACCTAGAAACAGAAGTGCTACCCCGCTCCATACATATCGCGAGGGTAGCAATTTAACCCCATATCTATATCTTTAATGTAACACATGGAAGAATGATTTTTGCAATCGGTTATCCGGCGTGTTAGATATGTTGGCGATATAAAACTGGCAAACCTGTATCAATAAATTATTAATAAAGAACATACACATGCAGCAATTGATTATTGTATCGTGCCAAGGTGTTTATCTGACATTCACATGTATATCTTGTAAATTTGAAAGCTTCATTTCGTTATGTTGAACAACAACAAGAGACATTGTCATACCGCAGATAAGTTTCTCGGCTTTTGATTGGCTATCGCCTCGGGTGAACATACCTCCAGACGGGCAATATTACACCATATAGCCTGTGTAGAATCACAATATCTTATAATATGGCTTCCATGGGAAAATGATTTATATTTTTGGCAATGTACTAGTTCTACATCAACAATTATTTGTTTAAATCTATAAAATATATAGTTTACTAAATTTTGACCTACACACAACAGGTTTGGGTATCGGAGGTAAAATTGTTGTAGCTATGGTCGAACCCAGGCCGCATGCGTGAGAACACTACCACGTCGTTATAAAAGCCGACTTGTACCGCAAGGCAGTACAGAGTTCGATTACATATGTAAAGCATACAAGAGCATAGAAACATTGGGGATTCCCAAGAATAAGTAAAGTCTGTAATAATAACAACGGTGATAGTCCAGTAATAGGGCCTGTTTATAAAATTCACCGGTGCCATTGTACGAAACTGGCGGCTAACTGGTCACTGCTACCTAACTGTGAGAACTAAAGATAATAGCTGCTGTATTCATACGCACGAAATGTGTTGATTCGTTTTTTCCAGAATTTAACTGATACACTGAGCACACAACTGTGAAAACTATAGAGAATAGTATATGTAGAGTTTTAGATACAAAGCCAGACAGACCAAATACGCGATAGGATAAGTTGGCACAGGGCAGTATTTTCTTGGTCGTACTCGTCATTTAGGCGTAGCACGACAATATGGCTGCCCCCATAGAAATGTTCGTGACATAATATGCTATCTCTGTCAACGGAGATAATATATAAAAATCACTTGACATCATGATTGAAATGTATCCTTTGTTTCGCTAAATAAATAATGCAGACTCCGAGGCTCTACACTGTTTGTCATTCAGTAACTGACGTATATTTATTGTCGGCAACAAAACGAGAAAACCCTATCCGGCTATTGTGACAGTAAAAGTTAGCGGGAGGCCCATATATGGATCTACCAGTTGCAAAATATGTATATTAATTTATTAACGCGGTCAGCCGGCTGACAAAGGGATGTCATAGTATATAAAACATATGCATGTTCACAGTCAGATTAGAATCTAACATATTCAGCGGTGTTGTTCCGTCTGAGTGACTAAATTAACAGCACCCTGATCAGACTGAGGTATGTGCAAGCTGACATGAGGCTACAGCTGTCTTTTTGTCAGCCGCGGGCCCAATTTTAGAATATGATTAGAAATAGTCCTCTGTTTTTATATGTGTGACCAAACATCGTCACATTTTATGATACGTTATTCTAATTAAGTCTGTACAGCTGAAAGTTGTTTGTATATGCCACGCGCCACATAAAGTGATTATCAAATTTACCCAATTAATAACTGACAATACGCGTGCCAGACGCGTGTCGTCATGCCAGTCAAATGGATGACTACTAACACTCCCCTAGTTGATATAACTTATGACTTACATTTCACACACGGCACCCCTGTTTTTTGTTTGATCTCAGGATTTTGGAGATTAGGGTTGCATATCCAACACCTCATGTTAGACCCTGCCGCCGGGTGAATACGTTTTCATATTAACGCGGTTAGTCGGCCGACAAAATGGGTATGACAGCATATACTACAAGTGCATAGTGACAATAACGAATTGGCTTATGGATTTTTTGTGTGATCAATACAGTAGACTCAGATAAACATGCACATTCGTGTAGCCATAGCAGGGTCGTGTGGATGCCACAAGATCAGCTTCTGGCTTGTAGCAAATGACAATATGACCCATGTATCCAGTCACACACACTTATTTGGCAACATTTAACTAAGCTATATTTCCGAGTTTCATGTATATTTTTGTGAATAAATTCAGATATTGTTTTACATTCAACCCATTCTAAAGATAACCTCGTATCAGTACTTTTAGTACTTTGATCTAATGTATTAACCGCTGGAAACTGCCTTTGTTCTAATTTTATACTACAACCAGTTGCAACACTGTTACAACTTACAGATAGCTGCAAAACTGCTTCAAAGTGTGATCCATATTACAGGCCCGTAGCCAGACCTGTTTGAAGGGGGTGTCGTTTCGAAGGCCCAAGGGGCCTGAGGTATCTAGGGGGGTCTAAAAAAGTGGACATCGAGGCTAAAAAAGTGGACCTCGCGGCTGGGCGGGGTGGGTGGGGGGGGGGGTCGTCCGACCGCTCCACCCCCCCCCCCCCCCACCACCCCTGGCTATGGGCCTGTATTATGATATCGTAGTAGAGATTCCATGGTAGAATTACTATATAACAGATTGGGCAATCCAATGAAAATTGCTCTGGAGATCCGTGACCGATGTCGCGTTCTTCATTCCAATTATCACTAATTATTAAATTTAAATACTCATTTGCTACGATGAATAGCGTATTAATGGCAAAAGGTATATTTTGCGATATCGATGTATCCTTTTAAATAATCTGGGCAAGGATTTAGGCTGTATTATGTCTCTGAATCAGGATCGTGGAATATTAATGTTGAATATATTGGCGGCGAATATACACCACACATTTATATATATTCAGGGACAAATTCAGACAATACATTAACAATAATAGTGTCGTTTACACAATGTCTCAGAATTTGAGAAACGAACTTATTTTTGCTGAAGGTAATATTGCGGAAATTTATCTGAGAATGATTGGTTTCACTGAACATGGACAAATACGTCTTTGTACCAACTTCAAATTTGCTATATCTCATGAACCGCTCGGCGGATGTTAGTCGAATGTTACAGATATGGTTCTTTGCTTAAGCCTTTTCAAATGTAATACAAATTGCAGCGCCACGCAATCCAAGATGGCCGCCATCCCAACAGTGTGTCAAATTCTTTACCCTTTCCTCATGAACTGACAAGCCGATCTGAACGAAAATGAATGAATCGACTACTGATGCAAAGGTCAGTATTTTAGTACCAACTTCAAATTGCTTTGGTTGGGAGCAATGTGTAGGGTAACATGGGATTCATCCTTTATGGTTCCCTATTGTCCACCTGGGTTTGCCCTCCGGCATTCGTAAAGTGTATCTGAGAGTTGGATCAAGTTATGCCCTTAATATGGCATCGGCCAAGTGATCTTGTGTGTTGTTAGGGCACCCCACACAAGATTAAAATTGTAATAAAGGCTGCCAATGGGACATCGTCAGTGTGGGGCAGGCACACTTTCCTACTTTTTGTTTCTGACGATACAATTTCAGTTCTTTTCGTACTTTGATAATATATATTTCACGTGTCGTTGCTTTGCTGTTGGGACCGCACACCGCTGGTCGTGGAGCGTTAGTTTGTGTCACTTTGGAGGCTCTTCGACTACCGCTATGCGAGTGTCATGTGTTTATCATTGTGTATTGCGTTAGTTTGTTTCTTCTTTATGTGGTGTGTGTCTCCTTTGGATATCTAATACATATCTCTGCGTTATTCAAGACTGACTGTAAAAACCTAGTATACATGTCATCTGACTATTTGGCATTGGTTGCACTGCTTGACTAACTTTGTTGCCCGTTTTTCTATTTTGCGTGTGTCTTTTTCAGATATGATAGCGGCAGCCAGATGAAAAGGGCATATTCTACGGTTGGCCGAACTAATGACTCAAAACAAAGGAGCAAGTATATAGTATCTAAGAAACCCCGCTGGCTTTGTATCTACAGTTATCAATGTGAGAGTTAAATTTTATAAAAAAAAGTATTGAAAAGTTTATTTTTTTTATATATTACTGCATGCTTGTATTTGTACATGCGAAGAATTGTGCATATAATACGACATACGGTACACATATTATCATGGACGGGTAATGTATATTGGATGTACCGTATATTGCATGCTTGTATACCGCTTTCGATCAAGTAAGTCATTTATAAACACCAATAATACTAATAAGAATAAACACCAATATCGCAACTGCTTACCAGATAACAACTGCTAGTTCGCCCGCACCTCGAATATGCGACGGTGATATGCATATGGGCACTACACTACACAACAAGACAAAAATTGCCATCGAAAACATACAAAGGAGAGCAAAGAGGTTGGTAGGGAACTGTAAAACTAAGCCATACGGCGAATGCCTAGTAACATTAAGACTATCCACTCTCGAGCACAGAAGACTATAAGGTTTGACATAATACAGGTGTACAAAATATTACAATGTCCAGACAATGTGGATACGGATAAGCTTACGATGAGTGTATATCACTCCATTAGAGGCAACAATATGAAACTGTTCAAGAAACGGTCTAACACAATAATCAGAAGGAGTGTGTTTATAAACAGGGTAGTGTATAGCTGGATTGATCTCCCGAATAATATTATCAAAGCTCCCTCAGTAAATTCATTTAAAAGTAGGCTTAATCAGTTTTGGGTGGGACATCCTTTTTCAAATTAATCCTACCTTTTATAATTAACAGCGCAGCATAGGACGTCCATTATTTAAGTAAAAAGAAGAAATAGCAAGAATAAAAGTAGCTAAGAAACTACGTATTTATAGACCTAGACTAACAGTATGAACTGTATACACACGCAGGAGGTGCTCATAATAACTAAGGGAAGACTTGACTTAACTTGATGCTTACGTTTAACGGCCGCACTGACTCTATATGGACTTGCACGCCGTCTGCATAAAGCAGAACATAATAATAAAAATAAATTAAAAACGAGAGCTAGACACTTGTCTGAATTTAGTGTTGATGCCCGCCAAGTAGCTGTTGGGTATCATTGTTTGCGGCCTATTTAAAATGTATGTTTAGGATAATTGTCTTTTGGTGGCAAATGAGGGCCTCTGAAGGCGCTGTCGCTGTTGTCGTGAAGTGAGGTTACACGATCTGAAGTGAGTCCGCCGGCTTCATTGCTGAAGAGACCCGTGGGTCTTCATGCCCACCACGAGGCCGCCTCCCGCGACGCCGTCACACCGAGCACGCCCAGACGAGCACACCATGTGTCTGGAAAACTAAGGGAAGAAACTCTATCGACCGTATAACAGTATTTGAGCTGGGAACCTTCTGAAACTAGTTACATCCATTGCGCATGCGTATGCGTAATCAGTGAGTACATAAACTCGGCAATTTCTGACTGAAATCAAACTTGTCGACGATAGTTTCGGAGTACCTCATCGTGTTTCTTTCCGGTAGTACGGATTACTCGGCTTTATTCATTCAGTTTGCCTTCGTCAACAATGAACCAATGATGATTGTTGCGAACTGTATATTCTGCATAAATCGGTGTATTACAAGCATTTCACTATGTAAGTTCAATATAATTACACAGAAATATATACTTTAATATTTTATTAAGCATTTACTATTCATAAATTTAGATAATATTTTTATGGTATGAGGTTCCAAGTCATTCCGACGCTGTTCGTCCCGAAATCGGCCTGTAAATTATGACATGTGCATGGACCATGGTGGCACGAACTATCAGAACATATCTCAAATATGTCCAACTATAGCTAAATAAATGTTAACTGAATATTATATTCACTCAGTTAATAAATAAGTTAAAGCATTTTAATCAAATTATTGTCTGGAATCCTGTTGTGTAGCAGTTTAAGACACAGGTAACATCGCAACACTAAATATTACCCCACCCACTTGAACCCACATTAAAGATTTACAATGTGAATGCATGCGTATTGACTTGAAAGTTGAATACAATGAACTTATTTTAATGGCCATGTGGTTTAAGCAGGTCATGAATGACATGATTTCAAGTCAAGTCAAGTTGAATGTAGCTTAGATAATCTTGGCTATGCGGATAAGACTTTTACTACTTCATCTGTCTTGTATGCTTTCTGTATCCTAGCTGAGACACCTACTGTGTTTTTTGTTGTCACAATAACAGCTTATTCTTTCTCCCGTTATTCTTTCTCCCGAAGCACTTGTAAAAAGTATGTTTTATACGGGTAAGTAAAAAATAACTCGAAAATGGACAACTGGTGACCCCAGGACCCCTATTGCGACCCCTTAAGGGGAATGTGACGGCATGAACGCCCGTCTATGTTATCTAGTATATATGTCTCAATAACAGGAACACATTATTGAGTGGGGCACTTCTCCCGAAGCACTTGTAACAAAGTATGTTTTATCCGGGTATGACATAAATAACGCGAAAATGGGCAACTGATGACACCAGGATCCCCATATGGACCCCTTAAGGGGAATGTGACGGCACAAACTCCCGTCTATGTTGTCTAGTAGACATGTCCCAACAACAGGAACACACCATTGAGTGGGGCACTTCTCCCGAAGCACTTGTAAAAAATATATTTATCAGGGTATGACAAAAATAACTCGAAAATGGCCAACTGGTGACCCCAGGACTCCTATTGCGACCCTTTAAGGGGAATGTGACGGCATGAACGCCCGTCTATGTTGTCTAGTATACATGTCACAACAACAGGAACACACGATTGAGTGGGGCACTTCTCCCGAAGCACTTGTAAAAAATATATTTATCAGGGTATGACAAAAATAACTCGAAAATGGCCAACTGGTGACCCCAGGAACACTATTGCGACCCCTTAAGGGGAATGTGACGGCATGAACCCCCGTCTATGTTGTCTAGTATACATGTCTCAACAACAGGAACACACGATTGAGTGGGGCACTTCTCCAAAAAGAACCCGAAAATGGGCAACTGGTGACCTGAGGACCCCATTGCGACCTCTTAAGGTGGGGAATGTGACGACATGAACCCATCTATGTTGTCTAGTATATATATCTGAATAATAGGAACTCACAATTGAGTGGGGCATTTCTCCCGAAGCACTTGTAAAAAAATATATTTTATCCCGGTATGACAAAAACAACACGAAAATGGGCAACTGGTGATCTGTGGACCCCATTGCGACCCCTTAAGGGGAATGTGACAGCATGAACCGCCATCTATGTTATCAAGTATAGACGTCAAAATAATAGGAACACACCATTGAGTGGGGCACTTCTCCCGAAGCACTTGTAAAAAGTTATGTTTTATACGGGTAAGTCAAAAATAACTCGAAAATGGACAACTGGTGACCCCAGGACCCCTATTGCGACCCCTTAAGGGGAATGTGACGGCATGAACGCCCGTCTATGTTATCTAGATATATGTCTCAATAACAGGAACACATTATTGAGTGGGGCACTTCTCCCGAAGCACTTGTAAAAAAGTATGTTTTATCCGGGTATGACATAAATAACGCGAAAATGGGCAACTGATGACACCAGGATCCCCATATGGACCCCTTAAGGGGAATGTGACGGCACAAACTCCCGTCTTTGTTGTCTAGTAGACATGTCCCAACAACAGGAACACACGATTGAGTGGGGCACTTCTCCCGAAGCACTTGTAAAAAATATATTTATCAGGGTATGACAAAAATAACTCGAAAATGGCCAACTGGTGACCCCAGGACCCCTATTGCGACCCTTTAAGGGGAATGTGACGGCATGAACGCCCGTCTATGTTGTCTAGTATACATGTCACAACAACAGGAACACACGATTGAGTTTGGGGGCACTTCTCCCGAAGCACTTGTAAAAAATATATATGGTATGACAAAAATAACTCGAAAATGGCCAACTGGTGACCCCAGGAACACTATTGCGACCCCTTAAGGGGAATGTGACGGCATGAACCCCCGTCTATGTTGTCTAGTATACATGTCTCAACAACAGGAACACACGATTGAGTGGGGCACTTCTCCAAAAAGAACCCGAAAATGGGCAACTGGTGACCTGAGGACCCCATTGCGACCTCTTAAGGGGAATGTGACGACATGAACCCCATCTATGTTGTCTAGTATATATATCTGAATAATAGGAACTCACAATTGAGTGGGGCATTTCTCCCGAAGCACTTGTAAAAAAATATATTTTATCCCGGTATGACAAAAACAACACGAAAATGGGCAACTGGTGATCTGTGGACCCCATTGCGACCCCTTAAGGGGAATGTGACAGCATGAACCGCCATCTATGTTATCAAGTATAGACGTCAAAATAATAGGAACACACCATTGAGTGGGGCACTTCTCCCGAAGCACTTGTAAAAAGTTATGTTTTATACGGGTAAGTCAAAAATAACTCGAAAATGTGCAACTGGTGACCCCTTGACCCCTATTGCGACCCCTTAAAGGGAATGTGACGGAATGAACCCGCGTTTATGTTGTCTAGTATACATGTCTCAACAATAGGAACACACGATTGAGTGGGGCACTTCTCCCGAAGCACTTGTAAAGAAGTATGTTTTATCCGGCTATGACACAAATAAGTCGTAAATGGGCAACTGGTGACCCCAGGACCCCTATTGCGACCCCTTAAGGGTAATGTGACGGCATGAACCCCCGTCTATGTTGTCTGGTATATATGTCTCAATCATAGGAACACATTATTGAGTGGGGCACTTCTCCCGATGGGCCGCACTTCCCCCTCCACACCTGTGTCCCCGACCTATACAAAATTACAACATGTCACATAGTGTACAGGCAGGCCATACTTATCCTGTGTCCCCGTCATTTACAACATATAACGTAGTGTAAGAACGTACCGTACTCCTCCCGTATCGCCGACATATACAATATATCACATAGAGTACCGACGTACTGTACGACGACCCCTTGTCGCGGACATATACAACGTGGCATATTCTGTACCGGCGGACCGTACTCTTTCCGTGTTGCCGACATATACGACATGTCACTTAGTGTACCGGCGGGACTCTCCTTTCCGAGTTGCCGACAATACAACATGTCATAGTGTACCGCCCCGCCGTTCTCCTTCTGTGTCCCCGCCCTGTACACCATGTCACATAGTGTACCGGCGCGCCGTACTCCTTCCGTGTTGCCGACATATACAACGTGTCACCGTGTCTCTGACAAATACAACATGTCACATAATGTACACTCAGTCGTCACTCCTCCCACACACACACCACCCCCACCCCCTTGTCCCCGTGATGTACACCATATCACAGTGTACCAACGTACCGTACCCCTCCCGTGTTCCTGACCTGTACATTATGGACAATAGTAATCTACCGGCAAACTTTAATCATTTTTTACAGACCCTTTATTAAAATGAACATAGTATTGGATTTAGCAATGTTGTGTTTATCGGTTGTGTCAGGCCTTGTAGTGCAGCAGCTAGCATACTGGTATTCGTACTAGTGACCTGGGTTCGAGTCCCAGTGGGGCCCATTCTCGTTAAACAAGCATTGTTATTTTCAATTCTACTGCTAGACATATTGAAGGGTGCTTTCTCTGCATCTGCCTGTGTATTGTGTTAGCCCGCTTCTGACAGAATGCAAAAACTATAGCTTGTACCACAATAACCTAATGCGGTGTACATTAGAAACTGAAGTTATTGTTTATACTTTTAGCTAGCCATGATCTTTACCTATGTACTTTTTATGCTCAGTCGTTTCAACAAGATAAACTTGGAGACAGTCTCAGATGATGTCTCAAATATCCAATATGTGTTTTTTCTCTACATGCACAGTAACTGACATTTTAAATCAAGCACATGAAGCCCTGTCTATGTTGTATAATACATATATCTGAATAATAGGAACACATGATTGAATGGGACGTGTGATCTCAGGATCCCCCATTGCGACATATTAAGAGGAATGTGAATCCATGAGCCCTGTCTATATTGTCTAGTATAATCATCTTAATAACAGGAACACATAATTGAGTGGGGCACTTCTCCCGTAGCACCTGCAAAATATTGTTTTATGTGTGGTTGACAAAAATAACACGAACATGGGCAACTTGTGACACATTGTGACCCCTTAAGGGAAATGTGACGGCATGAACCCTAGTCTATGCTGTCTAGTATATATAGCTGAATAAGGAGAACATAAACATGAGTGGTCACTTCTCCCGACGCGCATGTAACATACTATGTTTTATCCGGGTATGAACAAAATAACACGAACATGGGTGACCTGAGGACCCCATTGCGACACCTTAAGGGGAATGTGACTGCATGAACGCCCGTCTTTTGTGTCTAGTATATATCATTAACTGTCTGAGTAACAAGAACACAGGATTGAGTGGGGCACGTCTCCTGAAGCAAACCCCGTCTGTGTAAACACAATTCTTTACAAGTGCTTCGGGAGAAGTGCCCCACTAAACAGTGTGTTCCTATTATTCAGACATATAAAAACGACAATATAGACGCGGGTTCATGCCGTCGCATCCCCTTAAGGGACACATTTGCCCATTTTCGCGTTAATTGTTGTCATATCCGGATACAACATATTTTTCGAGAGACGTGCCCCACCACTCAACCGTGTGTTCTTGTTATTCAGACATATATACTGGACAACATAGACGGGGGTTCGTGCCGTCACATTCCCCTTAAGGGGTCGCAATGGGAGTCCTCAGATCACCATTTGCCCATTTTCGTTTTATTTTTGTCATACCAGGATAAAACATATTATTTTACAAGTGCTTCGGAAGAAGTGCCCCATTCAAGCGTGTTTGCTTATTATTCTGACATATATACTAGACAACATAGATGGAGGTTCATGCCGTCACATTCCCTTGAAGGGGTCTCAATGGGGTTCCAAAGATCACCATTTTCCCATTTTCGTTATCTTTTTGTCATACCCACATACCCACCAGTTGCCCATTTTCGCGTTATTTTTGTCATACCCGGATAAACAGGTTTTTTTACAAGTGCTTCTGGAGAAGTGCCCCACTCAATCGTGTGCTCCTATTATTCAGATATATATACTAGACAACATAGACGGGCGTTCATGCCGTCACATTCCCCTTAAGGGGTCGCAATGGGGTCCTGGAGGTCACCAGTTGCCCATTTTCGAGTTATTTTGTCATACCCGGATAATACATATTTTTGCATAAATGCTTCGGGAGAAGTGCCCCACTCAAGCATGAGTTCCTATTAATCAGATATATATACTGGAAAACAGAGACGGGGTTCATGCCGTCAGATTCCCGTTAATGGGTCGCAATGGGGGTCCTGATGTCACCAGTTGCCTATGTTCGTGTTATTTTTCCATACCCGCATGAAACTTTTGCACAAGTACTTCGGGAGAAGTGCCCCACTCAATATTGTGTTCATATTAATCAGATATATATACTAGAAAACATAGACGGGGGTTCATGCCGTCACATTCCCCTTAAGGTGTCGCAATAAGGGTCCTGATGAGTTGTTTTTATCACACCCGCATGAACTAAAAAAGAATTGCAAGCGCTTCGGGAGAAGTGCCCCACTCAATCGGTTGTTTATATTATCCAAAACAATGTATACTAGACAACATAGACGGGGTTCATACCGTCACATTCCCCTTATGGGGTCTCAATGGGGGTCCTAAGATCACCATTTGCACATTTACGTTTTATTGTTGTCATACCAGGATAAAACATATTATTTGACAAGTGCTTCGGGAGAAGTGCCCCACTCAAGTGTGTGTTCCTATTATTCTAATATACATACTAGACAACATAGACGGGGTTTCATGCCGTCACATTCCCCTTAAGGGGCCGCAATGGGGGTCCTGGGGCCACCAGTTGCCCATTTTCGCGTTATTTTTGTCATACCCGGATAAACATATTTGTTTACAAGTGCTTCGGGAGAAGTGCCCCACTCAAGTGTGTCTTCCTATTATTGAGACATATATACTAGATAACATAGACGGGGGTTCATGCCGTCACATTCCCCTTAAGAGGTCGCAATATGGGTCCTGGGGTCACCAGTTGACCATTTTCGAGTTATTTTTGTCATACCCGGATAAACATATTTTTGTACAAGAGCTTCGGGAGAAGTGCCCGACTCAATCGCGTATTCCTATTGTTGAGACATGTATACTCGACAACATAGACGGAGGTTCATGCCGTCACATTCCCCTTAAGGGGTGGCAATAGGGGTCCTGAGGTCACCAGTTGCCCATTTTCGAGTTATTTGTGTCATACCCGAATAAACATAATGTTTTACAAGTGCTTCGGGAGAAGTGCCCCACTCAATCTTGTGTTCCTATTGTTGATACATGTATACTAGACAACATAGACAGGGGTTCATGCCGTCACATTCCCCTTAAGAGGTCGCAATAGGGGTCCTGGGGTCACCAGTTGGCCATTTTAGAGTTATTTTTGTCATACCCGGAAAAACAAATTTGTTTACAAGTGCTTCGGGAGAAATGCCCCACTCAATGGTGTGTTCCTATTATTCAGACGTATATACTGTACAAGATAGACGGGGGTCATGCCGTCACATTCCCCTTAAGGGGTCGCAATATGGGTCCTGTGGTCACCAGTTGCCTATTTTCGCGTTATTTTTGTCATACCCGGATAAACATATTATTTTACAAGTGCTTCTGGAGAAGTGCCCCACTCAATCGTGTGTTCCTATTGTTGAGACATGTATACTAGACAACATAGATGGGGGTTCATGCCGTCACATTCCCCTTAAGGGGTCGCAATAGGGGTCCTGGGGTCACCAGTTGGCCATTTTAGACTTATTTGTGTCATAGTCGGATAAAATATACTTTTTACAATTGCTTCGGAAGAAGTGCCCCACTCAATCGTGTGTTCATATTGTTGAGACATGTATACTAGACAACTTAGACGGGGGTTCATGCCGTCACATTCCCCTTAAGAGGTCACAATAGGGGTCCTGGGGTCACCAGTTGGCCATTTTCGAGTTATTTTGTCATACCCGGATAAAACATATTATTTTACAAGTGCTTCGGGAGAAGTGCCCCACTCAATGGTGTGTTCCTATTATTCAGACGTATATACTAGACAAGATAGGCGGGGGCTCATGCCGTCACATTCCCATTAAGAGGTCGCAATAGGGGTCCTGGGGTCACCAGTTGCCCATTTTCGCGTTATTTTTGTCATACCCGGATAAACATATTATTTTACAAGTGCTTCTGGAGAAGTGCCCCACTCAATCGTGTGTTCCTGTTGTTGAGATATGTATACTAGACAACATAGACGGGGGCTCATGCCGTCACATTCCCCTTAAGGGGTCGCAATAGGGGTCCTGTGTTCACCAGTTGGCCATTTTCGACTTATTTGTGTCATAGTCGGATAAAATATACTTTTTTTACAATTGCTTCGGGAGAAGTGCCCCACTCAATCTTGTGTTCCTATTGTTGAGACATGTATACTAGACAACATAGACGGGGTTCATGCCGTCACATTCCCCTTAAGAGATCGCAATAGGGGTCCTGGGGTCACCAGTTGGCCATTTTCGAGTTATTTTTGTCATACCCGGAAATACATATTTTTTTACAAGTGCTTCGGGAGAAATGCCCCACTCAATGGTGTGTTCTTATTATTCAGACATATATACTAGACAAGATAGACGGGGGTTCATGCCGTCACATTCCCCTTAGGGGGTCGCTATAGGGGTCCTGGGGTCACCAGTTGCCCATTTTCGAGTTATTTGTGTCATAGCCGGATAAAACATACTTTTTGTCGCGCACGCTTGCGGAAAGCGCGATATTGTCGGCACTTTGTGGCGTACGTACGTACGTACGTACGTACGTGTGTCCGGTTAAAGTTTTTGGTTAAGTTGTTTGGTTAAGTTTTTTGGTTAAAGTTTTTGGTTAAGTTCTTTGGTTAAAGCTTTTGGTTAAATTTTTTGGTTAAGTTTTTTGCCGGGTTAATGTTTTTGTTTAAAGTTTTTCGTTATACTATATCTCTGCAACTGCTTTGCCCATTACCTTGAAACTTCACATGGGTGTTTATCATCAACTATATTTTTATTCTACCCCCCTCCCGTGCGGTCCCTGTGCCCAATGTCAAGGTCAAATTACTTTGAAGTTTTTGGTTAAGTTTTTTGGTTAAAGTTTTTGGTTAAGTTTTTGTCGCGCCCGCTTGCGGAAAGCGCGATATAGTCGGCACTTTGGCGTACGTACGTACGTACGTACGTACGTACGTGTGTCCGGTTAAAGTTTTTGGTTAAGTTGTTTGGTTAAGTTTTTTGGTTAAAGTGTTTGGTTGAGTTCTTTGGGTAATGATTTTGGTTAAGTTTTTTGGTTAAATATTTTGGTTAAGTTTTTTGGTTAAAGTTTTTCGTTATACTATATCTCTGCAACTGCTTTGCCCATTACCTTGACACTTCACATGGGTGTTTATCATCATCTATATTTTCATTCTACCCCCCTCCCGTGCGGCCCCTGTGCCCAATGTCAAGGTCAAATTACTACGTCCGTACGTGTGTCCGGTTAATGTTTTTGGTTAAGTTGTTTGGTTAAGTTTTTTGGTTAATGTTTTTGGTTAAGTTCTTTGGTTAAAGTTTTTGGTTAAGTTTTTTGGTTAAGTTTTTTGGTTAAAGTTTTTGGTTAACGTTTTTCGTTATACTATATCTCTGCAACTGCTTTGCCCATTACCTTGAAACTTCACATGGGTGTTTATCATATGTATTTTCATTCTATACTCCCGTGCGGCCCCTGTGCCCAATGTCAAGGTCAAATTACTTTGAAGTTTTTGGTTAAGTTCTTTGGTTAAAGTTTTTGGTTAAGTTTTTTGGTTAAGTTTTGTGGTTAATTTGTGGTTAATGTTTTTTGGTTATTAAGTTTTTTGGTTAAGAAAGTTTTTGGTTAATGTTTTTCGTTATACTATATCTCTGCAATCTGCTTTGCCCATTACCTTGAAACTTCATATGGGTGTTTATCATCATCTATCAGTTTTCAGTCACCCCCCTCCCGTGCGGCCCCTGTGCCAATGTCAAGGTCAAATTACTTTGTAAGGTTTGGCTAAGTTCTGGTTAAAGAGTTTTTGGTTAAGTTTTTTGGTTAAGTTTTTTGGTTAAAGTTTTTGGTTAAGTTTTTTGGTTAAATTTTTTTGTTATACTGTTATCTCTGCTAACTGCTTTCTTTGCCCATTACCTTGAAACTTCACATGGGTGTTTATCATCAACTATATTTTTATTCTACCCCCCTCCTGTGCGGCCCCTGTGCCCAATGTCAAGGTCAAATTACTTTGAATTTTTGTTTTTGGTTAAGTTTTTTGGTTAAAGTTTTTGGTTAAGTTTTTGTCGCGCCCGCTTGCGGAAAGCGCGATATAGTCGGCACTTTGGCGTACGTACGTACGTACGTACGTGTGTCCGGTTAAAGTTTTTTGTTAAGTTGTTTGGTTAAGTTTTTTGGTTAAAGTGTTTGGTTGAGTTCTTTGGGTAAAGTTTTTGGTTAAGTTTTTTGGTTAAATTTTTTGGTTAAGTTTTTTTAGTTAAAGTTTTTCGTTATACTATATCTCTGCAACTGCTTTGCCCATTACCTTGAAACTTCACATGGGTGTTTATCATCATCTATATTTTCATTCTACCCCCCTCCCGTGCGGCCCCTGTGCCCAATGTCAAGGTCAAATTACTTTGAAGTTTTTGGTTAAGTTTTTTGGTTAAGTTTTTGGTTAAGTTTTTTGGTTAAGTTTTTTGGTTAAAGTTTTTTGTTATACTATATCTCTGCAACTGCTTTTCCCATTACCTTGAAACTTCACATGGGTGTTTATCATCATCTGTATTTTCATTCTACCCCACTCCCGTGCGGCCCCTGTGCCCAATGTCAAGGTCAAATTACTTTGAAATTTTTGGTTAAGTTTTTTGGTTAAGTTTTTTGGTTAAGTTTTTTGGTTAAATTTTTTGGTTAAGTTTTTCGTTATACTATATATTTCTTTTAGTGTCCATGCCTTGCCACAAGGCGCGACATGCAGGCCGAGGCCATCTAGTTTACAAGTGCTTCGGGAGAAGTGCCCCACTCAATCGTGTGTTCCTATTGTTGAGACATGTATACTAGACAACATAGACGTATGTTCATGCTGTCATATTCCCTTTAAGGTTCGCAATATGGGTGCTGGCGTCACCAGTTGGCCATTTCCGACTTAGTTGTGTCATTGTCGGATAAACTTTACTTTTTACAAGTGCTTCGGGAGAAGTACCCCACTCAATCGTGTGTTCCTATTATTGAGACATATATACTAGACAACATAGACGTGTGTTCATGCCGTCACATTCCCCTTAAGGGGTCGCAATAGGGGTCCTGGTGTCACCAGTTGCACATTTTCGAGTTATTTTTTGACTTACCCGTATAAAACATAATGTTTGACAAGTGCTTCGATCGGGAGAAGTTCCCCACTCAATGGTGTTTTCCTATTATTCAGACATATATACTAGACAACTTAGGCGGAGGTTCATGCCGTCACATTCCCCTTAAGGGGTCTATATGGGGATCCTGGGGTACCAGTTTCCCATTTTCGCGTTATTTTTGTCATACCCAGATAAATCATATGTTTTTACAAGTGCTTCGGGAGAAGTGCCCCACTCAATGGTGTGTTCCTATTATTGAAACATATATACTGGACAACATAGACGGGGGTTCATGCCGTCAATCACATTCCCCTTAAGGGGTACAATTGGGGTACCTCTTGGGGTCACTATAGTTGCCCATTTTCGTGTTATTTTTGTATTTTAATATGTTTCAAGTTCTGTTTTCGAAGTGTAACATTCTATTATCTTTTCATTATTATTACTATTATCTATATATACAAACAACTTTCTTCACAGTCCGTTGTGTGATCTTGCTCCGTGTATCCTTGTATAATACACGCTTGGTCCGTTATAAACTATTGCTAATGGGTCCGAAAGTTATCGCTAGCGGGTTATTGCTCGCGCTTGTCGCTAAGGTTAAAGAGCTTGATGTTAGATTCCATTTCTGCATGTGGAGTGGAAGAACAGCTGAAAATAACAGTTTTCATGCGTATTTAAGAGGAGTTTAAGTAGTCACTGGGTTTCAGAAGTTTTGTTTGTATTTATTTTTGTGGTTTGTAGCAATTATAGGACATGGCAAGTAGCCCGGATAAGTTATTATATAACGAGGTCCTTACACCCACTTTATACAGGCCAGGGAAAATGGTTGAGGAAAAATACAAAAATGGC